>JANRGV010000111.1:35102439-35132476 GCA_024734035.1 Alethe castanea | reverse complement strand
AGTGGGATCCTTCCCACTGTTTCTTTTACCTCTCAGTGCCAGTTTTATCTCCTAGCAAACCCACAGCTTGTTTGTAAAGACAAGTCCCAAGGGCAGTATAGACCAGCTCCTGGGATAAGATCCTCTCTAGTCTCAATCCTCTTTCCTATTTCTTCGAACATTTTGTTGCCTCAATTTCCCTTGCCTGCATGTTCCTTGAACCTGGCTTTCTCCCAGTTCCCTCTCCTTGTCTGCCTTCAGCCAACGCTGCATCCTGAGTTTCCCTGTGCCATCCCACGCTCCGATATTTACACTGGAGTTACACGCCCCCAGCTCTAATCTGATCCTCATGGAACAGCAGCTTCATTTAATCACCGGCTCAAAGATTGCAGGCACATTTTATTAGACTTATCTCTCCTAACAATACAGAGATAGCACACTACAGTACCATTTAGAGCAAGCTACTACTGCTAACCCAGCTGACTCCTGCCTTCTTTATAGGGGAATAAAGTCCAGGGAACGACACACGGTGTCACTTCATAAACCCAAAAAGAACACAGCGCGGCACTTGCTAACTACAGGTCCCCAAAGGGATGTGTGATTCACACATAAAGGCACTCCCAGACCCAAGAGCTCTGTCTGGGAGCAGGAAAACCTGGATGCTGGTCTAGTCTCAACTCCAAAGTTTGTGCCCTGTGTCTAGAAAAGCTCAGACTGCATTCCTGTATGTACTTGTCATGGGAGTAACAGAAACCTTTTAATTTTTTTCTCTTTTTTTCCTCTTTAACATCATCATTAAATGGATTTTAAAGAGTAAGCATGGAATATCCTGAGGAAGGCTAAGGTGAACCATGTGACTGAACAGGGGAAGGCATCTGACTGATTTGCATGGAACCCCAGTAGCACTTGGTTTCTTATACTCTGGGAAGTTTACATTCCTTCCCTGCCCCCTCACCCCCGTTCTACTGACGCCTGATAATTCTGTCATCTCCCCTTCTCAAATGTACTTAGCAAACAGATGTACCTGGCTATTACAGGTGCCTTCTCATAATCCTAACAAATGCACGATTTGCTCATTCCTCTTTGCTCTGTGAAAAGTTTCAATTCCAAAGCAGCTCTGTAGAGGAACAGGCTTTCACAGTGAATGCCACCTTTTGTTTCATACTAAGCTTTCCATAGGGAAATTGCATCTAGGTACAGAGAACTCAGCCAGAATTAATAGAGAAAGAAAACACACTGTAATTTAACCAAGTAAGAAAACCCAAAACCAAACATGAAATTAATTGAAGCAAATTAGTGCAAAATCAGATAGCAGTGAAATCAATCTAGAACAGTATCCAGATAGAAAACCTACTGAAAGTTTAGCACCAAGAGAAAAATCTGGACTATCACTACCTTAGCACAGTGCCTAATTTCCAAACAACTCTGAATTTCTCTGTCGTGTTCACCACAGGCTCTGCCCAACACATCTCCATTCATCTGGATGGATGTTAAGGCATATCTAGTAACACATTTGCCACTGTATTTCCTGATCTATGCCATTTTCCCCTCAGAAAAAGCCCAGGAAAAAAATTAGAGTGATCATGGAGTCATAAAACTCAAAACTTACAAGCATCTCAGGTTTTGTGGTATCTCAGTTTATGTTTAAGGCTGAAACCCCAAAACATGGACTTGAACTTTGTGTTCCAGACTACACAAATAAATAAAATATTTTTCATAAGCGGTTTTTCTCTGCAGAATTGGTTAAAATACGTTTCTGTCAGCCAGGTGGAATAACATTGTTCCTGAGCACTAATGTTCAGTCAGCACAAAGCCACTGAGCCTTGGGTCACCTGCACCTTCTGGCTGCTGCTCCTGACTGGGAGGTGCTGTTCCAGGACAGGACCCCTGGAATGATACAGAGGTGAGCTCACAATGCCCTGTGCCTACAGCAACTGTCCTGCAGGATGAATGCACAGAGCTAAACCCACACCGAGGTGCCAGCAGGTGTCGTGGGCCTTGGGCACTCAGGAGTCATGGGATTAGTTCTAATGGAAACCACCCTTAGCTTACCCGTAAGAGAAGCAACCACTTGGGCCTCGAGGTCTCATTTCCCAGTTCCATGAGTCGAATGGTGACCCAGTGGGGGTGCACTGATAGACAAGGTGTAGCTGATACAAGGCAAAGGTATCTTCTCATGTAAAACACAGATTTAACTTAATTCTCTATTTGTCACAGTTTATATGGCCAGATTGGTCTGAAATTTTATGAGAAATGTTTCATATTGGGATTTGTTTCACACTGAGACCTTTATTTCCACAACTGGAGAAGAACTTATTCTGCTATACAAAGATACAGAAATGTAATTTTAAAAACCTGTTTATCAGACTCTGGCACTTTTCCTGCTTGTGTAATTCAAAAAGGATCTCAGTAAAGAAAATTCAATTTGGCAATCCATTAACATAGATTTGATGCTCTCTCTGTTCATGTCTTGATGTCTCACCCCTTTCAGAAAAATGAAAATAATTCTTGGTAAAGAATGGCTGCTCCCTCTTATTAGTCCAGTATATTGGCAATTATTAAAACCCTAGGAAAGCTGCTGAAGCTCTGCTGACTCATGGTGGCCAAGAAGTTACTTGTTAGCTCCATAACCAAGAGAAACAAAAAAGGAAAAGCCAGAGAACAGGCGAAGTTTGGGAAGAAGGCCGAGTGCCAGCTGTACACCAAGTTGCACCAATTCTTCAGAAAGGATCCGGACGTTACTGGAAGTTTTACATGCTGTGTAAACAGCAGGTGAACCAGGTGGAGAGTCAGGCCTAATTTCAGGCCATTTAAGTTTAGGAAGCTAAAAGAGTCCTTTCAATAGAGAGTTTACCTCTCACGGACATCTACTGCCAACAGAGGAAGAGCAGCAGTTCCGAAAGACAAATTGGCTTACCCAAGGTCTGAACTGCCTTATTCCTGCTCCGTCAAGAACAGAGACACCCCAAGGCAGTGATGGGAAGCCTACACCAGGACACAGGCTGGCACGTGGCACTGCTGTCAGCAGAACAGCTCAGTGCCCAGTGCACCGTGCTGCTTGTCATTGGCTCCTCGACCCTACAGACCAGACTGCAGAGCCCTCAATGAGCTGTGGCAGAGCATGGGAGATGGTGATGCTGACAGAGATTAATGGAGCAATTAACCCTTTCCCTCTCCACCCATCTGTCCCAAAGAGAAGAATTGTCACAGAATGAGCCATGATGCAGAAATACACTTCTGACATGAAAGATGTCCCTAGCTGTTAGCCAGGAATGACTGCACTCCTCATCTGGGGACTCTGGTTTGGTGCATTAATGCTAGTGGGGTTACTGTAAACCTGAGGTCATCCACAACCTAAATACTAGCAAAGGTGGCTTTGTAATGCCTGGGGAATTCTAGGTTTCACCTCATTTGAAGTTATTCTATTCTCACAGCAGTGAACAATTAGGGAAGAGCCAGAGCATATTATTCCAAGGGTAAGGATTCTCCCCCAGAAAGGCAAAGCCATTCTCAGCACTGTCTGGCTGCATTTGAGGACTGCACTCCACACTCCTAAGGAGCAGTACACTTCTCTCCAGCCTCCTGCCCATTCTTGCACCACAAAGAGCCAGCATTTCCCACTTGCCCACCATCATGTGTGATCACACACATGTGATCACGTGTGTGATGTAATCACATATTTCTCAGTGAAGGAAGACTGCCAGTGGGGTGTATTTGCTGCAACACCATCCTACCCTTGCTCTGCCCAGATGAGAGCATGTGTTCTTCCCTACAGCATGCAGTGAAGAAGGCAAAACCAAGGAAAGAAAAGGTGGCTCTCTTGGTGATATATGAGGGCTGTAGAGCATCACACATATAGAAAGCTCAGCATTATTGTACCTTCACATAAAATCCTGTCCATGTCCTAAGTGACAGTAAAAACAATTCACCTCATTAAGGTACTACACCAAGCTGCTTAGTCGCTGTGTTGTAAAGGTTCTGGGAGCCTGTGGTTGAAGTGTTGCTGCTGTGAAACAAAGTGACAGCAAGTTGGGAAATAAATGAGCACAGCACTCTCTTCTAACCTTCTGGCACTGAGCCTTTTAAAAGAGAAGAAGAAAGCAAAAAGGCAATATGTCATCCCCAAAAAATAGTGTCCACACTAAAGCACTTGATAAGAGACACACTGAGGGGGCTGATACTTCACTGGAAAATAGTGAGTGGTTGCAAAAAGGCTGAGAACACGTCTAATGCAATAAGAAAAAAAAGAATAAATCCTTCAGACCAAAAATTTCTATCTATATCCTACAAATGTCACGTCAGCCCTTGAGACGGAAGTGTCAGCAGCTCAGGGATGCAGGGCAGCTCTCGCAAGCACGCAGGGAGGGTCGGGGCAGTCCGGCACCCCTCAGCAGCGCGCACGGAGCTGCCCCTGCGCGGCGAGAGCGGCCGCTCTCCCGGGAGAGCTCGCTCATTTGCAAGGGAAGGCAGGCACTGCACATGCCCGCGCTGCTGCTGCCGCTGGGGGCAGCTTTACATAAGGCGGCGCCCGGCGCCAGCCCGCACAGCCGGCCGGAGCTCTCGGCATGCGAGCGCGGCAGCGCCGGGGCCGCGTCCCGGGTCGGGCTCCCCGCGCCTGCTCCTGCCGGGCTCCCCGAACCTGTCCGGATCCCCGCACCTGCAGAGCTCCCCGAAGCTGCCCGCATCCCCGCACCTGCTCCTGCCCGCATCCCCGCACCTGCAGAGCTCCCCGAAGCTGCCCGCATCCCCGCACCTGCAGAGCTCCCCGCACCTGCCCGGATCCCCGCACCTGTCCGGATCCCCGCACCTGCCGAGCTCCCCGCACCTGCCGGGCTCTCCTCATCTGCCCGGATCCCCGCACCTGCCGGGCTCTCCTCATCTGCCCGGCACCCCGCACCTGCCGGCAGCGAGCCGCGGGCCCGTGGGGCACGGCGCTGGCAGCTCCCGGGGCTGAGCTGCGGGCAGCACCGACCGACATGCTCTGCTACGAAGCAACGTTTTAAAAGCCAGGTTCCTAACTAGAAAGATGCAAAAGCGTGATATCCATGAAGATCCCATTACCTAGGAAGAATTTGACATTTTGCTGCGAACGCTGTGTTGGGATTGATTTATTCTTGGAGTGTTCTGCACGGCTGGCAAAGAATAATGTTCCAAAATCGGTCCATCTCCCAAGGGGTCCAATTTTTCTTCCTGGGTGTCAGCGAGCCCTGACTCACTACAGTGCAGCTGACAGGGGCTGCCATGCTTGTGGCACACTAAGCAAAAAACAAAAGACCTAAGGACGACCTTTGAACAACACAAAGGATGGGTATGTTTTTCATGTTATCTTTTTAATTTATAGTTCATAGTTACTGCATAGCCTGTGCTTTAATTACTCCATAGACTTGTGATTTGTTATTATACTTAATGGCTTAGGGATTACACCTTTTACCCAACTGTTTTTCAGTACTTATATCAAGGTGTTCTTAAAAGGAAAAAAAAGAAAAAAAAAAAAAAAAAGAGTTAAAAAAAAAGATTGTAAAAAGTAGTCGAGTGGAGCTAGGGCTTTGTAAACGATTGTTAAGTACAAGATTTTAGCATGATTGAAAGAAATGACTGATGTGTGGGGGGATAACTTTTCTAAGTTGTTTTTATTTCCAGGTTTCAATGTAATTAGGCTACTGAGCGGATCAGCTGTAGCTCTGGTAATAGCCCCTACTGTATTACTGACAATGCTTTCTTCTGCTGAACGAGGATGCCCTAAGGGCTGTAGGTGTGAAGGCAAAATGGTATATTGTGAATCTCAGAAATTGCAGGAGATTCCCTCAAGTATATCTGCTGGTTGTTTAGGTTTGTCCCTTCGATATAACAGCCTCCAAAAACTAAAATACAATCAATTTAAAGGTCTTAATCAACTCACCTGGCTCTATTTAGACCATAACCACATCAGCAATATTGACGAAAATGCTTTCAGTGGAATACGCAGACTAAAAGAGTTGATCTTAAGTTCCAACAGAATCTCCTATTTTCTTAATAATACCTTCAGACCTGTGACAAATCTCCGGAATTTGGATCTGTCATACAATCAGCTGCAGTCTCTGGGATCTGAACAGTTCAGGGGCTTAAGGAAGCTGCTGAGTTTACATTTGCGGTCCAATTCCCTGAGAACCATCCCTGTTCGAATATTTCAAGACTGTAGGAACCTTGAACTGTTGGACCTGGGTTATAATCGCATCCGAAGTTTAGCAAGGAATGTCTTTGCAGGTATGATCAGACTGAAAGAGCTTCATCTGGAGCACAATCAATTTTCTAAGCTCAACCTGGCACTTTTTCCAAGGCTAGTCAGCCTTCAAAACCTTTATTTACAGTGGAATAAAATCAGTGTGATAGGACAAACTATGTCCTGGACCTGGAGCTCATTACAAAGACTTGATTTATCTGGCAATGAAATAGAAGCTTTCAGTGGACCCAGTGTTTTTCAGTGTGTGCCCAATTTACAGCGCCTCAACCTGGATTCAAACAAGCTCACATTTATTGGTCAAGAGATTTTGGATTCTTGGATATCTCTCAATGACATCAGCCTTGCCGGGAATATATGGGAATGCAGCAGAAACATTTGCTCTCTGGTAAACTGGCTTAAAAGTTTCAAAGGGCTGAGGGAAAATACAATTATTTGTGCCAGCCCCAAAGAGCTGCAAGGGGTGAACGTTGTCGATGCAGTGAAAAACTACAGCATCTGTGGCAAGAGTACCACGGAAAGGTTTGAGCTAGCACGAGCTCTCCCAAAGCCAACGTTTAAACCAAAACTCACCAGGCCCAAACACGACAGCAAGCCCCCTCTGCCCCCAACCATGGGAGCCACGGAGCCGAGCTCGGAGCCCGAGCCCGACACAGAGCACATCTCCTTCCACAAAATCATAGCAGGCAGCGTGGCTCTCTTCCTGTCGGTGCTGGTGATCCTGCTGGTGATCTATGTGTCGTGGAAGCGTTACCCTGCCAGCATGAAGCAGCTGCAGCAGCGCTCTCTCATGCGAAGGCACAGGAAAAAGAAAAGACAGTCGCTGAAGCAAATGACGCCAAGCACACAGGAATTTTATGTAGATTACAAACCCACCAACACTGAGACCAGTGAGATGCTGCTGAATGGAACAGGACCCTGCACGTATAACAAATCAGGCTCCAGGGAATGCGAGGTATGAACCATTGTGATAAAAGAGCTTTTAAAAGCTGGGAAATAGTGGTGCTTTATTGAACTCTAGGGACTATAAAGGGAACGTTTTTCTCACTTTTCTGGCACAGCTCTTCCATGTCCCTTTTTTGTACATTCATAATACTGGTCATTTTACTCTCATACATAATCAACTCATTGAAATTTAAATACCGCAATCAATGTGAAGCCTGAGCTCTGGTTTAATACAATACCTATTGTACAAACCCTCTACTGATTTCATTAAAGTCTCTCTTGTTTTTAAATAGAAAACTTCTTTCATAAGTAATCCACTGCACCTGCACCAACTGTGCCTCTGGTTAGGGAGAAAAATTACAACAATGAAAAAAAAAAAAAATCAAACTCACTGTGTCCCCCTCTGCCTCCCCATCCCCAGTCCTTGCTCTAAAATTCCCTTTTTGAGCCCAGAACGAAGTAAAGACCCAGGTACTGTAGCATTAGGTGAATTGTGAGTTGTCTGAGGATAGAGATGGTGCAGGAACAGCTCTGAAAAAATGCCTGATTGCTGCCTAACACAAGAGAGACTAAAAAGCACCCTTAGGTATCACACCAGGGGCAAAGCAGAGGGAAACCTAGGCTTAGTAAAAATTAAAAATAAAAAGGTACAGTGGGATTTACTGTACTGCATTATAACACAGCATTTCTAGGGCTGATAGCTAGCAATTGAAACCTGTTTATGTGACTTCATACAAAAGGTGCCAGTGTTTATCCTTCCATCCAGTTGCCTTTCAGAAAGTAGTCAAAAGGCATTCATTAGACGAGGAGCAGAAATTCCTTATTGATGCAATTAGAGGAACTCAAATGTGCAGCAGCAAAAGCAAGACCACTTCCTGCACACATTTGTTTCAGCTCTCATTAGGAATTCTCTTTTCAAGACTGTCAAAGGCATTAATGTAGCTGAGGAAACCATTAAAATCCATCATTTTCTTCTATTTCTGTTTATTTGCTGGGCTAGGCTTACTAAGGTTGTGGGTTATGTTTTGCAGTGTCCCTCTAATAACTAAATAAAGCTTCATCACTTAAATGCCAAACACTGTGCATTTTAGACATACTACAGCTGCAAAGAGCTTTCAGAGAAAACTGGTTACTCACTGATGTGAGAGGAGTACACCCAAAAATCCTTTTACATAAATCAGTGACAAATCATTTTTCTCTCTTACCAAAGCCCTAATGACATTATTCATAGATACTCAGTTTTAATATCTAGTCATACACCGGTGGCTCTGGGCAAAAAACAGATTTGTAACCCAGCTATTTCCTGCCTTCCTTCTGCCAAAATCATGTATTTTGCTGACTGCAGAAGAATATAATACCCCCCCCCCCATATTTACAAATAAATCATACCTCCTGTTTTGATTATCAGGAAGGGAGGGTATGAAATAATATAGCAGCACCTTTATAGAAGTCAGTAATTCAATTATCTCTATTTTGCAACTAAATTTGGCTTTGCAAACTGTGCATCTTCAATCACTTGGGAGGGATATTTCTACAAGGCAGTTTCACTGCAGCAGATTAGAAAAAGCAAAACCTTAACAGAAGGTTCCCCTGTATTGTTACTGGAAAAAACCCAATCACAGCCAATCACCTTGAAACATGCTCAATACAATGAAAACAAAGCTAGAAACACCTCTTAAAAGAGCTAATACACTGGAAGGGGTTTGGGCTGGGGATTTTTAGTGCAATGAAGCCATTCTCATTTTCAAGGACTGTAGTGAGGAAATAGCTGAGGGTGGAAGCTTGAGACTGCACTGAGCCCTGCAGGAGAGACCCCATTTCCCTGAGTAGCAGGAGCCACACCATTAACAGTGCAAGTGCTCGAGACACTTCAGCAGCACAGCAGAGCTGTGCCTGAGCTGTACCTTGGAAGTTGCTATTAAAAAGTCAATACACATTTAATTATCTTAGCTACTAGAGGATTCTGTTTTCTACCAGTACATCTTGGTTATCTCTGTTCTGAAGCATTAGAGTTTGCTATAAACTTCATGTTAAGAACCCTCCCTGTACTTTAGAGGTTTTCATCTCTGCAGTGGTGACTAACATTAGGCACAGCCAAAACACAAGAGATTTGCCCCAAAACATATGGATGTTCATATAGACATACAAACAGACAGACACACACATGTACACACACCTGTGTGTACAAATATAAAAATACATATAAAAATAAAATCAAAAATTTATATTTAGTTTTATAAGCGCTACCTGCCATCAAAAAATCACTTCATACTATAACTTTAGAATTTTTGTTATTCAAAAATATTCAATACATCTTCTACAACTTTTTAATGGACTGTGATTCTGAGAGTTGTCTATAATTGAGCTGGACTTCATATGCTTTCTTTTGTGTTCCTTTAATGCCTGGTTCTAAACATAACTACTCAGAAAGAACCAATCCACAACCTCCTTCAGGAAGTGATACCTGTAGAATCATCCCTAGGTCCCTTTGAAAAATACTCAGTTATAGGCATGAAAAAGAAAATAAGGCCAGTCTGGCATGAATCATGGGTGGATAACAAAAATATAGTCAAACTCCAGCATCTGTATTCACGCTCAGATGAACTACCTCATTCACTGCCTGCAAACTCCAGCTGCAGGTATTTCCATACCCACGGGGGTCAATGTGTAATTGCTGCCATTGTCATTGACAATGCAGCCACTGTGACTACACAAAAAACACCCTCTGAAGGGTGAGACTGAACCTTCCTGCACAGCCCAAGGCCTGTGAGCCAAGGGTGTAAATGCCACTTTAGTGCCTATGGCTTAGCAAACATTTTAAACCAGCTCCACAGCACCTTAAAACACATTCTGAACTCCATTTTTCATGTGGGCAAAACCCACATGAACTCAGCTACACCGAGCCTCACCACTGCCAAATGAAACACTCCAGAAGTGACTTGCTTTGGGTGGCAAGGCCACCAGAGTCACAGCTTCCAATAATCCTGTGGGAATGACTTGGTCTTAGCTGAGCCACCTTCAGTCCCTGTGGAAGGCTGCCCCTCTCCTGAATACAAATGAAGTGCTGAAGCCCCAAAGGTTCCAGCAAACAAACTGCTCCTTTGCTTCTCTCCAGTATCTAAAATCTTGATCCCACTTTGTCTTGGTTTTTGGATGGTTTGGTGCCAGTCTCTCACAAAACTGTTAAAGCCTCGTTGGGGTGATGCCAAGCAATCCTCAGAGGATGTCACAGTAAGAGGCAGAGCAGCTGTGATGCCTCTCACACACCTGTGAGACTCCACACAAGCAGTTTAGGCACCAAGTTGAGGAAGGAGATGTGACCGAGTGCCTCCAATGAGCTGGCTCCTCCTTAATGGAGCTGATACCACCTACCTATTCCAATTTTAGAAGAGCAGCAATAGGTTTTGAAGATGTTTGTAACTTTTTTTCCATATGTTTTTGGCATTTTTAGTCATTTACTATTCCTTTTCCTGAGACATGCATAGTGTTCTGGGGCTACCACTGAAGACAAGGGCTTTTCAAGCTGCAGACAAAGTGCAGGATTCTTCCATGCCCATAGGCATTTTCATTGGGTTTGCAGCTACATCTATTTAGACAATGTTGAGACAAATGCTAGATGGAATCACCAGACTGCTTCATTTTATTGTAGCACCCCAAAAATGTTAAGGGCAGTCTGTGAGACAGAGAGAGACCTTGGCAAACAGCCATGAGAGATTTGGGGTAATCTGCTGGATCTCACAGCAGCTGAGGACTGGGAGTGTAATCCAGTCTCCTCACCAGTGGATTGCTTGGCCTCTCAGCCACCCAGCTCTTGGAATATTCAAGAGCTATTTCGGAGTAATGCACCACACAGAATGCACGTCTTTGGGAAAAGAAAATAACTAATGTACTAAGCAAATTTGAGGAGACTGGTAATGTTCATTCGCTGTGTTGAGATCACCTCCAGCAATGCAGAGTAAGAGAATAATAATGAGAACAAGTGGCTTGAGTATAATGACTGCAAGCTTCTCTGCTGGCTGGTTTTCATGACTCACTATCTGCACTTCCAGAGTCATCACAGCTGAAGGTTTGGCAATGCTCTCTTTTCTTATTACAATGAAATGGTGAACCTTGATATAAAATTCAATTGCAAAATGAACATAAATGTACAATATTCCTGCAAATACAATTAGAAATTTTCAGCCTGCTGCAAGCAAATGGTCTTTGCTGTCAGCCCTCAACACTAGATAAATATTCCATGGATGAATTTCTGTGGAACAATAGTGACATCCAGTGGGTAGGGAGCTTAATCACAGGTATCTCCTGCATAAATCAATTCACACAGAGATGTGTTTGTCTTTTCCCTTTGCATCCTCCTGCATCTCACGGGAGAAGCATCAAACCCTTGCAGCACAGTGAGTGCTCAACTGGATCTGTGCACAGGAGTCATAGCCTGCATGTAGTGAATACATGGAGAAAATAAGAGCAGGTGAAAGCTGGCAGGAAATGGGCTACCCAGTGTGTAAGTCACTACTGCCAGCAAAAGGCAAGGAGTATACAAGGTAGCAAGGGCAGGAGCTCTAACAGGTTTGTGGCCACTGCTTTAGAACTTATTTATAAAACATCACTTCACTAGACTAGGAAATAACCTCAGGCCACAAACAACTCATTCAACTTCCTAACAACAGAAGACTAAAAAATTAATCTTTTAGTTTAATTTTATAATAATGAGAGAAAGATATTATTAAACATGAAAGGAAGGGCAACTCAGTATCTGTGAACAATTCAAAGTAAGAACTTCCTCTCAAAAACACACAGTATCCAAAGAGGCAAGAAGCAAATTATGCAAGATCAAATTCACAAACAACAGCAAAGTCATCCAATGGCAAACATGCCATGAATCTGCAGCACATGTGCTTGGGCAAAACCTCTGGAAGGTTTTGCTGTAACTGCACTAGGTCTCAGTAACTCTGTGCCAATGTCACTGGTATGATCCTAAACCACAGTGAGGAAGTCAGGATTACAGCTCTGTTGGTAAGATTCAGGTTTCACTGCCCCTAAGGAGGTGCACAGGAACTCATTTCACTCCACACTGGAGAAAATGCAGTTGTAGTTCTAACTTTTGATGTCTTCAGGTGCATGGGGGGGGGTCACCTGTCAGTCCTGGTGCTTTACTTTTCATTCCTAGCCAGGCTCTTGAGAGTGGGATCATCCCAGTGGGACAGAATGTGGTTGTGCTGTGCTTCTCAGGGTTACAGCCAAACCCCTCCCTGGCATCACCACAACAGAACACAGCAGGGCACACGAGCAGTGAAACAGGACTGAGCTGTGAACACATCACCAAGGAGGTGAAAGCATAATAAAAAGGATTTTAACCAAGACCCTCTGGGACAATTAGCTGTGAGCTGATGGCCAAGGTTTTACCTACCAGAGAACCTGCAAATCTCATTTGGAATGAGCACAAACATCATAAAAGCAAGAATGAAAAAAGATTTGCAAGTAGGCAGTATCTTTTTATTCAGCCAATCCATCATAGAAATCACATCTCCCTGCGAGTCCTGCCTTGCTCATGCTGTTGTACTATAATGACCACAGCACTGGCATTCAAATGCAAGAATAAGCACTATTTACTGAGAAGGGATAAAAGGCCAGTTAATTCCTATTTATTAACTTCTTCCTAAAGAGCTAAATGACCTACTGATGTTATTACAGGAAATATTTGATATTCATGTGAAAAATCACAAGATTCTTCAGCACTGAAATCAATCAAACTCTTTAACAAAGCAAAATATTTCATTCTTTACTTACTCTTTGTTACTGTTTCCCACAAACTCCTTTGTTTGCCAAAAAGCCACTGAATGATTGGAGGTGCAATCTTAAAAAAACATCTTCCAAAAACCCTTCACGTGTCATCTTAACCCCTAAAGCCACTCCCTTCCTGTGCTCATGACCAACACATTGTCCATGTGACACAGTTTACACTTCTGCCCGAAGCTGAATTTCTGCTTTTCCAACACCAGCACTGACACCATGTATGACTCTATAATTACACTTTAATCTTGCTGATTTTCCTACTGTTTTGTGACAGCCAAAGTCTACTAATACATCACAAGGACATGTGACAAACAAAATATCTTAATTACTCACCTACTTACCCACAACCCAGGACAGAAATGCATTACAAGGTTTAGTGCTTCACTACACCACTGAGAGGAAATCCCCTGCTCAGTTCTCTGTGCAAATCCTTTTCCTCCCCAAACTAACAAACCCACTAACTAGCTAGAACAGTCTCTCTCACGACCCTAATTCCTTCATGCCCAAAGAAAGCAAACCTAACTGCAATGACAGTGGCAGCAGCCTGCAGGAGCTGCCACCATGAACTCAGCCGTTATTAGTTATTAGTTATTAGTTATTAGTTATTAGAAATCCAGCAGTACCCCTTACACTTGCCAAGGGTTACACTGGCACTCTATCCCATAGTGTGGTGCACTAACTGTAAGAAAACACTGCATTTTCATGGGCACCTCTGCTCATGTCCATAATTATACTGAGAGATGGAGAAAGGAAAAAACTCATGAAAGGACTGCATGTGGCTTACAGCACTAGTAAAAGGTCAGTAAGGGTCAAGCAGCTTCTCCAGAACTTAAAAAACTGGATTTAAAAGATACAAAATAGATAGATAGATAGATAGATAGATAGATAGATATAGATAGATAGATAGATAGATAGATATGGAATGGAAAATAAATATTTCTGCATCTCTTGGAAGTATTTTAAACTTTTTTTTTTTTTAAGTTGCTACTGTCAGGTTCTGGGCATCTTTAGACATCAAACAAAAAAACTTCTCTTTTCTTTCATACCTTACTAAATGAAAGGAAGAAAATACCTTCCTATAATGTAAGACATTCTTTACAAACTGTGTGACTGAGCTGGTATTGGAAAAAAATCTAAACATATTCCATCTTACTTTTGTTGTTTCTTATGTGATTATTTCCAATACCTGTAGAAATGGTAAGCTACTGCTAACAGGTAACATGTACATTATTTTAGCTGAGCACATCCTCCTGGCATTTATTTTGTGCTTCATGGCAAATCCTAGGTTGTGCTGTTGGCTCTTACATGTAACCTTTGTTATCAGGAAGAACTTACTGAAAACACAACCATCATAAATGGATCCCTTGTTCCAAAAATACAGCCTTCATAATGTATATTCTAGCATACACACTCTGCTTTTCTCTGTTAAAATGCATTGTTTAACATTGCAGAAGCATCTATTTTGCCTGTGCTGAGTTGAGCAAAAGCTGCAGGTGATAAAAGCAGAGAAAGGGAACACAGTTTACAAAAGAGTCAAACAGAAAAACACTTCTGACTTCATCTTAGTTAGTGTGCTGTAACTCTTTTTTCAATCTCCTACAGATTATCCTGTTTATTTTAAAACAGCTGCAGCAAAGGTTTTCAAACCTGCAAATGGGAATCTAAACACCCAAATGTTACCATTTGTTGCACCAGACAAGCACTAAACCTCTGTTACAAAACACGATGTCCTCTCCATTTCTCCGCAGAGCTGGACATTTGAACAAGAGTATACAAAGTGCTCTGGCCAGCTCCATGAACTACTCTAAAAAATGACTTCCCCAGAGACTTTGGCAAATTCTCAGGCAAGGGGAAGGGCACAGTTGCACCTTGCTGCAGATGGGGCAGGCCTACCTCAGTAACACTGGGAGGACTGCCTGCTGAAGAAGGGTGTTACCTGGGCTGTTACCCCAGCTACCTGGGGAACTGCAAGAAGGACTGCCACTAATTCCTGGCATGCAGTTACAGTGAACTCACCTGAGAAAATAATCAGCTATGGGTCACTTTATAAACCAGCTACAGATTCTCAAGTCTGGGGTATTTTTAGCCAGAAGAGTTTATTCCCCACATGCCTCGCTAATAACTATCACAGTAATCTTACACATAAACACTTAGTCAAAGTATGAGAAAAGGATCCTCTTTCCCTTTTCAGAAAAGAGCAACATCAAATAACCATTCCAGCACTCAGTTTTGTTAGCAGTGCACTATCACTTGTAATGTGGCACTTTCAGATGGCAGCATTAGCCTTGCAGCTCTCTGTGATGTGAGTCATCTCCTCCGAGCAGTGCAGCCTCATCCTACCCTGCTGCCGAGCACCCAGCTCCTCCTGGAGCACCCTGAGCTGCCCAGGCACATCCACAGTGCACACCACAGCAATTTCCAGCTGGGGAATCCATCCCATGTGCTCTCACAGCTGTGACTCACACTGTGGTCTCCTCACTGTTCCCCTTCCAACACGGGACCCCTCCAGACAGGCACGGAATCCTGTGTCCAGGCACTGCTTGTACCTAGCACAGACAGGCTGTCTGCTCTGGGGACTAAATGTTCACTTGTCCCTACTTGAATTTATCAACAACAGCTCCCAGGCTACATTACTGATACAAAATGCAGGCCTGCAGCAAAACCCAGCAATTGTTACGTGAGGGAGCTCCAACTACCAGACAGAAAGCTGTCCTTCATTAAAGACCACATTTACTTCACACACACACAGCACTTCAATACCTTCCACCCATCCCTGCTGATGCTGGCAGCACAAACAAGGGTTTCATCTTCCCAGTGAGCAAGAAAATATGAGGGAAAACATTTCACATGAGAACCCTGAGCACTGAGGCTGAGCAGAATGCAGTAA
Organism: Alethe castanea; assembly: GCA_024734035.1. Taxonomy (NCBI): domain Eukaryota; kingdom Metazoa; phylum Chordata; class Aves; order Passeriformes; family Muscicapidae; genus Alethe; species Alethe castanea. The sequence goes on along the minus strand of JANRGV010000111.1, from coordinate 35,116,655 downwards.
CATTGCAGGGAAAGGGACTGGGAGTGCAGCTGGCCTCAGTTTGCCTGTGCTGAAGCCCAGCAGCTTCCATGGAGGCCTGCTTTGATGGAAGTTCAGTGAAGCAGAGGAACTTAAGCAGTTATGCACAGCTCCTTCTTACCCAAAGGATAGCTGGTCTGTAGCCATAGCACATAACCGTAAGTTCTGATGGGCAAGAGCAGTATAAAAGAATTTGAAACGTAACGTAATGGATTGCATTGTCAAATCTGAAAGCACCTTGCATTTGGACTGTATCAGTATCATAAATTAAAAACATCTATATACCAGTAATATTAATAACATGCATTTTTTCAAAGCCACAGAACTACTGGTATGTATGCTTTGGCTTCATGTATAAACTGACATGGCAATTTCTAAATTTAACCAAGCCAATTTCTTTTAAAGCCTCATCACACTAATTACATCCATCAAGTGTGTAAAATACATTTTGTCAGCTAAGAACAGAAGACTTAAATTAAATGTAAATCCTTACTCAGCACTTTAAGCTGTTAATGGCTCTAAGTCGTTAATGAGATGATGAAAAGCAAATGCTCCTGCAGACTCTGTAGTGAGAATTTATTACAAGTACTCATTACTTTCACCCAGTGCATATTCTGAAAGTGTCCCCCATTTATGTCAACACCCCAGTGTCAACAGAGAAAGATACCAAAATAATCTTGTTTGCTTGTAGATGTGCTTGTGTACATCAATGGGGCTTGACAATGGGATGGATGATCCAAGAGGGATGGATGCCCTTCCTCCCAGAGGCTCCCAGAAGAGCTGGTGAAAAGGCCTGAAGTAGGGGCAGTGTCAGAATGGTATTTTAGCGTAATTTTATGGCATTTTCATTCATCAAACAGTATGAGCACTAATGGCTGACTGCACAGCATGCCTGGGTTTATGTGTTTTTATAATGAATTTTGATAGATCCCCTATTAGAATTAGCTCAGAAGAGCATTGGAAAGAGATTTACAGAGCTAAGGATGAACTACAGCAGGATGGGGGAGGACATGAGAGCTAAAGGAATATATAGCCCTGTTATCCAAAACTTGCAAATTTCATTACAATTTAGTAACATCAGGATTTATGAATTTTCATCCTTTTCACAGGCTACGGGACTTTTTGTCTCTGCCTCTAACCTTAGGGAGGGTTATTAAGGGAATTTCCCAATGGCAGAAAACCCCTGGATCAGGCTTAGTTCTCATTGAAAGGAAAAATATCATGATTTGATCTCTCTCTTAGATTTCTGTCTCCCAGTCTAGTCCTTTTCTTTCCTTCAGTCTGAGCTCCTCTCCTCTCTTGATTAGCTATTTCACAGAAGGAAAAAGAGAATCCAAGAGCTACACTGAAATGTACCAGATGCCCTTGAATTTCTACCGAGTTGTGCCCCTGTGAAGCCTTGTTTACAACTTCAGCTCCAGCAGCAAGTGAGCTTCCAGGAACAAAGAAATGTTAGAGACATTTTCACAACAGTTTTAAATTGCTTCCCCCAGTAGAGAAGACTCATTGATCAAGTAAATAAAATGAGGTACAGGGAAGTGATTCATGCTCAAACACAAAGAAAAAAAAAAAAGCAGCCTGGAATATTTGTACCCTCTGCAGGAACCCTATCCCATCAACTTTTAGTGAAAATTAACATAATGTTCAAAAATTATTATGCATGAGAAAACAAAAACCATCTCAAATGATGGCCCTGCTGTAACAGCATGGTGATTAGCTAGAGAGAATTGAATTTTTGGTATCAGTGCTTTATTGGGTCACTAGATGGATATGACAGACAAGATACTTCCTTACACTGCAAAAAGGAAGAAGATTTGCCTAAGATTAATTCCACACTAGCTCAATTATTAATTGATCTCTCCCAAATGGATTTTTTTAATTATACTTAACAAGGGCTGTGCAAATAGAAGTGCTCTGTGTATGGATGGGACAGTTTTGCAGGCAGGCAGGGATGCTGCAGTGCATAGCCAGCATTCCTTGGGCTGATGGCTTCATTAAAATGCATGGTTATACAGGCTCTTAGAACTGCAGCTGGATAACCCATGATCCCTTTTCCTCAGTACCACAGAACACTTCGTGTCTATTTAATAGGGCTGTTGCAGGATTTAATCAAAGATTTACAATCTACACCCTGGAACAAGGAGTCTTCCCCTTTTTAAAAGGTTTCAAATAAAACACTATCTTTTTTTAGATACTCTTTCTGAGTATCTGTAGCCTGTGCCCCTTACCTGCACCTTCTTTCAATTTAATGCCTATTTTATACACTTTAATGCTTCCTCTTCCACTTCTCTGCATCCCTAACACAAAGAAAACACAGAGACTGTCACATGTTCTTTGCAGCATAAATCTGCAAATCCAACTTTAGTGAATGAATTAACAGCTTTGAAGGGAGAGGGTAAGCAGTGAAGTGCAGGGGCTGATGGAAACCTGTGCCAGGCAGTAGATGGAGCAGGACTGCAATTCTGTGCAATCCAGCTGCTGTGGAGCATTTGCTAACACACTGCAGTGGTGCTGCATGCTAATGCCAGTGTGAGGAAGAGGGGGTTTGCAAATCTGTGAGGATGTACAGGCATTAAACTGTTTGGAAAACAGCCTGGAGGAAAGGAATGCCTCAGAGTCAACCAGTCAGAATTATTTGAAAACAAGTAATTAATTACTTGAAAACACAGCCCCTCCCTATTTCTGTTATACCTTATAAAAATCGCCGTGATAATTACAAAGCCCATTTAGCCAATAATGGCAAAACATGTGGACACACACCTGAAATTTAATCACCAGTTCAGTTTCAGCTCCTTCCCATTTTGGAGCAACTGGTCATCCCCCAGATAATTTCTGACGGGACTCTAAAATGATCTCTATTCCAAGGCCAGGCTGGACAGGGCTGTGAGCAGCCTGGTTCAGTGGAAGGTGTCCCTGCCCATGGCAGGGGGTGGAAAGAGATGGTCTATAGGCCTTTCCAGCCCAACCCATCCTATGGTTCTCTGATTCATACCCCTAACTCAAGAGCTCTAGTCAAATACCCTCACTAGGTTGGCCTGTGCATCTTTTCCAAGCAGTACTGGGAGTCTCCAGTAAGCTGGCAACTCCTGCATCCTTCTGAAAAAGGGTACCTGTGAGGTCTCATCTGCTTTACATTTACCTGTCCAATGTCCCCTCCCAAAGTGCCTGAAAAGAAGTTGCTGTCTAAAGCTGGATTTTCCTTCCCAATGGGCAAATTCCTTAGAGCTCCTCTTGCAGCTTGCAGAAGGGTACTGGCAGAACCCTGCTGAAAGGGTGTTGAGGGCAGGCTGACAACCTCAGCAAACACCTTTACATTCTTTGTGTGGCCCTGAAGCAACACAGGTCAGTGAAGGATCACAGCACATGCCCCTTCTTCTGGTTTCATTCTGTTTCAGAGTGTGCAATGGACAAAGCAGTGCTTGTCCCAGGGTCTCCAAGAGCAGCTTGCCCAGGATAACTGTCAGTGCAGGTGTGTTATTTTTTGGGAAGTGTTGTTTTGCTTGACAGCACTGACACTGACTGCAAGAACAACAGTATATAACTGCCTTATGCCTTCCTATTCTGTTAGTGTTCCACATATCAAAGCTTGCAGAGCCTGTGGGAAAGAAGCCAGTGACCATTAACCTTCACTTTACTTTACACTTTTATAATTTCAGGAGTTTAGTTTCAGGCTTGAAGCCTTCAGGGCTGCAGAGCTGAGACTGGAGTAAAATACAGCAAAGCAGCAAATGTTTAGCATAAGATAAAAGAGCTTTTCCTGAGTTCCCATGTCATTTCTCTCAGCCCTAATATGCAAAATTTATTTCAAGGGATTGAATAGGTTTTTTTTCTCGAGTGGAAGCAAATGGACCAGAGATGCTTTCTGCTTTTTTAATGAAGAAATAATTCCTGGATTGATAGTGGCGAGTTCAGCAAGTTCCCAGGAAGTCACACTGAGTAGGCAACACCTGACTGTCTTTCAAATCCTGAATTTCTTGTCAGTGGACAAGATGAATAAAGGCTGGAGGGATGCCTAGGACAGCACATTAACACTTTGTTTCTACCACCCATATGAATCCAGCAGAAAACGCTATTGCTGTTAAAAAGCAGGAAATCCCTCTTGTACCTTCATGCTCCCCTTTTCAACTCAGACTGGTCCACTGAAACTCAAGACAAAAGCTGTTTTTTCCAAAGCGTAAGTGTGCCACAAAATGCCACGACAAAGCTTAGTGAGAACCCACTGTCCTGAGGACTTTGGGGATATGGTTACCATGAAGCCACGAGGGTGTTTCAGAAAGCTTACCCTTCATACATCATTCATACAGCAGAGCATTCCCAAGGTGAGCTGAATTCCACAGACTCCCATACGCTGCAGTTTGTAAATCACTGCCATCAAAGTAGGACAGTGGTGTCATGCTGCCAAGAGTCCTTAGCATTTAACAATTTCCTCACTAAAAGAGCTTGACTTGTGGTGACTGTAACAAATCTAGCTCCCCCAGCCTTCCAGCAGAGCCCTGCCCTGGCAGCAGAGCTGAGCGAGCCCGTCCCACAGAGCCCACCCTGCTGCAAACAGCACCAGGAGCTGGCTGCAGGAGCTGGCTGCAGGAGCTGGCACACAGCACTGCTCCTGCTCAGGGCTGGCCAGCAGCACCAGCAGCTGCACTTCCTCACAGCCTCAGGCATGCATCACACTGAGCACACGTGCAGCACTGCTCCTGGCACAACTGCAGCGCCGTATCCAGCCTACAGGATCAGAGATGCAACACTTAAAGTCTGTGCAGGTGCAAGGTCAGCACTGCAGAGCAGGATGGTTTCATCATAAACAGCATTCTGCATTCTGTTTTTCAAAGGTTTGACTGATGAAATAGTAGCCATTAGCTCCTATTGCACAGCAGAACTGCAGAGAGAGCCAGCAGGCCAGTCTGCAGAGGGAAGGAAGTGGCACCATTGATTCTTTACATCTCCTACAGATCAGGGGCAGGGAGTTCAGGCCATCTCGACCTGTGGGTGAAAACCAGATAATAATACACTTTGTGTCTTGTGCCAGATTCTCCTCAGGGAACAGAGCCTGGAGCCAGCACACAGTGGCAGAAGTTGGGTTTTTCTGAGCTGTGCAGGCTGCTGGCTCAGTAATGAGTTCTGTAAGCCTACACTGACATTCCCGTGCTGCCTGCTCCAGGAGGGAAGGCCTGGCAAAATGTTCCCACATGCTGCATTGTGCCCACCACCTCCTCCCAAACCAAAGGAGGCCAAAACCCACCAAATTAGTTTCACTTGCCCAAGTCAAATCAGTCCCCAGTGAGCCAAACATCTGTTGTGAACTTTGCTAGCCTTCAATTTGTTCATGTTCTCAGAACTCAGTACATAAGGACTTAAAGATTTCTTCCAAATTACATCCTCTATAGGAATTCTGTATCTCTTCTCTTTCATTTCTTTGCTTGGTGAATGCAGAAATCAAAGCCATCAACTTGGAAAATATTTTCCTTATTTAAAGTTTTAGTATCAAATATGGGGAAAAATATTAATTTTCCAGTAATTCGAAACTGGAAATACACAGCTCATCAAGTCAGTTATCTATCAAATAATAAATCAAAGGTTATAACATTTCTCCTCAACTGCTTCAACAATAGAATTAATTGGTTCTAATCAGAAATAAATGTCACTCCTTAAAGTACCTTAACACCAAAAATGTTGAAGCACCTTTCATTAGAGTCTCCAAACATTTTACAACACATTATCAAAGCCATTTCTCCAGAGCAGACACCTGGTGTGGGGTCCTTTTGAGGCCATGGCAGCACTGGGAGCAGGAGCTCAGCCTCCCACAGCCATCATTTTACTGATTGTTTTCTTACTCACAAGGAAAGTGGAAGCTGGGTGGGAGATGTGAGTCAGGTGAAGTGAGAGCACAGCATTATGCAGCACCAAGGGAGCAACCCCAGACACTTCCACCCAAATTCAGAAAGGTACAGAATTTCCTAAACTAAAATATGACCTTAATCCCGTACCAGCACACTTTCACAATGTTGCCTGAAGCCTCTAGCCTGTCAAGCCATAAAATACAATTCCTCAGTGCTTATAAGCACCATGTAGCCTGTTGTGGTTTGGCAGGCTCTCCTCCTCCAGTGTCAAATGTAAAACAGATGATGGTGGCCTGCAGAACTTTGGGGAAGCATCATGTCTGTCAGCAGAGCAATGCTGCATGGAGAAGCGTTGTACCACCTCCAACAAAATCAACAAGCCAGAACTCTCACAAGAGTCATACCAGCAATCATCACCACCATAATAAATAGAGGGTTTCCTTTTACGAGTTTTAAAATACTTACTCCACTTGGTGAATTATGGCTGTTTTTTCTAAAGGGGCTCCTAATCTGATTGCTCAGAGATTTATGTACAGTCACAAGGTTGGGAAATTATTATTGGGAATGTCTATTCAAATGGGAACTCTCTGAAAATTGAGACAGAGACTAAAATCAGATTTTATTCTGCTCATTTAACAATCTATTATTAATAAGCTTTTTAATTGATGCCAGTGGAAATAATATCTTCCTATTCATAGTGCCAGACAAAATTCAGTTTCATCACTTAACCATATTTGTCCTTCCCAAGATGACTTACCAAAAAGCATATTGGTGCTGTGGTAATCATTCAAAAAAACACAACCCACTTTTACCCCAGTGTTTATATCAGCACCAGCAAGCAGCACTGACCAGGCCTGTCCATGATAAACTGATTAAATCCAGCTGGAATGGAAATGAGCAGTGATCCACCTGGCAGTGGCACATCAGCACTGCACTCCAGCACTACTAACACTTGTGGAAATGAGAGATGTGTCCGAGGCTGGACTACACCAAAAATGTGCTACCCCACCCTGTGCCCAGATCCTCCACAGCAGCAGCAGCTCAGGAGAGCTCTCCTGCATTCCCAGATGGGTCAAACTGCCAAGGGCTGCTGTTCCCCACGATGGCATGTGAGAAGGGCGTATAAACTGTGTTTTACAGGCTGAAAATTCTGATCCAGCTTCTGGTGACCCCATTAGCATCACAAAGGAGTTGGAGTACTAATGAGAGGTGGCCCTGGAGAAACTCAGACGCAAACCAGAACAGATGCCAACAGGAGAATTGTTTTCATTCCATTGTGCCTCTGTTTAAACAGCTCAGATCATGATGATACATGATACAATAACCCACCTCGACTGCAAGGATGTATTTGCATCAGCACAGACAATTGCAACACCTCACAAAGGAAGAATTCATACACAGGCCATTGAACTGTTTGTGCTTTCTCCTGAACCAAGGATATCACCATCACAGCAGGAAATGTCATATCAGATATGCCTAGCAGGCTTTCTAACTGGGAGCAACCTGTGTATAACAAGTAGAAACAAATACTTACCAAAAAAACCCAGAAGAAAAAAGACAGTTTACAATAATAAGAAAATTATGTTTTAGCCCTTAACATGCCCATAGCAGGAATGTGGATCACGTATTATACTTCAAATAACATACTTGTAAGTGCTCTCATTATACACTTAGAAATGAAATCCTTTTATACAGCATTTCCACTAAAACCTTACCGGCATTGAGGTCTGGCAGCAAGTTCTACAGATGAATTATGGACTGTGAATAAAAATATTTTAATAAGCCATTTTAAAATCAATTCCCTGTCCCTTGAATAAAATGCTCATAAACATTTTCCTCAGCAAACTCCAAACCATTTCTGTTTCAACTGATCTTCCTTGATATAGGTAATTAGAACTCACCACAGATTCAAGAAAAAAAGGCAAAATATTTACCCAAAGGCATTATTAATGTACTCTTTAACAAGCCTTTTGAACTGTGTCCAGAAGGACACAACACACTCTTTTTTCACTGCTAACACTTTGTTAAATACTAACAGCAGATGTCTATAGCTAAAATCATTCCTACCATGGCCAGCAGGCAATACTGCACATTTATGAATTGGTTCTGCTTGGTATACTCCTGCTCATTCAGGCAGCTTTGCTGAGTTCTGGAAGGTCCTGCTTGCATTCCTAGGTTTGACTGACCAAACAATTTATATTACCTGCACGTTTTGCCATTTTCCTTTTCTCAGAGACTTCACCTTGTAGCACACGGATCTAACCTGAATACCTGAGGGCTCCCTGCTGTTAACCTTTTGCCATGTGGAAAATTGACACCTCATTCCTGCTGTTTTCTGTCTCCAGACAGTTCCTACCACAGAAGAGTAGCTCCCCTTTCACTTCAGCAATGTTTAGCTTCCCAAATAGCCTCTTATGATGAACGCTAGCAGGCTGTCTGAGCCAAATAAATCCTGTCAATGTGCTCTTCTTTACCCTGGCAGCCAGCACTGATCAGCTGTTGTGCTAGAGCTGCCCTAGAAAGAAAATATTTTCTGGGCTGGTGCTACTTGAAAGCACCTGAGACAGCAGTGGTTACCACTCCCCCCATTTACCAGAGCCCCTTGAAATGACATTTAGGAGACTGATGAACAGCAGCTTTTGTGCAGCAGTTCAGTTATCTCCCAGGAAACACATCTGGACTTCAGCAGTGGTTTGGAATTCCTCTCAGGTAGCTCCCGTGGTGTTATCCTTAATTTAGTTGCTTTCTGATTTCTGGGCTTAGTGCTAGTTTATAACAGGAGATGCTTCTGTTAGCCTAGACATACTACAGAGCACTAGGGCTGCAGGGTGTAGAGATTCAGCTGTTCTCTTGGGCCACTCTTCAGCACTGGATTAAATCTCCTAGGGTTTCTCACAAAGCAGAATGCAGCCAGCAGCTCTTCCTCTTCCCCTTCAGAAAGCAGTGAGATGAGTATGAAAATCGAGACTTATTATGCTAAAAACTGTCATTCAGTAATGGGTGTAGAATGAAATTTGATTAGGGTCTTATTGATGTACAAAGCAAAAGTGTGTAAATTGCAAAAATTAGTATCTATTTGCTGTTGGCAAATGGAAGTGTGTGTAATACTAGGCACAAACAGCATGCAAGTTTACAAGCATAGCAAATGTTCAGATAAAGACAGAGTTACTTCAAGTAATTTCTGTTATTCTAACAACCCATGCATGACTGCCTCCAGAGTATACCAAGAGAAGAAAAACAACATTATGTAAAATATTTGGTTATAAAACACATATGAAATCTGTCACATTTTTTGTTTATCTTACTAAAACACCATCTTATGAAAACTAACACAGTCTGATCTGAGCTATTTTTCTCTAAAAAGATAAATGGCCTCTTTATCCACAAATAACTACACCGCAGATTAACATATGCTAAGTAAACCCAGGAGCCACTGCTTATTAATCACAATAATTAATACCATTAAATGGCATCCCCAGATATTTCCCTGGCACTACAATTCAAACAGAACTTCTCTGTAATGCTGGTCCCCATAAAAAGGCACAGGCCAGTGTGCTCAGCAGCTGGGCACCAGATCCTGCACTGAGCACCTCCCTGCTATTCCAGAGAAGGGGGTGAGGGGCAGAGGGACTGGCAGCCACACTGACTGACCTTCATGGCAACAAACTGCCCCAGTCAGGAAGGGTCTGCTGCCATCCACTCCTACAAACCCACCAGTGAGACACAGCATCATCCCAGTGCATGAACAGTCCTGCCTCATTCCATCAAGCTGAAAGAGGTGATGGATGCTCTTGAAGTCAAATTTAGATGTCTTTTTTTTTTGAGATTCAAGTTTCCATTGGCAATTTCCCTTTAGGTGGCTAGAACAGGGGTTTAGAAGTTTAGCTCTGGTTTGAGCATTGCTCATAGATGTTTTCCCTTCACAGCTCCATAGTGTTCATTCTTAATGCACTTCATTATCTGCAGATGTAGATTTAAAAAAGGCAGACCCTTTCAGCATACAAAGCCATTATAACATACTTGTTGTGAGAAGCTTCAGAAAATTGCCTGATGTGCAAAGGCAGAAATACAGCAATTTTCCCAGTAATAAAATGCAGACCTTTATTTACAAAGATAGAGCAATATCTATCTTGCAGGTGCTATCAGAGCAGGGGTTATTTTTACTTTCTGTAATAAACTTAAGAAAACAAAATTTGAATGAAAAACTGTTTGCAACTAGGTTACAGAAATTTTAATGTAATATGGAATATTGTGAGTTCATTGCCTGCTATTATCAGACCAGGATTAGGTGTGTTTGTGCTAAAGCTGTCCTTAAAGCCCTGTGGAAGGTTTAATATTCTTTCATTTCTGTAATAAATCAGCTGTCCTCTTCTTGCACATAAAATGTTACATACTTGTAAAACAGCATCTGGTGGAGAGAGAAAGGAGGGGATGTGATTGACACAAAAGTCCAAAATCTGCTGTTGCTCAAAATCCCATTTTATTATACAGCTTTAGGCATCCGTTGCTAAAGATGACTAAAGAATTGCCTGCATTATTCTCTCCATGATACATAATTGACAGTAACAGTTACCATTCTTTTGGAAAGTGATTTGGACAAGCTTCCAGAGCAAAGCAGCATGGAAAAAAATTTTACCCTGACTGTTTGGAGCTTATTCTTCACTAGCCAGGGAAGCATTCTCTTTCCTCACAAAAAATACTGCAGTTGCCACTTGTCGTTATATCACTTGCCTTGTATTTCTAAAGTGAAACCAGAATAGTTCCAAAAAAATTATTAAATGCTGTCAACAAACAGCGTTCCCCACAAGGGCCATGGCCTTTTATGTGTTTCAGGGCAAGTATTCAGCCTCAGCATCTGCAGCTAAGCTCAAAATCCATCACAAAAATATATTAACTAATACTGACTCAAGAAAAGATTTAAGCTGCCGAGTGAAATTCATTAATTTGAGTCACCCACTCCCATAACATAAACCCATAACATAAATCCATAATAAAGCACAGACACTCATCAGTCTGCCTGCCAAATTCATCTGAGTATTAACACTTGCAAAACAAGCTGAGAACCCCCAGAGAGAGACACAACCATGGGGAGACTTTATGTCCCCTTTTGCTCATCTGTCTACAGGCCCAAGGGCAGAAAATGCACTGGCCAAAGTCAAAGGTGAAGCTGTGTTTTCCAAAAGAGGCAGAAGACAAAAAAACCCCTAACCAATATGTATGTGTTTCTATACAAAAGCTGAGAAGGTTAAAAAAGGTTAAAAAAGAGATGGGTAGACTACAACACCTACCTGTAAGTATGTTTTGATTAATATCAAACACTTGGAGGAAAGAGATAATTATTGGTACTTTAGTATCTAGACAAAGATAAAAAAGAAAATGCAATAACTCATGTCAGTACAGGAATCATGTCAAGAAATTGTATCACAAATATCTTAGAATTGTATCAGAGCTTGGTGAAATGTACCAACAAGTAAAATAGAATCTCTATGAAACTCTAAGTCCATGTTCAAATACAAGAAAAATACATTATTAAGGACAATCTAATCTTTTTCATTTGAGAAGAGCAACCCTGTTGTGCCCAGAGAAACTGGAATGATTGCTAGCACAGGAGAACAGCAGTAATGGTAGGGTTCAGTTATTTCAGACATGCTGTGTGACAAATCTGATCTGTGGATTGTACTTCAGGGAGTGAGTGACTAGATAGGGGACTCACTAAAAAAGGCCACCTTGAGACACAGTCACAGCAGTGTCAAGGTCCTCATCAAGAATATTATTACCAAAAAGGCAGTCTGTAAGAGAGACCCTGATACAGTAAGATTCAGTATCTCTAAAGCAGACAAAAGTTTTAAAAAATTCCACTTGATTTTAAAAAGATTATGTAACAAGGAGTGAAAGCTTGATAAAAGAAACAAAATTTCAGATGTTTAGTATTGGCAAGTGTGTGAAGGTTGTGTAAGCACAGCGTACTAGGAGGTGAGCATACAGCACTCACCTCAAGGAGCCCTGCTGGAAGGATAACAGCAGAGCAGCCCTTGTGCTGAAAAGGCAGCCTAGGAGAGGGTATTAGCAACAACAGCATCTAAAAAGCTCATGGCATATGCATGGAACAGAAAGGAATATAAACATGGCAGCTTAGCTGAAAAAAACACACTATGACAGGCCACAAAAGACTTGAAGAACAAAACTGCAGCATTACAATAATCTTTAACCCACCTCCATCATTACATCAGGGGCAGGATGGCTGCCAAAGTCTAGGGGATCAAGCTGGACTATCCACAGAAAACACAGTGACTGTACAAAAACCAGATGGATCTTTTTGCACATTTAGTACAGAAAATCACTGGGAGATTTCCATAGATGAAAGGGTGATGTAGCTGAAAATGTGACCAAAAATGAACTGACATTTTACTGCAGAATAAATTGAAATAGTAAAGTGTAAGAACTCACTAGGACCAGCCATAATTCACCCAGCAACTCAAAAGCAATTCACAGATAAAATAATAACCTAATCACTATAATATACATTCTAACCCTTTGAAACCTCACCAGCATCAAAAGAACAAAAGGCAGCACAAATGACAGCTTCTTATTAAGATGCCTTGACCACAAGGACCAGTACAGATAACATCCAGCTAAAGTGGACTGCTAGGTAGGAGCAATAATAAAGGACCAAAGAAATAGGCAAATGGCCAGCTGTGTCAATTATACAGGACAAAGGGTTAGGGAGAGTTTATAAAAGAAAATTCATACCTCACAAAGCTATTGAAACTTTATGAAGGACTCCAATAACAGCTGGGAGAGTTTTACAACTAGTTCTTAATTAAAAGATCTAGAAACCTATTAAAATTATATCCATTGAGAGACTGACTTGTAAAATGTAACATCAGAATTGGCACACACAGAGAATAAAAATCCATCTTTTTGGACTCTTAATCCCACCTGTCTCACCTGGGATTTTCAAAGTTTAACAGAACTGGACACCAATGGGTAATTCTTTAAATTGAACATTTTCTGATGTGGTTCTGTGGTTCTGTGACAAAGTGAGCTCCAGCCATTCCACTAACAACTTCCTCCATGTCACTTTGCTCTTTCAAGGTAAAATTGATTCCTGGAGTGGTGCTAGTTTTGTGCTTGAACAGTGTAATTATATAAATCCTAGTTGCCATTCAAGTTTAAAATAGACACTTCTGTTTTTCTTTTGCCATTGCTGTTTCCCTTCCTTCAAACCCCCTCCAGCCCTGATTTATCCCAGTCCCAGAGGTGTTTGACACCTCACACAAATACCTTTCAAAGTCTGCAACATGAAGGAAGTCTCCAGGCAGGGAAGGTGTGTGGCCTCTCCCTTTGCCAAGCAAAGGGCAGCCTGTATGTGTGTTGTACCCCAAGGAAGGCTGAAGCAGCACTCACCAAAGGAGGAAGGAGATGAGTGGGGGACACTGTGTTAAAAAGCCCCTTGGAAGCTCTGCTTCTATTTCCCACTGCCCCTCTCCCTCCATGTGCCTCCTGTGCCCATCCAGGGCAGCTCTTTTCCTTTTCCCCTTAACAATTCCCCATCAACCCACACAAGGTCCAGGACCTCAAAGCAACTTTCTGGATCTGTACAGCACAGCTGTACAGAGCTGGGGGCTCTGAAAGTACAGGTGAAGGGAAGAATAAAGTTAAGAGTGTGAGGAGAGAGCAGGGAGAAAGTGGAAAAGTAGGATAATGAAGAGGGGAATCCAAGCACTCCTGGAAATATAAGGGAGTTAGAAGAGCCAGATGGCTGCAGCTGTGCAGCTGAACACAGCAGTGTGAAATACTGCACTGAACACAGGCATGGTGGCTGCTGCTGCTCCTGCCTTGCAGCATTTCTCCTTTGGAAAGGCACTGTGTTCATCAAGATCAGGCACAAAAGCCTTAGAGACCCACTAAAGCCCTGCAGTTTTATACATTAAACAAAAGTGTGTCCTGCATGCACTTCAAAGGAAAAAGAAATTTCAAATGGATCTTTAAATCTGTGCTAAAAACCGAGAGTGTAGAAAACAAATCATACACTCACTCTTTCCAAAACCAACCCTTCACAGCCACCATCTCCTCTTCAATCATAATTTCCTTAAACAGATCCTTAGGGGAAATGAAACAAAGCGATTTAGGCTCGTTTTCAAGCTCCCCCCTAAATGCCTACAAGCCTTGGAGAAGTGGCCCATGAACGTGGGGACTGCTGAGCTCTGTGTGTCCCACCACAGCCAGCAGGCAGGACAGGGACCCTGCACACCCCTCCTGTCCCTGCTGTCACTGTCACTGCCCAGCAGGCAGGACAGGGACCCTGCACACCCCTCCTGTCCCTGCTGTCACTGTCACTGCCCAGCAGGCAGGACAGGG
>JANRGV010000111.1:35080166-35100721 GCA_024734035.1 Alethe castanea | reverse complement strand
GAATAGAATAGAATAGAATAGAATAGAATAGAATAGAATAGAATAGAATAGAATAGAATAGAATAGAATAGAATAACCTTTCAGGAGAAACAAGCTCGTGCAGAGCCAAGTCTCCCCTCCTGCCTGCAGAGCACAGTCGAAGGCAGAGCACTTCAGGGAGGGAAGCAGCAGCACACAGAGCCCCAGGAGATGTACAAAGACGTGGTTCTTTAAAAGGGTTCTCTCAGAGAATGCTCTGAGGTCTGCCATGTACCTGTGAGCACTGCTAATGATTCCCTTCTCAAGAGGGAATCTCTGCTTAGTCTGACAAAGCACCACTGAGGCTTTGCTGTCCTTTTTGTTCCAGGAAAAGATGAAGACAGATCATTTAGCTGTTTTCCCTGTGCCTGGGACACTGTTCTAGAAATATTTTTCAGAAAATCAGCTCTTAAGCCCTGGGCTGTGTCTTGGATAGGCAACTAGAGAGAGACAGATTGTTGGGAGGCTCTGGTGTGGTGTTTTTTATTAAATCTGTTCTTTTCAGAGCAGGTAGAGCTATGATTTAAAGTTTATCACCACTGTTCCAACACAGTGTCTTAACTACCCAATCACCCGCTCTCCTCTCCAAATAACTTGGCTCCTTTCATCCAGCTGATGAAATGTTTCATTTTCAGCCTAACAAAAAGTAACCGGATTTCTCTGTGCTTCTGGTTTCCTTTTTTGTTTTAACTCGGTTGGCTTTCAAAAGCAGCTGCAGTGCAAAGCTCCCCGTAGGGCTCCTGCTAACACTGCTGGCTGCAAACCCCAGCAGCAGGGAACCCCAGGCACAGATCCTGAGGAGCAGCAGGGCAGCTGCCAGGGTCAGCCAGGCAGCACAAGCTGGGAAGGAGCAGTGCCAGGAGCCCAGGGCGGCAGGGCAAGCTCCAGCAAGGAGGGCTGAGCCTTCAGCCAGGCCCTGCTGCTGACACAAGGCAAACTAAAGTTTATGCCCTGTCTGCAAGGCCTTCAGGAAAATTAGCAGAGTAGATAATGAGAGAGAAACTCTTATCAAGGATTTACTGATTGTTTCCACTCCAGGCTGCAGCTTCACAGCTACTTTAAACTGACCCAGTTACAGACTGTTGAAGACACTGTCTGCATTTTCTCTCTCCCCCTTGCTAGACCTGGTACTGAGCACATGGAGCAGGGTTTGGGGCTTCACACAGGGCCGTGATTCACTGGAAAAGTAATTTTTCTGCTTTCTAAAATCTTTAGCGAGTTACTGCTAGGCTGGATCAGCTCCTTCCTTTGGCTCAGCCCCAAGGAACATCAGGGGCACATTAGATACAATGAGGTATGAAACCCATCTGGAGAGCAGAAACAGCCGGGGCAGGCTCCACCTTTCCAGCAGCACCCTGAGCTCCTCAGCAGGTCCCACCCTCGGCTGCTGCCCAAGCACTTCCATCCTGCTCAGGATTCTCCCACAGCAGGAGGAAGGCCCCTGTGCCCCCCAGACTGGAAATAAGCAGTTCCAACGTAGCCATGTGTAGTGATTACACAGCTCAGGCCTTCAGGAACATGGCACAGCTTAGCAAGATGTCTGGGAAGAACATTCAGCTATCAGTATTCCATAAATAGCCAATCTGAAAAAAGATGCTCGAGTTCTAGAAATCTGCCACTTTTCTATTTTCACTTCTTTATCTCATTGTTTCATATAAATGTTCAGAGCAGACTTCATACCTCTAAGATGTAAAATGGATGTCTTTGTGGTTTTGGGCTAGAAGACCACAATGCTTCACAGATATAAATGGTCAGAAATTAATCTGTGTGATAAATGAAAAGAGGAATCAAAAAGCAGCAGCTCCAGTTCTGCAAATCAATTAGTAATCACTCAAAAAATTAAGCAAGAATATAAGCAGAATTGCCATCTTCTCTTGTCTGCAAATAAGCAATTTATTTATTATCAGCACCTGCTCAGACAAGCCATCTTTGAAGCATCTCCTTGGTGTTTCTCAATGACACTAAATAGTTCCAAAAATTGCCTTTTGGCGATTCTCCAGGCCCTTGTCCTTGCTCAGCTGCTCAAAAGCCACTCCTTCCTTGGGCAGGAATTGTTCCCTGGGAGGGTGGGCAGGCCCTGGCACAGGTGCCCAGAGCAGCTGTGGCTGCCCCTGGATCCCTGGCAGTGCCCAAGGCCTTGGAGCAGCCTGGGGCAGTGGAAGGTGTCCCTATGGATGTGCCACTGAATACTGAGAGCTCATCCCTGCAGAGAAAGGTTTAGAAACTTAAGGCCAATTTTGCAGAGTTTATCTAGTCATTTCCTGAGCCATAATTCTGACAACCTATTACCTTTACTTGTGTTTGCCAAGAACACTGAAATAACTGAAAATATTACAGCATTTTCTTGGATCATTGTTGCCATGAATATACCATTCTATCCAGAGACACTCAAATCTAGCTTGGGCTCCTCAGTATTCTCACAATTTATTAAAAGCAAGAGAAAGTGCTTTATCCTGTAGGCATAGAACACTTACAGACAAGGCTTGTATGAAAGATGATTCTTCACTTTGTGAATTCCAGTACAATTTGCTCTAAGATGATGAATAATAGAAATAATTATAGCACATGTCTTAATCTCATCTAAACCAGCTTCTTGGGCTTCACAGAGAACAAACAAAACAGTTACAGAAGATCATTTAACAAAATAGTTTTTGAGATTGACAACATACAGTCCCTAACATAGCTGCTTTATTGAAAAGTGGAATCAGATTACCCTCAAGAGAAGAAAAAGTAGTATTTTCCCATATTTCTAAACCACCAGGAAAAGTCCTTCCCCTTTTCATTTCCTATTAAAATAAAGGTGAAGTTAGTGACTCAAAGAAAACTAATGCTGTAAATTATTGACCTCCATAGGTCTGAAATGATGGCTGGTCCCACTGAATCCTTGAAACATGGTTGGAAGAAGTAAGTGGAAAAGTTTTCTACACTACTGTAGAATTTTCTAGTGGTGTGTGCACCTTGTGAAGTCTTAAATATCTGCCTGACAGTGATTTACAACAAAGAAGTTCTGTTTTAAAGTAGCTTGCACTGAGCTGACTGATCTTCATGTAACATGATTACTTAGCTATGAATTAAAATTAGACTTCTCTGCCTTTTCAATGCGAAACTCAATTTATCCCAGAGTGTCTTTTACACTTGATGAAAAATGAAAAGATAATTTCTTTCTGTTTTTTATGTAATGTAACCACAGTTAACACATATTTGCTGCAACATTTCACTACCCAGGTTAACATGCAGCATGGAATACCCTAGCAGTATGTTTATAGAAAATAGAACTTTTAAATGTCACTGAGTTAGAAGAGACAATTGGAATTAGATGAGTGAAAAATTCATTTGTTCCTTCTCCCTAAGGACAAAGCCATTGTTTCCTTCAGTGGGAAATGAAGAGGAAAGCAGGGAAACAGCTTTGCAAACGAGGATGCCTAGAGGCCTAATTTACAAAAATAAAGCAGAACAGTTAATTCCATTAACCTCTGCCAAAAAGCAGCTTAGGCAGGATCCTTACAAATGTGAGCTTCTGAGCAGGCTGGATGAGAAGCCTGCATTGCCCAGAGCTGTGAGCAGCCCTGGGGAGGCTGGCACGGGCTGTGCTGCTGAGCAGACAGCACCCACGGCACCCTGCCCTGCTCCTGCTGCCCAGCCCCGGGCTGTCACACTGCCCAGGGAGGGGGCAGTGAGCACACAGCGCCACCTCCCCTGCACAGAGCAGAGCACAGCACTGCTTGGGGGCAGGCAGGCACACTGCACTGCACTGCACTGCCCAAATTCACACCATTCTCACACCACCACCAGGGAAAGCCAGCAAAATGAACCCCAGAAACATGGCTGGAAAGGGCTTTGCATTCATCATGCAAGCAGGCCTTGGGCTCATACAAAAAGAATTAAGACTTCTTAATTTTAAAATATTACTAAGTTTAAGCAGTGCAAGCCAGCCTAACGTTACGATGTATTTATTGATAATATGCTGATAAATCATCAACCAGAAAAAATCCCCGTGCTTGTAACACACTACAATAAATACACCTGACTTCAGCAGGAATGCTGGATACAATTTAATACAGCAGAGAGTTCAAGCTGCAAGCCTAAAGAAATAGTCTTCCTGCTATTTAATTGGGAAAACTGGTGTCACTGAAACAGCTTCCATGAAAGTTAATAAAGACTTGCCACTGTTTTGCCATGGGAACTGCCCGAGCTTTGTTTCACTGTCTGAGGCCATCAGTGCATTAGGCATTCTCATTACCCAAAAAAAACTACTGTCTGAGAAGCTGGTTCCCATAACAAATATCTCTGAAATTCGATGATCCCCACTGATCATTCACCCTGAAGAATTTAAAAATATCTGCAAACAGGTCAGAATAAGGGTTAGAGATATCAAAACCACCTAATCCACGGAGAATGACTATTATTGATGTGGTCAATAAATTGTTATGCATGAGACATTGTAATCTTTGTTACTTAATTACATTTCAGTAGAACTGTGGGTGAGTGGGAACATCTTTAAAATTCTGCCCCACCATTCTAATTAGCCTGGCACATTTACATTTAGGAAGAAAAAAATTTCAAGAAAACCTGAAAATAATGCTGATGGGAATGATTATATAAAAAATGGAATTGGGGGAGAAAAGAACAGAGACCAGAGTTACCTTCAAGTTGGATAAGCAATTAATATTGGCTCCAGGATATTTTAAATAAAGCACAGGAGGTGTAGCAGATTTTTTTCACTTAAGTGTTACGAGCTGATACTCTGCACTCAGTTGCATTTTACAGAAAAGAAAGAAAAAGGCAAAATAATCTAGAGAAAAGGAAATTAGAAAAATTTTTTGTTTAAAATTACCTATGATGTGTTGAATCAGTTGCGTTTAGAAAAGATTGACAGAAACCACACAACAATCCCCTGCTTGACAAAAATCTGTGGCAAAAGGAGTGATAATCAACATTATCAATAACAAATAGGGAAAAAGAAAAAAAATCAGAAAAAAAAAGAAAAAAATTAGAAAAAAAATAAGGAAAAAATCCAGTTGTTTGCAATCAAGATTAGGCTGGGTGGTACAAAGCACTTCTTCAAAGTCCACCTGCAGCTTTGTCTCCCAGAGCAGCCTTCAGTGCCTCCCTCCCCAGGGCAGACAGGCTGGGGTGCAGAGAGCCCTGTGCACAAGCACAGTGCTGGGCACTGCAGCAAACACAGCCTGCAGCTCAGAGCCACTTCCATTCACTTCCACCCAAGCTCCCGAGCTGCCAGATGTTGGCAAAGAATACATAAGCTTCTTACAAGCCACAAATAAACCACAGTTTATCCGAGCTTCTATCCAACTTTATTACTTCCTACATTAGGCTATCAAAAATACCAAGTGGTCTTAGGCTAAAGCAATGCAGGGGATTACAAATTTGTCAGTGTAAGTATAAAACCAGGCTTAAAAAAAAACCCCTACACAGATTTGCACGTGACACAAATGGTTGGCTGTACAAATGATGCATACAGAGGAAGGTGGGGGATTGCCAAGAGATGAGCAGATGAGCTGAACAATGAGGTCCCAGCACCAAGGAATGACAACATGTCCTAGAAGTTTCTCTCCCCTGGATCAAACAGTGAAATCAACACTTATTCCAGTAAAGACAGATTCTAAACCACTAAATATAGGAACTACAAATCACAGATTCAGCACAATGAGTAATAAAGATACCTCAGAAGTACAGGAAAAACAGAAGTGGCCAGATATGATGTCATGGAGCTCATTTAAAATCTACCTAAGGCTAATTACAACAGGCCAGGCTGAAGCACCTTTCAGGATAAATCAAGTCTATGTGCTCATTGCGGGGTAAAGAAACGTGAGGAAGGGATAACACAGATTCCCAATTCCTTACATGTCCCTGAAAGTGGGAATAAATTCAGCTTTTCAAGGCACATCCTTGTCTACAGAAAAGGCAGTGGTATTTGAAGGCAGCTCAGCTGGGAGGCTGCTGGTAAGGCAGGGACTTGGGCAGCAGTGAGTGAGCACTTCCAAGGGCTTTAGGCACGCAGAGCTGTTCAGAGATGACTGTGACCTTTAATCATGTGTAAATTCATACAGTTGGGATGTATTTAGCTTCTGGAGGCCACAAAAGGATAACATTTAGGACAATGATGTGTATGGCACTTAGCTGTAGAGCCCAGTTTGACAGCTCATGTGGTAAAGAGAAAGGGAAAAAAACCCAAAAAACTGGTTACCTCATCAGGGAGTCCTGAGGTACAGAACAACCTTTGCATGAAGGGACTAAAACTTACAATAACCTTGCCTTTTTAGCAAGTCTGCCCTCAAATCCCAAAAGCAAATGGAATCAGGCTTGCCTCTCATGTCCCCAGTGTACAGCACAGGCTCCAGCCACACTGGGCAGATCCAAAACCTGATCCTTACAATAAAAACGGAGTTAAGGTCTGCATTTAACAAAACCTTTCTGAGGTTCTCACCTTCCTTCCACCTGCTGCCAGCCAGTCAAATTTATTCAGCAAGCAGATTGTATAAAGGCAACAGATTATGTGAGTTTAGTTTTCCTCCCTTGTGCCATGTACTATTTCCACCACCAGCTGGTTGAAATGCCACCTAGGCAGTCCTGGTGAAATCACGGAACTTGACAGCACTTTGGAATTCAAAAGTTGCAGAACATGAATATAAAATATGATTAGAAATACCGAAACCGTGAAAGAAAATGCAGATGGGTTTCCAGAACAGGAGACTTACACAATTCTATCTGCTGGAAGGAAATGTGAACAGCCAGTATTGGAATCAAACACAGCCCTGCAGCACATGGGCAGGACAGTCCATCTCATCCATGGGACTTGGACAGTTTTTAGGTCATTCCAGCAGCATTCCATTCCATCCACAATGTCCTGAGAACCTTTCCCCTGTGTTTGACATGCCCTTGTACCTTCAAACACTGAAAGCCCCCAACAAAACCTCTCTGCAGCCTCCAAAGGTGTTCTCTTCTTCCCAAATGCCATTTAAAAGCATATTGAAAGCACCTCATTCTTGTGACAGCTGTACTTACCCTGAGCACCAAGACTGATCTTCCTTGTAATCACACACTTGCCCTCTTTCTAACTTTATCAGACATTTATCAGATCTTTAGCTGCAGGTTACTTAGGAAAGGTCTTATTCTGTTCAATGGAATTTAATGGCATGATTTGTTTCATAGGATACTACCCAACATGAGAAAGAATGGATAAACCCAGTTCCCAGTCAGGTTTCTGTCTCATCCCAGCTGGAATCGTGTTTCTGCTAACCACACAGACGTTACATGCTAATTTTCCCCCATCCTTCCCCTGTGCTAGCCTTTCAAGTGGTTCTTAATTATCTCTGGTTTATTTATGAAAGCATATTTTGCCAGACTTTCCCCAAGAGCTTTAGTAAACAGCTATATTAAGCCTGTATTTACTTATCACATCTCCTGTAATGCTTCCAAAAAGGAGGTGGGAAGGGGAGATGGTTTAGAGGGCCAGAGCTGTGGTTGGGCTCTGAAGGCTACTGCTGCTTTTAGGCCATCTCTTTAGCCTAATTCCCTTTGGAAATCATGCTTTCCCAAGCATGTCTAGGTGCAAATGTCCATTTGTCTCCCTTCTCATTGGTTTTTAGCCAACTAGACTATTTTGGCCTCATTTAGTGGAAGGCAAAGCTCTTAAAAAGACAAAATTCTTTTTAATTCTGTGAACAAAATATGAGAGAGCACCTATATGAACATTCCCATAAACATCTGCTAATGCTTTTATTGATCCTTCTCTGTCCATTTGTCTGCTTTCCTGTCACTTTTAACCAGATGACTTGTTCTGGCCTACTTTGACCTCTACCTTTTAGTTGATTTTTATTTTGGAAAAATAGAAAATGATAATTTGAGTCATTAAAACTGTGAGTTCTACAGGATAGGCAAATGAACATGAAACTTAAAAACTTTGAATTTTTACAATGCTTGCCATTAAAGCACTTAGAAATTAAATGAAACTAAATTGATCAAAAGATTGAGCTGCAAATATAAATTCACTCTTTTTTAGATTCCCTGACTAGAAGTAGGCTAAAAGTGAAAAAAATCAAAATATGATTAATTTTTTTAATTTCCCAAATTTAAAAACATTCTTATAATTAATATTTTTTGCATTGAACAAAGATGTTAATGAAAACATTTTTGTAAAGAAATAAAATAAAATATAATTTTAAATCAACACATTAAAAAAGGGTCGTGTAATTAGACGGCACTTCTATTCCACAGTGCCAATGTTCTGTTTAACTGAATGGAGTAAATAAGCTTTCTCCTATTTTTCTGACCTTTTATGAGTTGTCTTCCATGAATAAAACATACTTCTGATAGACACCAGGGTTTTCTAAACAAATATCAATGTTTTCCACTTCTGTCTCCCTGGCAGGCTCCCCACTGCTTCAAAAGAAACCTCCTGCATCTGCAGCCTTCAGCTGTATTTTTGTTTCAGCATGTAGAAAGTTAGAAGCGATGGCAGACACAGAAGAAAATAAAATATGTATTTTTAAATAAAAAACCTACAAGTGCTACCTCCAAGATTCTCATTTAAGTTCACTAAAGTTAATGGAGAAAACCAACAGCACTGAATCAAGTAGCACTCCACCCACACGGTCACTTTATTGGAGGTTGGTGGCTGAAAGCTTTTTGGAGACTTTGTGTCTCTCAGAGAACCACAGGGCATCTCTAAGAACCACTTCAATAGCTCCTGTTTACATTAAGCACCATTTAGGAATATTTTTCCTAAGTTTCAAACTGCTAGCTTACAAATTCCTCAGTAATGTCCCGGAGCAGCCACCTGCCTGCTCTGAGTCAGCACCCCATGCCAGACACTGCACCCTGCCCAGGGCTGCTGCAGAAACAGGGGCACAAACGCAGAAGCCTTGGAGGGGAGGCAGGGATACATAACCCAGGCTTGAAATGCACTCCCAGGCTCCTCCCAAAGTCCTGAGAAGGTCAGCTAACGTCTTTCCTTCAACTTCGCCCTCTATAAAAAGGGAATATTAACATTTAACGGCTTTGAAGGATATGATGAACATTAAGGCTCACTCGTAAACTGCTTGAAGGCTAAAAACACTATCTAAAGGCTAAGTATCACCCCCATCATCAGAAATTCATGGTGTATCCTTTCCTCCTCCATATATATGAAGGCAGGAAATTATCTTACCAAGGAGATTGATGGCACCTGGAAATTGTAGGCAGCCACCCTCTAAATTACTGTGCATGAGTCACTTGAAAGTATTACAGCTCTTCCCTCAGTGGGACTGCATTGGCTGGAGCATACATTGTCAGAACCTGACTCTGGAGATGTTAGTGAGAGAGAAATCCTTCTGAGGATGACCTGTAGCCAGCACACAAAGCACCTGGGGCGAACTTCCCAGCGAGGGAAGCGCTGCTGGCTGTGTCAGGATCCCCAGCCCAAAGCAGGCACGTCAGATCACATCAGAGAGAACCCTGTGCTGAGGCATTACACCACCTGCAGCACCAGCAGAGCTGCATCCAGCCCTAAACTCACATCTGTAACACTGTGCTGCTGCATCTCTCCATTCCTTTCTTCCCCATGGACATCATTACCTCTGCACACCCCTGTGGGGAAAAAAAACAGTCCAGAAACACAGCTTATACTGAGGGTACCATAACATCAGGCAGGGAACTTCCCAGATAAAACATACATTAATCAAAAGCAACTTTAGAATAAGAATTCTTGCTGGCTCTTTCCAACAATTCACAGCAAGTCTGAGTTCAGATAATTTCTTTGATGTTAGGAGAGCTCTGCTGCTGAACAGGGGATCAAGATCAGTGATTTAAACTTTAAGAAATAACTAAAGCAACACCTGAGATATCTGTAGATGAAATGCCACTGAAATTTCTTTCATAGCTTCATCTTTTGATGGTCTGTATCTGTCAGTCTTTGCAGGAAGCAGTTTCCTTCTGTTAATTCTGTCCCAGCCACAGCATAATGCTGGAGCCCTTTGGGTTTGTTCTCACGCAAGTGGAATAATATTGAGTGACATTCTATGCAGCAGTGACAGCAGGTTCACTGAATTTTAGAAAAGTACATCAGCATCTGTGAGCCACCTGGACACACCCTGTGTGCCCAAACTCTCATTCATTGTTCTGGAATCCACCATGAGACAACCAAGGGTTTGCCCAAAGACCAAGGACCTTGAGTTAAAAACATTTGTCATTCACAACCTCAAAATGTGGTCATATGCACCTCAAGAGCAGAATACTAAAAAAGGAATCAACAAAATCCAGAATGTTTTTTCTTACCTCACCTCGTAAGGCTGCAAAGTGTCTCAGATTTTGGTTTTAGACTTTAATTCTGGCACTTTGACTTCAAGGGTTAAATTTAAACTGCTAGGATACGTCGCCTTCTGAAGGAACTGAGCAAGTTCAACAGGACTTTATGGACTGAAAAACTCTTCTATTCACTTTTCTTCTTATTGCTTCTAGACTTAGAAAGTTCAACTCTTTCAATCCTTCCTCATATGTATTATTATTGAGCACTTATGTCTCCAGGGTGTTTACATCCTAACAGTGATGCCCAAACCCAATACAACATATTTTCTTTCCATAACTAAGGAATATCCAAACTAACCTTGTCCTAAGCAGGAGTATTATAAATTTTTCAGCACTATCTGTTACCTTTGTAAAAATAGATACGAGCCTGAGATTTTGCTGTGTGCACAAAATGGTGAGAAAAGTGAATTATATGTCACTACATAAAAAATGATCCAAATCTTGCTCTCCTGGCTGTGAGGAAAAGACTGAAAATCTGAAATGAGCAGACTCCAAAACTGAGGTGAAAAATAAAAATAACTTTTAAATACTTCACTACTTTAAAATTCCTCATCTCCATTTCCAAGCCTTATACTCTGATTTTGGACAGTCCTTCTCATGACTTTTGACCATTTCTGAAAAATTGCCAGAGCTTCATATAAGAATCAAAGCAAAAGGCATCCCTGAAAATTCATTTCTCTGCTGCATTTAGAATAACATGATGTCTACTGAGCTGGTGTTCTCCCAGCACTGGAGTAATGGAAATCATAAGTAACTCAATCCCTTCTATGAATTTTATAACTTGATTCTTAACATCACTTTGCATTTCCTGTTTGCAAAGAAAAATGAATACTGTCACGCATGGCTCATTAGGAAGTGTGCTAGGCTGCTTTACACATCATGATTGATGTTGGGAAGAATACTCTGGAAAAACTGAAGCTGAAAATCTCATTTGGATTAAGTTCTTTCACATGATCTCTAAAAATGAAAAATGGTTTAAGGCCAGAGAAAGCAATTTCCACAAGTATTTTCACTGTGCACAAAAGACACGTGAAGTTCTGCCTTCGGTAGATGCAATTCTTCAATTTAACATTGATTTTGACTTGACAATTTTAGGGGTGACATGAGAAAAGTAATGTAAGAAAGCAGAGACACATGGAATCCTGCCAGCAGAAGTTAAAGGCTCAAAACACTTCTCGAGAGCACAAGGTTAAGAAAACCTTTCTATTCATCTTATTTAACACTGCATAGAAAGAGGTGCCAATTTATTCCTAGCAAGCTTTTTTCCTCAGTTGTGCTTGTTTCCACAGGCGAGAAAAATCAAATATATTTTAAACCAACCAGCAACACAGCATAAAAAGACTGTAAAAAAGGGGAGGAACCGCTTAATTCTTAACATGTCACAGACTAGCATAAGTTTTACTTCTATCAGGAAAACAAAAAAAGCAAAATGTTGCTGAAGGAATGGTGAAGTAGTCATTTACCCTTATGTTCACCAGTGCACCCAGTGCAAGGCCTCCAAACGCCGTGGAGGGAGCCTTAAGCTGCCAGCACTCCTTCCCATGCAGCTTGTTTTGCCCTAAGAGAGACTTTGGTGTTTGTCATAGGACACTGGCACAGCTCATGCTGGAGATCAATGACCTGCCCTGCCAGGGTGTTCTCTGTGCTGCAAAACAAAGAGCAGAACTCAAACACTCCAGGCATTGACCTTGGCCACTGAGAGCCTGGCTCCAAGCACATCACATCTTAGATACACCTGCACTTGAGACATTTTTCCACCTGTTCTCCTTCCAGCTGGCTCTTTATTTTACTGGAGCAGGACAACCACCTCAGCACGTCCTGCACTTCTGCTGTGCCTCTTTCAGGCAATGTTCACACTCTGTTCCTGGGCCTGCCCCCTGTACTGCACACATCAGCTTTGGGGTCTCAGTGCATGAGAACACATCAGCCCAAAATCCCCTGCCAGGACTGAGCTGCAGAGCCGTTTTATAAGGATGTGGCCGGGCATGAAAAACTAATGACTGATAACAACCCCCAGTTCATCAGTAAATCAAAGAGCACTGTCCAAAGGTCAGTGTCAACATCTGTAATCCAGAGATGAGCGACCTGAGCTCCAGAAAGGGAAGTCCCAGAGATGACCAAGCCACTGGCAGAGGCAGGTGACAGGAGCCAGGCCTCCTGCATCTCATACCCTGTGCACTCAACAAAACTCAGAAATCCCCAGGTTTACTGACCCTTTGTAAACCAGGCAATGGTGTTAAAAAGGAAATGTGTCAATTCAAGCAAAGTGTTCACTGTTCAGGATAATCTAACTAAAAACAGTCACCTGTACTGCTGCTATCTTTGGTTAGTTGAGATTTTATGGCTAAATGTCAGGATTATGTAGGTACAGCATAGTATGTCACATCAATCATGAAACACAAAACCAGCTGATTGGCAATAGTGCCACCTTTGAAGTGAGAGTTTAAAAGACTCAGTACTGGAGGCCTATCTCTAGCAAAAGCACAGCTTTGGTGCAGAGCAATTGTGGACATAAAGCATGTTCTTTCTGGAACTCCAGCATTGATACTAATGAACAAGGCCAGGCAGGGCTCGTTCACACATCCCCATGAAGCTCTGGGAATGCTCAGGAGTCCCAGCCCCTGATGTTGTGGCATGTGCTTTCCAAGAGTGCTTGGATCTTAAATATTTCACCACTCATGAATAAATTCTTACTATTCATGATGTTTCTTAAGATTGCTGCTGACCTAGGAAAATTAAAATGGAAGAAAATTACAGGAAACTATTTCAGCCCCAGTGGAGCAGCCAGACTTCTGTGCTGCTGTCTGTCTTTACCAGACAATTCCATAACCCAGCTCTCTAGTAAATAATCTATAACTAGAGCCAAGCTAGTCCTTGCAGCAAACACTAAGATAAAGTGATGATAAAATAAAATACAGTTTCTGTAATGGCTCTTTTTCCTTCTGGAAACTGTTACTTGCATTTGGAATTATTCTTTCCTTGACCACTGCAAAGTAAGTGCAGTGTAACTCCACTGAATGCAAAAAAAATGTGAGGCAGAAATGCTGGAAGTCCAAAAGACAGAAAGTCTTTGCTGCCTACAGACAATACCAGGTAAAACACTTTACTTGCTACACTAAGCAGAATTAGCATCACTTTCAAAGTCATCCATTTTATCCAGCATGCCAGTTTTTAGCACTGCTCTATTTCAGGTGTTTAGGGAGCTGTCTGGATTGGGGCAGTAGTCCATCAGTACTTTACATTCCACTGCTCTGTCTTCTTCATGGCCTGAGAACACCAGAAGACTCTGAAAGCATTGGTGAGTACCACTCACTTCAGCTTCCTGACTGGATTTTACCAGTCACCCTCTGTCTTCTCATCCAATGCTTCTCTCATACAGCAATCACTAGTTTTCAGTGAATTTAAAATAATTCTGTGACTGAATAGGTATCTACCAGCATTTTCTTAAAATAAAATACTGTAATTGGGTGTGTCAGTCTCCCAAATGAATTATAGTGCCAATACAAGGAATTAATCCTAATGAACTCTCTAATAATGGGCCAAATCTTTGGATGCTCTAAGTATCATCAGTGGAATTTTTACACTGGCAGTAAATTTGGCCCTACACATTTCATAATGCATCAGCAGACACTTTTCAGCATTTTTTGGAGGCACACATTGGAACTTACCAGGTTTCTGCCTAATGGAAGTAGCTGACAGCCAAGAAACTCATCAGGAGTATTTGAAAATTAACTTTACTCATCCCCTCCATGCATTCTTGCCTTCTCCTCCAGCTGCTGAGGTCATGCTTTTTGTGGGGGACACAGAAACCAGGGGAACAAGGGAATGGCTAAGCCAGGATTCATTTAGCACATGACAATGTGTCAAAAGCTCAGCCTTATGACACATTTCTCGCTAATGTCTCAATAGTTAGAGAAGAAGGATAGGTTTGATATGTCAAAATGTTACACAGCTTCTCTGTGTTCCCACTGAAGTTCATTAAAGTGAACTTCTAAAAGGATAAACTACAGTGTTTGTCAATTTCTTTCAGATTCTTACTATCCTATTCACATCTAAACTGCACTGGCTCTGTTTAATAAATGTAATCAGACTCACAGCTTCATCCTCTCATTTTTGTAACACATGCTATGGAATAGCACATACAGCACATGCTCAGACTTCCAATATGGAAGTTTCTCACCACCTGTGTAAGAATAGGAAGAGCAGAAGACAAAAAGCAGCAGGTTCAGCTCATGGCCACTTGGTGTGATCTGATGAGGACTGCACAAGCTTCCAGACTGAGGCAGCCTCAGGAATAAAAAGATGCATCACTTCCTGATGCTCTGTTAATAGTTATAATCCAACTACTTCTAATTACTGAAATACTTAGAGTCTAAAAGAGTCTGAATACAGTTACAGCACTTAGACCTGGTTTAACCACACAGCATCAAAGACAAGAGAGCAGTCTAAGTCAGCCAGCAGCAGCAACAAATTCATTGCCTTTTTCAAGAGAAGCAGCAGTTCTGATTCCTGAATTCTGCCACTTTAGGACAAATAATGTATTTTCAGTTTGATTTCCTGCAGGTATCAGATAGTGAAGGATTTAGCAAAGTATAGTTGCCAAAGCAGCATTCATCACCAAACTTCATCAGTTAATCCAAAGATGCAAAGCTGGTTCCTGAATCAAAGGAAACAGAGATCAGTTTTGCATGCAAAGTGCATTCCCTGCGTGTCAGCTGATTCTCTTTTCACAGGACTGTATTAGCCCTTGCCCCAAACTCACAGCATAAGCATCTTCAATTTCTTCTAAAATCTTACCTGAGTCTATCAAACTGACCATGTTATCAGCCTGCTCTGGCAACACTGCTGCCTTGTCATGTGCCACAATTAACATCCTATTTCCTGACCCTCAGCCCTGTGAAGGACTGCTTCTCAGCAAGCCTACATTCCAGCTCTGAAACTTCTTCCCCTCTAAGATACACCACTTTGATAAACCCAGAAACTAAACATGCTAGTTCTGATGAAGAGATGGCAAGTAGAAATGAGAATTCTGTAGTAGATACATTTTAAAGATAAAAGTTTAAAAATAAGCAAAAATTCAGTGTTTGAATAAAAAAAATAAAGGCCTGGTTGAAAGATTGTAAATTCGTTAATGAGCGAAGTAATGTAACAAAAGAAGTAAATTTATACTAATGACATTTGATGATACACAAAGTTATGCAGTATCATCAGCACAGGGGCACAGAACTATTATGCTGAAACAGGGAGACGCCACAGAACAGTGCAGTAGAAAGGAAAATATTCAAATTGATGGGAAATAATATAGTCATGAATTCAGACAATTTTTTTTCCCTGTAAACAATGGGCTTATTCACCAGAGATAGCAGCAGGGGGAAAAAAATGAATGTATTCATCAGTTCCAACCTTAATATGAAGGAGTGTTCCAATATGGCTTGGAAAAAGGTGAATCTGATTCTAAACACATCAATTGAGTAGTTTTTGGTAAAGAAAGAGAAGTGTTAACATTATTATGAGAGGTACAAGCAATTTCTCCTGGATAATACATCAGGCTGTTCAGCTGTATTTGAGAAAGGGATTCAAAATGAATCTCTGATGGAGAGAACAACAATGACAATCACTAGGATGGATGAAAGGAAATTGACAGCTTGGATTTTTATTATACAAAAATTAAGGACAAAGGAGAAAATGAGGTATATGGCAGTAAATAAACACAGAGAAAATGCAGATTAGTTTAAACTGGAAGCCAGTGAAATGTCTTTATATTGACCCTATTACAGTGTAATCAGAAACTGAAGAATTTCTAAAGCAGGAGGATGAGGTCCTACAACAAAATTAGCAAGAGAAGAGGGAAGGGAAGAAACACGAGTTTCAAGCTGGATTCAGCAAAGTGACATTCCACAAGTCTTTGTCTCAGATAAAGCATTTTCCCCCCAGGTTATGTCTGACAGTATCTTGCACTTGGATTAACCACACAGGATTTTAGGCTGACCTACTTCCCCAGGCTCTCCTGACTAACTTCATGTTCATCCCAAACAGCATCTCTGGTTACATGCTCTGCATTCTGGGAAACCTCCGAGCTCTGACATGCTGTGCCAAACTGAGCTTCCTTACTCACAAGGAATGCTTCCTGAGCTATTCCTAAGGTGTCTCTCCTAAGATTTCAGAAGCAGAGTTCTTTGGCCACCACGAGATTTAATCAAACAAGTACTAACAGGTAGATAGACTGACCTTTCTCTTGTCCCCAAGAGGTCCCCTTCAAACACAAATGAACATTACTGCCAAAAGGAGCAGAGCTAACTACAGAGCCTAGAAAACTTGCTCCAGTCCTCCAGTGAGGCAGGACCTTTTGACACAGGTGTTATAATTCCCTTTTGCACACAGAATGCTTAAGGTCACCACTATGGTTTCTACAGCGAATCCTCAAATACGAGAAGAGTCAGAACAGGTTTTTATGGCACTACTCCATTCATTTACCAAACTCCTTAAAGGTGAAATTTGCCCCAGGTGCTTTCTTGACTGCGTTGTTCAGATGTTATACTGGTATAAAATTTGATTTTATTCTCAGGGATTTGAGATGATCAATGACAAGCCTTAGCCCTTAAATATTCCTGAGGCAACATGGATGCCAAATATCCCACTCTGTAATGCTTTAATACTTCTCCAGAGAACTTCAGGATTATAATAAAACCTGAAAGCAGGGGAACTGATGACTTTCCTGAATTCACTGACTTTTAAACTCTGTTGTTTACAGAAGGTGTTGTAGCTTTCAGACAGATCACAGTAAATGCTCAAGGCACTTAAAGCGCTTGCATTTGAAAACATCAATGGCAATGCAGGAAGCACAGGAGATTATTAGCAGGAGCACAGTCCCTCCCACCCCTCATCTGTGCTGACCCCACACCTACTGGCAGGTACTGCCCATTAACTGTGGCTGTGGACTACTGGACTGGTTGAGAGAAAATGATTTCAGTATATTTAACAAAACCTACATTTTAAATGGTTGGGAATTTCCTCCTTACCCACCTGAATGTGTCCCAGAGCACTCAGCCAGGCACTTCAGGAGCTTTTCATTTTGGGGCTGGCTTTGTGTAGGGTCTCAAAGCAAACCACATTGCTTCTGCAGCCAACTGAATCAGAGGATGTCCTCCAGGAATGTTCCAACTGCTTGGGAGTGCTCCCTCCACAAAAGAGACAAGCTCTGGTGCAGGCAGGGCAGGCTCCTGGTCTTCACACATCCTGTGGCTGCTCTGGCTAATCCAGGTGTGCCCAGAACTCCTCTAACAACACCAATACTGGCCACAAACTTTGCCCAGTAGCTCTGGCAGATCTTGCAACAGTAGAAGCTGAGGGAAGTCAATAATTAGCCATATCTCTTTCTGCCTAATGGAAGATAGAAGTAATAGTAATTTAATCTGGTACCATATCACAAGCTTCTGTAAAGCAGAGGAGATCCTAGAACAAGATTAAAGAGTACAAAGCAAGAGGTCATTTTCTCTCATCCTGAAACTCAGAGCCACTGTTCCCACGAAACAGCTCTGAACATTCAAACTACCCTGTGCACTATAGGCCATCTTATATAAGCAACATTCCTATTTTCAATTCTTTAACCTGTTCTGCAGCAGCTGTGATGACTATGAAGTATGAAAGGCTACAAAACCTGGCCACATTAATCTTCCAGTAAAATCTGACATTTGAATCAACCACATTAAATGCTTTGAGTCATAGCATCAACAAAGGTGCATAAAAACCAGCTAATTGCAATTTCCAAAACTTTCCTTTGACAGAGTAAGGAATGCTTTGTCCTTCATGTCACATCCATTTCAGACTTGTTTTATAACAAAAATACATCAATATGCAGATGCACAGACCATCTATCACTCCTGTAGAAATTCCCAAAAATAATTATTTCACTGGTCATTTTCTTTGTAAAACATTGCCTGTGCTGTAAAAGAAGGCTTTTTATATGCTCTCGATGAAGTAATTCCTCTGCAGTATTTCTTGTCAGAATAGTTCCAGGCTGGTGTCAGTGGAAGCCATGGGTGGTACAGCTGCAGCAGGAGTGGAAATGCAGAGGGGTGCTGTGCTATGGGCACATGACATCACTGCCAGCCCCAGGA
The DNA here is from genome assembly GCA_024734035.1 of Alethe castanea. Classification (NCBI taxonomy): domain Eukaryota; kingdom Metazoa; phylum Chordata; class Aves; order Passeriformes; family Muscicapidae; genus Alethe; species Alethe castanea. The sequence goes on along the minus strand of JANRGV010000111.1, from coordinate 35,082,284 downwards.
GGTGACTTCAGAGCAGTGGCTGCCATCAGAGTCTTTGGGGATGGCACCGTGATGGCAGCACCACACTGCAGCCACAGTGAGGTCACAGCACTCTGCAGATTTAATTGGATTGCTTGGCATCTCAGTCAATTACTCACACAGCCCAGCTGGAAACTAATCAAGCATTGACTCAGCAGCACTTACTCACCAGTGCCATACAATGATAAATAGTGACTTTCAAAGAAGATGAGGTGTGAGAAGAAGAGAAAGGTAATGAGCAAATTACTTTGTACACAGCTGGTGGGAGAGACCTCCCCAGCAAACAGATTCTGCATTCATCACAATCACAAACAGGCACAACCCAAAAATACGTTTATTTCGGTGGCATTTGAATTGTAAACTCATATGCAGGTCCCAAGCACTACAATACAAATTATGTCTCCCAGAACTCTGAGAAATACGACATTAGGAGCTGGATGTGAAATTTTCAAATCAAGTCTATTTCTACTAATATTAAATAAATCTTCAAATTTCCTGAAACCACAATATCCAGGTACACATCTAATGGGGGGCAGGGGAAGTAAGAAAGAAACAAAGAAAAAGACAGGAGATAATCATGTAGCCATATTTATCTTCTAAAAATACAAAACCCTTCAAGTCAGAATTTACCTTGCTCTTACACAATGCACAAATTCTGTTTTCCAACCCTTCTGGTGATAGTAATATGAAGTAAGTTTTTATATATTTGTAAAATTAAGACAAACACTACACCACCAAGATGTTTTGCAAGTGCCAAACAGGACTTGATAAACAGAGGCAGTGGAAGAGGAGAAGTCTGGATCTCTGTCTGAGGCTGTTGCAGATCTGGGAGCAGGTATGGACAACCCTTCCTGCTTTGCCATTTCACCTTTCTCAGTGTGCTGCAAGCCCTTGCCTGAGATGAACTGCCAATAGCAGTAGCCTAGATAAACAGGATTTTGGTGTGATGTATTTTCCAGGGACGTGTGATAACTCTTATTCCTGGAGCCTTTCAAACTGACTCTCTCCCCAAAAGGCACGTTGTGTTTCTCTCCTAAAAGCTCACTTGGTAATTATTTGAAGATGTTTTTTCTAGATTTTGTTACTGTTTTATTTTTGTGTTAGATTTCACAGGGTTGTTCTGGCCACCTTTAAAACAGAAATGCAAAATCCTTACCACTGTGCTTATTTGTGCACATACTCAGAACATAAACTCCCAGCCATGAGTTTGCAGCTCTAGTTTTATAAAACGTGTGACACGAATTACACCTGTCACTCCTGATGGTTCCTGTCTCACAGTTTCTTTTATATGGGTTGAGTAGATTTTACCTCAAAATTTATTGAATAGTTACTGTATTAGATGGGACACACAATAAAAAAGTTATGCTAAATAGTAACTTTATAATAAAAGCAAATATTTTTCATGGGTGATTAAGCCAATAACTTGGAAAAGCCCCATTCCAGCCTCATGTAAACCTCCCTTTTAACACTGAAACAAAAAAAAAAATTAAGAATTCCATGCAGAAGACAAACTTATGGAAATCCATAGGAATTTCAAATTAAATATGTGACTATAGTTTTGACTATCTCTTCCCCTTTTTCCCCCCTTTTTTACAGTCATTTCAGTCCAACCTCGGTATCTGAAAAAAGTGATTTTTCAAATACCTACTGCATATTCTCCAAGTAATGCACATTAAACAAGAGGAAAAATGTGGCACAATTTAAAGAAGCACAAACCTTTCTGTTATGCCTAAATGATACATATTTCAGAATATGGAAAATATTAAAAAAGAGTGATAAATCCCTTAACTCAAGGCTACTCTTATTAGATTAGCTTTTCTCTGAATAAATGGAGTCTTAATGAAAACTGTCACTGGAAAATGGAATGCAATCATTAGATAAACTATTGAATTACAAATTCCACCCACATGTGAATGGGTACATAAAGTTTTACAGTATTATAAGAGTATATTTCTGCACCAGGATTATTAAGGAGCAGAGCTAAATGATTTTTCCTTCCAAACAGTTTATTCCCCACAAAAAGCAACAAAAATTTCCTAAAATTATTTTACCAATAAAATTTGAATCTACTTTTTTTTTTTTTTTTTTTTTGCAAAAAAA
>JANRGV010000111.1:35053305-35075930 GCA_024734035.1 Alethe castanea | reverse complement strand
CTATTGTCATAAACCCAGCTAGATCAGTTTTGATGTATGATACTGAAATTAAGAGAATAATTAAATCCATTAACCCACTCTCCCAGAAATAAACTGTGATATATATATATAGCATTCTAAGTGGCTTGATGAGGAGGAAAAGATTCCATCTAGCCCAAATCCTCTGTAATTCAAACATGAAAGCCCCTGTGCTGTCCATCCTACCTGACTCTCTCCCAATTACTGCTACTACTTTCCTCCTCTTTCTTCAGGATAGGGGAAGAGAGAAACTCTATTAAAACTCCTACAGACAGCATACAGAAATCAGACAGATTTCTGAGCATGACATCTTTCTGAGCAAAATATTCTCCATCCAAACCCGTTAAATATAAAAGAGAAATAAGCTTTTCCACTAGGAGTGCCTCTCTCAAGAGGCAATATTCTCCCAGTGCTCCAGTGAGCCACCAACAACCAACACCCAGAAATATTCCTCAGGGCCACGCAGAGGGTGCTGGGGTCAGTGCAAATGCAGAATTTCCAGTGCTACAAGCTTGCTCCAGAGGCCACCTCTCAGTCACTCAGCCTCTGAAGACATTCCCAGGCTCCAGGCTACCCAGGGTTTCCTTCTGGCAGAGCTGTGCCATGCACTGTAAGCTACATGCTGGCAACAGAGGATTCAGCCCTCAGTTTCCAGGCTCGTCCTTTCCCCTAAGTTCTGTTGAGGTGCAGCTCTAATTTTGCACAGTTTAACTCAAGGAGGAACACCAGAGGTGTGATTAAAACACACACTAACAGACAGACTTTGCCAGGAGTGCTGAATACACAGTTTCACGCTGCAAAACCCCTGGGGAGTGGGGTTATCTCTGTCCAGAACAGCACAGTTGTTCCTTTACTTGCTCCCCATTTGCTGAAGATGGTTTCTTGGGCTTTCCTGAACCAGATTATTCCTGGTGATTTTACCACCAGTGAAACCTCTCCTGAAAGTGAAAACTCAGTTGCTCTTTGTGATCCCTGCATTTGAGAGACAACCAGCACAACACCTCAGCACTTCAGTCAGACAGTAATGTCTCCATTTGGAGTGCAAGCACAACACAGAGGTGAGAAGAAAACAGAGCTGAAGGAAAACTGAACAGATGGAACTTTGGCAAGAATGTCTCAGATCCCCCACAAAACACAGCTATCTCCAAATTCTCTCTTAACCTACTTGTTGCTTTATTTCTCTTACAAGGACTATCCTCACTCAAAAGTGTATTCCTTTGATCTACACCTTCTAATTCTGGGAACAATCACTATCACTTACTAAGCTAGGAACTTTTCAAGACTAGAAAGTTATTTTTTTCTTTTTTGGAGAGTCGGGAACCAGAGAGCATGGAATGCCAATGGTAAATTCCAACAATAAAAAGTCTTCTATCTAGAAGCTTACTGAGAAAATGCTTAATCCAAATCACACTTGAGAAACACATAAGAGAAGTTCCAACTCAAAGTGTCTTTGAAAACTGGTGTTTTAGAATGGGGCTGAGAGTAGTTGGGGAGATCACCTTTTCCATCTCTAGCACCAGCAGCAATGGCCACAATGCATTCTTGACAGAAGTCTGGCTAATCTGTTTCTGGCTTGCTTTCTGTGAAGTACACTTCTCTATTACCTCTGGCAGTTATTACAGTACTTAATTATCCCTAACAGGAGAAGTTTAATCCAATTTAATCCTATTTAAGACCTGCTTCTTGTTTTACCCACCACAATGATGGAGAACAGATACTCCCTTCTTTGCAGCAGAACTGTACATGTCTGAAGGGCTTTACCACATGTTACTTCATGCTCTCCTGACTGAAGACTCCACATCATTCTTCTCAGTCATCATTTCTAGATTCCAATTTCTCCCAATGCTGTCCTTCAGGAAATCTCTGATTACTGTGCAGCTTTAATGACACAGCTCAATAGTGGACACTGCTCCTCTCCAGCCAAGGCCTCACCAGTGCTGGCCAGAGTAAACAATGCCAAGTCATCACCCAGTTCCCACTCCCTACCATGCTCTCTTTCACTGCAGGTTATCCTGCAGCACCTCAGTCAAACTGCACACATGAACAGGTATGTACAGTACCCATTTTATCACTGGTTTTTCAATTTAGCTCTACACAGTGGCTAGAAAGACAGCCATTGTTACAAACACATCAAATCCCTGCCTTCTAAACACACTATAAAATGTGTATAAATATGTATAAAATGTGTATAAATGTGTATAAAATACACAAAACAGCTGTTCAGATTCCTTCCCCAGTGTTTGTAGCTTCTCTGGCTCCCAGGCAGAAAACCATGATGGTGACCCTGTGTCCCACAGGTGCCACAAGCAGCCTGAATCACTAGGATGTTCTGGTGTTCTGGCACATGTCCTGGGCAGTTCCCAGGTCAGGAATGTCCCCCTGCACACCCTGTGCTCAGCTCAGGAGCACAGAGGCACCTTGCAGGAAAGGTTCACCTTTCAAATCCTCTCTCCCATTTTAATATACTTAAGTTAAGAACATGCAGAAATCAAATAGAAAAGAAAAGCCATTGTGATTATAACAAAAGCTAATTTACTTACCATGCATTTGTCTATAGCTGCTGTGAAAATTGCTTTAACCAGTCCTAGCTGTGGGCTGAGAATGAAATACACTCTTTTCAAAGCTCATCAGAAGAAACAGGCATTAACGAAACACTTTGATTTTAAAAGTAAATAAGAAAATTGGAAATTAAAGTTCCCAAAGCAACTAGAAGTCTTTAATATTGTATGTGTGTATTGAAGTGAAAAATTAAAATATACATATGCACAATGGAGAGACTTAGAGAAGTGCCATGGAAGACTGTAACAGCAGAGTACTTCAGGGGTAGGATTAAAGAGATTTCTGTTTAGCTCCCCACCTGGAAAAACAGCAGACCCCAAAAGAACTGAGACACAGAAACACAAAGGATTTCCTCGACAATCAGCAGAAGCATAAGGACCTTTCACCTAGAAAGGTTTGAAATCCCCATTAGTACTGCTGTTGTGGCCAAATGGACTTTGCCATTTTTCAGAGGGAAAGTTCTTCACAACCAGACCAATTCCTGTATTAATGAGTGTTTGATTCAGCTTAAAGTGCTGATCTTGATGAAGAGTGGCATCAATTCTGACAGGAGCAGGTGTTTTTGTACCATCATCACCACCCACTAACAATGACTTCACAGGCAGGCTGTTGTCAGAGTAACTCACCATGCTCCTGAAGAGCTGTAAACTGCAGCTAAGAGTCAAATGCAGATGTGCAGGGAGCCATGGGATGTTGGAAATGTCACAACTTGACTATGGCTTTTAAAAATTCCCTGCCAATAACCAGATGCCCAGCACCATGTATCACACACTGAGGCTTTATACTTGATACCCCACTGTCACCTATTGAGCCCCCATGTCACAATTAATTGGGAGATCTCTGAGAAGACACCAAATTACATACTTCCCCAATACTCTAAAATCTTGATTTAGTAAATCCTCTCACCCTGATTTATAATAAGTGAGTGATGATCCAAAGCCTGGATTTGTGGGATTATCCAGGGACTAACAGTATCTTTGTCAATGATAGTGAATGTATATCTGTCAGTCTCTGTTAATTCAGGAGTCAGTAGAAAGTATTATTTGATCAAAGTATCCATGATGCTTTAAAGGCCAGTAACAGATCAGATACAATAGAGATGAGACATCAACCTTCAATTCTTATCATGTATTTGAACAGAGATTTAGTAATGTATCACATTTAAGTAGGTAACACAAAAATGGGAAACATCTATGAAACTGGTAAGATACTAGCAATGTTTTACAGTGACTAGTTTAAAGATCCCCATCCTATACTTTCAGCAAGATAATTTGGCAAGAAGCAGCCAGTAACATTAGGAATAAATATGTATATAGTTCTCTGGTCTAAACAGACTTTTCGATCCAAAGTATACTTGTGTACATTACAGACAACACAAGCAACTGCCTAAACTTCAGCCAAAAACCCAAAAGAAGTGTAGCAGGAAAACTGTTATGCTAAAATCTTTCTACAAAACGATTTTCACTTACAAAAAAAAATAAAAGAATGTAAATGAAATGGAATTTCTATTATTCAGTCCAGATTTATCTGCCAACAAGCTGCCAGTTCCTTAGTTGAGGCTACAAAGGCTGAACTCTACTGGAGGAACCAAATTCCCCTTTGGTGGCAATCAACATTAGATTTGCTGTGAAGCACTTTGGGATCCCTTTTCAGACATCTGCTAACAAACCTCTTTGCATACCCTATTAACTGGTACATGAGAAAAGTACTTTGCCCAGAAAAACAAAGATGGCATTTTATAATATAAATGTATCAGACTGCTTTTATATTTGTCACATCTACATAAACAGTATGGTAATAGTAGCACAGCATTTTTTCTAAGTGGATCACCATAAATACTTGAAATTATATTACATTTCTCAAACCTGAAAACTAGGACCTCACCCTGCCAGTTGTGCCTCTTGGCATATCTACCTTAGACGTGTAGCAAATACTTCTGCAAATATGGAGGAGTCAAAACTAGAGATTTTAACATGCCCTACCGACCAACAGGTTTCCAGAGCCTGTAATAGCCCAGGGTTATGACACCTATGATTAACAGGGCTATCACATGGGCACTGGAGCACTGTCTGCTTGGGTGATGGAGGAGTCACCTGTTTCACTGGAAACTAACACTGACAGGGTTAATGTTGGAGATGTGCTTTATTTTACTGTTGCACATTCTGTCCAAAGTGGTGGTGCAGTGCTGAGCAAGGGAAAAGATGGCTGGCAGGGGCACTGTGAGTTGTTTAATTAAAAGAAGCTATGTCCTGGCCAGGGCTTTATGTTAAACAATTTGCTGTTTAAGCAACCACCTGTTCCATCAAGTTAGTGCTGGCTCTGATTGAGGAAAAACATTCAGAGACAAAGCTGAGAAGTATTCATAATTCTCCAACACTGAAGAAAAATAAAAAATTTGAAAGGACATACAGTACTATCCATCAAAGCAGAAGATTCCATAAAATCAGTATAAACCACATTTGTTGAATGTATTTTAAATGTTAGAAAATCCACTGAGCAAGCACATTGCTGATTACAGAATAAAATGAAAGCAGACAAAGACTCTGCCAATGCTCATTCTAGCACATCCATATAACAGAGCTCTCAGGAGCTCTCATGAGCTGAGCCACGCACACACAGAGGGATGCCCAGCCAGCCAGCAGCTCCATCAGCAGCAGGGCTGAGCCAGCCCAGCACAGGGAGACAAGGAAAGAGAAAAGCAGCTGTGCCACCTGCTCCCCTGATGCTGCACAGCACGCAGTGGGTGACAATCCCAGCACAACAGGCACATTAAAAATGAGCCCTGGCCCAGGGGAACAACACTGGAGAGACACCTCAATAAATGATAGTATGGCAGAGGTTCCCACAACTCTGACACCGAGCATTGAGGCTCCCAAACACTCCTGCTCTCACTGCATTGGTTTTTTTCAATCAGACACCCAGACAAGCTCAGCTTTTTAAAACCTTCTTACAACACATGCACTTGTGCTGCTTTTCAGTGGAGGTCCTGTCCCAGCAATATCATCGTGCTTCTCCTCTTTTGGCTGAGCTGCAATTTCCTTACCTTCCTTAATTTATCCAAACAAACTGCAGGAGCTGAAGATTGCCTGGCCCTGAGATCTCTGTACAGCTCACACAGGCTCTCCTCCTGGGCTGTGGGCCTCAGCAATGCCCCTCACAGCTGGGGCAGTGCAGGAGGCACAGCAAATGCAGCACCAGTGACAAGCTGGCTGCTCAGGAGCAGTAGAAATCCTGATCTGGAGACTCTGATGGCTGCAGGGAAGCCAAGAGGTGAAGCAAACAGCTCCAACCTCCCCAGGAGTGGAAAGGAACACAAAGGACAGGTACATTAAGGATTGAGCCTAGAATGCTTTCAGGATTAGTATGTGAAAACACCATATAATAATTGAATAAAAAACAGAAAATAAAGAATCTCAGAAACTGAAGATCCATTAAGCTATATGTATTGCTCTATTGCTCTTAAAGAATGAAAGGTAATTTGTTAATGAAGAAGAAATGAACATACCAACAGTTCAATGCAAATCATCAGCCCAAGCAAATGCATTAGGTTCTCTAAACAAGCTAGCAAACAGCTTTTACTCTCCTCATTTTTGGTCTTTAAAGCTTTTTTTTTTTTTTTTAAACAAAAAAATTGTAAGACAAAATGTGTTATTTATTCAAAGCACATAACTGCTTTTCAGAATATGAATTTATTAGAGTGTTTTGAAAGCTCTACTGCAATTTTCACATTTACTCCAGAAAGTGAATGATGGCATGTACTGAAAAAGCTGGCTATCTAGGATGCTAAGAGGTTTATCTTACAGATACAAGCCATGCTTAAAATTAATTATTCCTCCTTTCCTTGCTGCACTCTTCTCAAGTCACCACCTTACCTCTGGAGTAGTCATAAGGCAATTCTTTTCATCCCTTCTCTCAGTAACATCAAGACAAGGTTTACCTCTGAATACAGTGTTCTTCATAATTATACTTTCTTTTAAACCATGGGTGATTATTTCTATATGAGCCAACTATACCCAAAGTATACCTATTATGAGATTTGAAAGACAATCTGCACTGTAGACACAGAGAAAGTAAATCCAGCCCTGGCTGAGCAAAGGCAATGGCTGTGGGCAGATATGGCACACAGAGCTCGTGTGACCATGGGATGTGAGGCACAGCCCCACAGCAGGGTGCAGAGCAGAACTGCCTCAGAGCCCTGCCAGAGCTCTGCAGGCCAGGACAGTGACCTCCCTGCAGAGCTCTCACAGTGAATGCCTTGCACAGAGCACTGTGCAGAGCTCTCACAGTGAATGCCTTGCACAGAGCACTGTGCAGAGCTCTCACAGTGAATTCCTTGCACAGAGCACTGTGCACAGTGTTCTCACAGTGAATTCCTTGCACAGAGCACTGTGCAGAGCTCTCACAGTGAATTCCTTGCACAGAGCACTGTGCAGTGCTCTCACAGTGAATTCCTTGCACAGAGCACTGTGCAGTGCTCTCACAGTGGATTCCTTGCACAGAGCACTGTGCACAGTGCTCTCAGATATCCAGAGCCCAGCCTGTGCAGGGCACTGATCTGCCAGGAACACCATCCTCAGTTGTGACCTGACACCCCAGGGGAGGGTAAAAACAGTGATAGGAAATGAAAGGTATGAGCTTAACTGGCAGGAAAACTACAAAGGACTGCCTTGTGCTGACCATGAAGCAAGAATATTTTCTGGGGCAATCACTGCAGCATTAACCACTCTATTTGCCAATTTGCTTTAAAGCAGCTTCCTTCTCAGACCAGCCTTCGCTTACTACAGAAATTCATAGAAGTGAAATAAGTGCTTCAACAATCAGTAATTTGGCTGTCTTTCCTAAATCATGATACTCTAATAATTATTTTATCACCTTTGTCTTCCAACACCCTGCCAAATCCCACATTTCCACCAAGTCCTCAAATAATCCCAGGCAAAAGCAATCTTTTCTGGGCAGCACTTGGCCTTCCCCAGACCCATTTCCTATCAATGCCAGATGCAGAGTGCAGATACAATCAAAAACTTTGTGGAAGGCAAATTCCACGTGAGGCCCAGGCTGTGTGGCTGGGACACAAAGTCCCTGCAGAGGCACAGTCTGCTCATGAACTCCTGGGGCACCAAAGGCAGCTGCCTCTCAGCAGCAGTGCCACAGGCTCACTGCATAATGGGGACAAGTCAGCAGCACTGAGATCTTCGTAGGCTTCCCTTTTATAGAGCCTTGTGCTTGTAAAATCAGATAGGAGTTACAAAACATGTTGCTAATGTTCATGAGGTTGGAGAATTTTTTTTCTGTACAATGGTAAAATCCATTGCTAGAAAACACACATGACCCATTCCACTGAACTTCACCAGCTTTGGCGTAAAAAGTCTTTCATAGGGAATTTTCCCATATAAATTTGAGATTGGCAGATTTCTGCACCAGCCACCTGCATCTTTGGGTAGCTTAGCTGAATAGTTCTCTGTTCATCTATTTTTAATGTGCAAAGCACATTACCAAAAGGAACAAAATTGAAAAATAGCAAACTATTCTTTTAAAAGGCAGAAAACATCTCTGTCACATAAAATTCTATCAAATATCTCTCTCATATTCTAAAATCCCCCTAAAGAACTTCTGCCCAAGTATTTAACAAATAGGTTTGTAAATTAGATGTGACCTCTGTTTGACATCTCATTGTGAAATTTGGTCAGATTTTTCAGCCCACTTGCTGTGCATATTAAACCACACAAAACCAGATTTTGAAAAAGCAGTACTAGAAATTAATTTTACTTTAGTCATTCTGACGCAAATTCTTGTGGTCAAAGTTTCACACGTCCTGCCCTTTCGGTGCTTTCTGGCTGCCAGGCATTCAAACAGAATTGATGACTGCAGCCACACAACTCAGAACCACTTCTACCTTGAAACTCCTGACACTCTGCAGGTGCCACCAGAGCCCGTGGGCCCATGGGGCAAGTCAGAGTCTGCACCTGTTTTTTGATTGCTATATTGCAGAAATGCCTCAGGACCTGAAAGGCAAAACAAGGGGCCCACGCCACATCCTGATCATGGCACACACCAGACACTGATCTGCCCTAGGAGCCAGATGATAGCAAGCAACTGACAGAGGGATTGTCTACATTCTGTCCTGACAACTTAATTAAGTCATTCAATTAGTAACAGCCACCAAATACTGCAGTAGCACTGGTACCAACTCCATCTGTTGTTGCTAGATTACCTTTTCTGTCAGTGTTTAATGTCTGAGACAAGATGTGATGGCACTTTGTGACCACCATCCTGCTAATGGCGTGGTCGGGCCTGAGCAAAGGAACCAATGCTTGAAATTATTCTCAAGGTACAGAATTGGTCAAAAACACATGGATGCATTTTTTTCAACAGAAAATCTGCAATTAACAAAATTAATTTAAAAAAAAAAGAAAAAGAAAAATAGATGCACAATATCTCACTAAAAAGTCCAGAACATTTGGATTAGACTACAATGTTCTCATTACGATTTTAATACACTATTGCCATCTTACAGATTTAATCAACATTTCAAAAATCAATTTTGATAATACATATTGTTGAAGGTTTAATCACTAAGACAGCGTGTGACAAAAACCAGTTAGAACAAAATATTCTAATTCAAAATGAAAATATGTCAAAAATCTCAAAAGTACTTAATTGGTTTTTTCATTCTAATTCACACCAACATCTCTCAGACTCTTGAATTTCCATCTAAGTGGAAGTTCATGTTCCATCCTCAGGAACATGATGGGCTCTTGCTAGACATGGGGGGTTTGATACTGTTTAACATTTCAGCTCCATGAAGAGCCATCCTCCACCTACTCAGTACCAGAAATACCCAAGCAGCTTCTTTTATCTCACAGCAATTTTTATTTTATTTTGACCTGAAGGAAACATGCTGACCCAAAGCAGCCATGCAGCGAGGGCTATGGATTGCTCCCTGTACAGCTGAAGTGAGAAAATAAACATATTTGTATGGGTTCTGGTGAAGATCAGAGGGACTGCATGTAGCTGGCTGGCTCTAAGGAAATATCCCAGCCACTGTCCCTTTCCCTCACTGCTCAGGGTTTCTTGAAATTCTTTCATTATTGAATTGCCCAAGTAATGCTTTCCTGCCCTGAAACATTTGTACTCTTAAACTGGAGAATTGTTTAGTTTTGGACACTTCAATACACAAACAGCCAGCCTGAGTGCCACACACAAATGTCATAGCAGTGCACTAATATGCACAATAAAAATACTTTAATAGTAATACATCTTAGAAATAAAAAAATCTAACATATACTGTATACTGCTTGGGAATTTTTCCCTCAAGAATTACACAGTGATAAAATATAATAGGAAGGCCACTCAAAGAGAGAAGTTTGTTTCTAAAAGATTTTTTTTTCTTTAGCACAAATATCAAACTATGTAGAGGATGTAATGGTTGAGGAAAATAAACAATCTATTACTACTTATGTCCCATCAGAAAATATATTTTTATCACTCAAGTATATACAGTAGTCTTATTAAGAACCTTAACTAAGAACTGAATGATCAATATATCCCATGCTCCCCATGAAATTTGTAAATTATATTAAGCCCTGCTCTTGCTTTTCAAGCTGTGTCTGGTATTACTCTTCTGTTGTAGTATCATTCAATTTTTAAGCAACATCTTACTTTAATTTACTTAAATAATTTCACAGAGCCATTCAGTAATGTAATCGGAAATACTTCACTCAGAAGAGTTTTATGAAATTATACTATTCTGCAGAAATAAATAAATAATATATAAAAATACAATTCTGCAGAAATAGACAAAACAAACACTGCTCATTCCATGGTAAAGTCCAAGAACCAAGTCTGACAAAGCAGTAGTTCATTTAAATATTCAATGTAAATTTCACTCTTCTTTTAGATATATTCTTCTCTATTAATTTTTTTAATTTTCATTTAGAAATTTTTGGTTTAAATTCTTCCGTGTTTTGAGTTGTTTCTCCTAATACCCCTTAGGAAGTCTCTTCCCTCTGTGTGAACATATCATTTCTCCTACCACTAACAAAGATCGAGGGCTCGATTCCAGGAGAGCCTCTGCCAAAACTGCAGTAGCATTTTGGCATCATTCAAAGGGTTTTTTTAAGATATATGAAAATGCTCTTGGTTCCAACAATTGGAAAATATCAATGTGCTAGTTATTCAACCAAAGTGCAATGGTAGCTATATGGCAAATTGGTCTTTTGCCTATTTTAATTATTCTTTGAAGAGATTATCATGCACTCCTCTTTGAGAAAAACAAACCCATGTCACAGAACAAAGAAGGAAGGACAAAAAAGCGAGAAGAAAACCTGGAATTCTGTGCAGCATGTATTACATTTCCAATGAGAACTGCTGCATTACACAGTGCCAAATAGATTTCAAATGGAAAATGCTTCCTGCAATAAACAAACCATTTTAGTTTTAGCAAATTATTAAATCCCTAGGGAATCTGTCTGTATCCTTCAACTAATTTAAAGATTTACATGCAAAACTCAGCATGTGGGGCACATCTGGATTTGAGTCAGGTACTTCTAGGGACTTTGGGACCATAAAAATGAGCAAAAGGATTAAAGCAGTCTCAGCATAGGCTTTCCATCTCTGTGGAGGACAGGTATGTCTGGATTAGTCACTGGAATAATATTACTCACATTTTAAGCTGACGCAGGCTGTGAATGTTGGATTTTTCAATAACTTGAGAACACTGTGCACAATGCCACAGCACTCCACAGAAACAAATTGTTTGAAATGGAAAGAGGAGTTTGTATTGCAACATGTTGGGACAGAAATCAAACCCCCATGATTAACATGCTCATTGCCCATGAGCAGTTTCCTGTGCCCAAAGAGGCACTTGGGTGTTATGCCTTTACATGATCTGCACACACCAGGCAGCCTGAGGTGTGCTTTGCTTGGCACAGCACCACGAACTGCAGCAGGACACAGAGAAGGGGAGCTGAGGGATGGAGGGAGCAGCATTATTTGTGCTTTTAAACCTGTCTTACACACTCCCTAAGGCTCTGGGACTTGAGATTACATGGGAATGTCCCTGATGCTGCATCACTGACCACTGAATGCCTCCAATTCCCTGGCAGTCAGCTGGGAGTGCTGTAATGGCTGCAGAACAATGTGATGCAGCCCCCAGCTGCAGAAAGTCCTGCCTGACACACAGCAGGCTAATAAAATGAAGCATGGCTGCATCTGCAGGAAGGGCTTTGCCAGCACACCTCTGCTGAGCCAGTGCTGTGGCTTCAGCTGCCAGAACACTGTGCACAGGATTCTGTCAGCTGCAGATGAGATAGGAAGATCTGTCCTCCAGAAAAATCAGAAGAAAAACATCAAAAACATCAGCTTTTGGTTTGTTTTTGTGGGTTTTTTAATTGGTACCCCCTTTTAATCTCAAGATACCAGTAATACGGAATACAAACGAAATACATAGTTTGTCTTCAACTCAGTTTCTACACACTAAACTCTGGGAAAATCAAGCTAGCAGAGTAAATAATACAGGCCTCCTCCTTGCTCGCAGACACAAGTCCCTCTTCCCTCCAGATCTATAAATCTTGTGGCCCTGGCTTATGATATCCCAGGGAAATCCACTTTTTCCAAACACATGCAGGTGTCATCAGCTCATTCTATGATGCATGCCAGGACTCATGCAGCACTTGGCAGGACCAGCCTTTGGACAGCCTCGAGCCACAATCACAGTCCATGCAGCAGCAGAACTGCTTCAGTATCCAGGGCTGACAACTAACACCCAAAATTCAGGTTTCACTGCTTGTCTCAGCACCACCAGACTCTCCTGTATCTGACAGCCTACTTTGGGATATGGCACTTACGGGAAGAGAGCATTAGGGCATCTCAGTGAAAAGCAGCCAAAGAGATGGCATGGACTGCAAAGAACAGCAAAGGTGAATGAGAGAATAGACTAATGGCAGCCACATCAATGTAACTGGAAGATGGAGAGCTTACACAAATTATTAATATGGTCAGTAAAAATAAGGATTCTTCCTTCCTAAGATAGAAATAGAGGGAAAACTACAAAACAAAGCGAGTAAGAAAGGTTAAGATCTGGAAGGTAAGAAAGGGCACAGCATTAAAAGGAAGATGTCCACATCATCAGTTTATCAGGTTCCTTGGTATTTTCTAAACCCCCTCTTACTGGAGTTTTGATAACTTCAGCTTGCACTAAATTTAGAACTTAGCCTCCATAGTGAGATGCACAAACGATATAAAATTTCCCAACTGTTCACACACTGGAAAGTAAAGAACCAGCTAAGGATTTATCAGCCAAAATACCTTCCTTTTCTTAAGGTAAACTCGTGATCTGTGGAGTTTGAGTTGTGGTTCTGAACACTCAGAGTAGGTAATAACTGCAGCTTCTGGTTCATTCAGTGTTGTTTATTCTGCTGCTGCTTTATTTCTCTGTAAACAAGCCTGATGAAAAGTAATGAGATTGCCTGTTATAGTACTTAGGGGATATGAAAATTGCCTGTTACATTAAAATAATTAGAGAAGAAAATAAGATCATATTAATCGCACTCTACAGAAGCCTACCCAAGGCATGTGAACCCATCCTCTGAGGAATACAAAAAATTCTACTCAGAGCCTACCCACGGCCCAAAAAGTTCAACTATCAACCAAAACAGGAGCAATTAATAAAAATCTGTGAAGATAACTGCAGTTGGTGTTGTAAATGACTGGATGTTGCACCTGGCAGTCTGCAGTGGCTTTTGCTCATTATTGCTGATTACCATGCACAGACCTTGCTCTCCAAAACACCCAGTGTGCCCCTGGGTTTGTGGAAGCCTTGCTGCATGACCTGGCCCCAGGCTCTTTAATTGAACAAGGCACCCTGATGTTCAACTAAGCCTGGCTTGGACAAGTTTAGAAGAACTTTAATTCACTGTTCTACTTCATGATACAAGAGGTTTTGACTTAAGGGAGACAGACCTCCCCTACCCATGAAACAAATCTATCATGAAAATCCAATTAATTTCACAGGTTTTCTTCTTAGCATTCTAGAACTTTCAGAGGAGAAGGGAGGGGGGTGCACTGACCCACATGACTTACCTGCAGCACAATATGCACACATTACCTGCATTGTGGCTTAAACACACATTCGCTAAGGCATCTCTACAAATTCACTCTTCAAAGGTGTCTTTTGTAACGTGCTTTCATTCATACAATTCCCTAGGTTTTAAGATAATCTGTTGATTGCTAAATAGAGAATTACAATTAAGAGACAGTGTGATGCTCAGGGTCTCCAAGCTCCCACAAACCCAGGACAAAAGATAGCTCCCTTTTTCTACATGCAACAAAAGCTTGCCAGGCAATACTTTGATTTGAGCCCATCATTTATCCAGCATCTAAAGTAAAAGCTGTTATCTGTGCTGATTCACTTTTAGTCCCACAGAGTTCAGCACTGTTGTTTTTAAATGATACCTCGGTAATTATGCCTTCAGAGCCTATCTAATAAACACCAAGTTTTGCATACAAATTAAAAACAAATGAGAAGCCTAAAAAGGTTAGTGCTCAGTTAGATACGGATCTAATTATAATAACATTTTAGAGCTACTTTAGGATAATGTACACCTCTATTAAATATTATGAAGCATATTTCAAGCAACTGAATGGATGAATTTTTATTTAGTCACACACACTCATATCTACTTCTATAATTCACTTTACTACATTAGAACTTGAAGGATTGCTATTAAAAAGAAACAAAAATCCAAAACTGCAGGTTGTTCAAATGAAAAACAAAACAAAACCAACCAACAAATAAAAAACCCACGCAACCAAAGGAATCCACATAGAAAAAATAAATAAATAAAAAAGCAAGGAGATTTTTCATTTGTCAGGCAGAACAGTATTTATAACTTGTTCATTTTTCTAACATTATTAGCAAGCAGAAGTGTCTAACTGAAAAAATGTAACACACACTCCTTTCAGAGTCAAGCATGCAATTAGAGCTAATCAAGACACAAGTTGTTCTCATCTTACAAATGTCACATTCTTTGCAGGAAGGAAAGATCTTAAGTAAATATCACCCTGTTCAAATTTTAGAAAAATTAACAAGATGCAAGAGTAAATGTCCAGCAACTAGGAAACCATGGCTCATTATGTCTTAGTCTGAACCCCAGTGAACTGAATCAGTGAAATAAAAAACATTTTCCTTCTGCTTTCTCCTCTTCCTTATCATCTTCTTAAAATTAAGAAGAAAGGGCTTAGCAGCTGTTAGTAGCTGTTCACTCTGGCATTTCAAAACCTGGTAAAGGTGACTGTAAAAATCAGTATGTGCAAATCGCGGAATTTTTTTTTTCAATTCCTTCTACTTTAAGATATCAAATCTACATTGACATAACAACAACAACAAAAAAATAGCCTGGTTTTCCCATGGAACCTATCAGTGGTTGAATGCTCTCTGACTCTCTTCCAACCCTCAGAAAGTATCAGTTTACTGTTCAAGTGTCCAGCATTCAAAGCAAACCTTCAGAAGTTCTGGTCTTTGTCTGTCAAGGCGATTTTTACTTTTTAACACCACCCTCCCTTTCCCAGGGAATGTGCTGCATCATAAATTACTAAAAAGTCATGTTGAACACTGAATAGGAAATTTTACTATTACAGATGGACTATAATTCTAATCATGCACTTGGTAAAGATTTTTTTAAGTATCCATATAAGCCTGGGGCATTCAGCCACTGAAACAACTGAAGTCTAGACACAGCAGCAACTTCAGTAAGAGATTATTTTGTTTATACTGCCATGGAGACAGTGGGTCCTCCCCTTGAGAGTGACTCAACTGATGGTTTAAAAGACTTCCAAGGATTTCAGGCTCCTCACCTGCCCTTTGCTTCCTCAGTCTGGTCTTTCTCTGCAAGAATGTGCATTTTAGTCTGACACAGCAGTGAAGGTTGGGCACAAAACATCTGCTTGCATTCAGCCACATTGTTTCTCACAATGTGAGACCCCAAGTTAAGCACAGATGTACATTTTAGAATAGAAAGACTGCCAGAGCCAAGCAGGACACATGAAACATTTCACAATTGTGTAGCAGGAAAAAAAGCAAGAAAATTCATACACCTGGGCAGGTGTGCCCTTTGAAGAGAAAACACAATTCTCCCTCACCAAGAGGTAATTAGCATTTGTGTGAAGAACAATTTTGCTGTTCAGTGAAAGCTATTCTTGCTGCTTACACTTCTTTAATAACAGCCCAAACTGAGTAAAAAATGAGTTAGAGAGAAGCAGGGAAAAGCCTGAAAAAAATCCTTCCCTTTGCATTGAACTCCTCAGTGCCACTGCCAAGGAAAACCGGGTGAGCTGGTGGCTGTCCTTGGGACATCTCGTGCCGAAGCTCCCACCAGCTGATCCAACAATGCACTCACTGCCCCTCACCAGGCCTTCAGAATCTGGACTTGGAAAGGCTGAAATATGTAAACACCAAAGACCACCCAAGAATTGAGAAGTCTAGAGGAAAACAGAGGTCTTTAAGAGTGACTAGAGATTGCTGCAGCCATCTCTCTTCAGCACTTTCAAGGGACAACAATTCAACCCCAGCCACCCAGTGCCTTACAGCATGGCCTCCTCACAGTGTATGCAAATTACCACAAAAATTAACTTTGGTAACTTTACCCTCACAGCTGAATTACTTCTTGGTAGGGAATCAGAAGGATCTAAACTCTAAATCCATGACCATCATAAATTGGCTGTAACAGATTTAGCTGCTCCTTTAACAGAAGTTTAAGTATCTCCCTTGTTTCACAGCACAACAGTTTTAAGTAAATAAGTGCTTGAAGAAGCAGACAATTAAAAAAAAGGGACAAGGTGATAATCAGATAGGTATTTTCTGTTCATAACTGCCTATCAGACAGCTCTAGGGCATTCTAGAGGGAAATTAAGGGACTTGTTACATGCAAGACATGCCTAAATCACAGGGAGAACTAAATGCAGGGGTACAGAGGCAGGAGATGTAAATGTAGGTACAAAACATTATAGTCCTGCCCTAAGACTCCTTAAGGAAAAAAAAAAGTCACAGAGATAAACTGATGGAAGATGAAGTATCAGGTTTGTTTTGAGGGCCATTTGAAATAACAAGAATCTTCCCATGGCCACAAACAAAGCACTTCGATTTGTGTCCATAGCAGCTGTATAGTTCCCTGGTATGTATTACAAGGGCTTGCTTCTTTTTTTGATTGAAGGCAACAGCAAAACTTGTATATGAAATAGATGAAATTCTCATGTATTGACCATATGTTGATATACCACATTCCCATGCCTAGTCTGTGTATGACATTGCCATTACACTGTAATCCTGTACATTTTCAGAACTACACATCACAGCTCCATCACTTCTATTGCTTCCATCCTTTATTCTCCTGTTTCAGCCTGGTTTTCTTATTTTATATGCCTCCTCTTCATGATCATCTGCTTTTCAGCTCTATTTCTGTCATCTACATGGAAAATATTCCATTGCCCTATCATCATTTCCCATCATAACATTCTGAAGCCACTGCAGGTCTGTGGCTGCTGCCTTTATTTTCCAAGTTTTCATTCTCAGGATTCTGTGGCTGACTCTTGAAATCACCCCAAGAGGTCTGAACACCCCATGTCCATGAAATATAACAAAATACCAAAATCCTTGGCTGAAAATATTGCCTCTGATTCTAAATACAATACATTCAGAAAAAATTGCAATTTTGTGTCTTATGAAAGCGCAGCCAAGGTCAAGCCATCAGATAAGAACACAGGCACAACAGCAGAAGTTTAATAAATGCTGTAAGGCCTCTGCAAGAACCTTTCCCATCTTTGCTGACTGCCGAGATATTCATCTGGAGCTACGAGCGCTCCCCTCCCCAGCCACCTCCCATCTGTTTAGAAGTAAATACACGTCTGCAGGCTGGAGAAATAACCCATTTCCTGCAGATCCCTGTAACTGCTACAGAGAGACCAGACCCAAATTATCTGCCTCTTTTTTTTAAAAGAAAAAAAAAATAAAGGCGCTTTCTTTTTAGTCTGTGGTAACTTTTCAACTGCCAGTGATGATCAAAAGAGAAACAAAACAAAACAAAAACAAACAAACAAACACGCAAACAAAAAATTCCAGACACTGGACTACATTATTTTCAGGACTGAACAGAATTATTTTTTTAAAAATTCTGATTTGCCATACACTTTTTTAAGTACAAACTTTTACCTGCACATTCTATGTAAAATAAGTCCAGAGCTTTACACTTCCTGACTGAAAAGACAGAAGGTTGCTGGAACTTCCCCCTAACTGCAAAAAATTTAATACTATGCAGTGAAATTCAGCTTGCAGAACAGATGCTTCCTTGAATAGAAACTGCAATTTTAAGGCTTCTGAACTGTAAATCTAAGATAAGCTGGGGTGTTCTGATGCTCATCTGAACCTGAACTCCAAACAATATCAAGCTCACATAACACTGGTAATTAAACACTGCACTGGGTTTTACTCCAGAACTGCTGTCAGAGATGAGAACTAACCAGTACAATTGTTGTGGTATTATTAGATTATTTATTAATTTCAAAGAACAGGAGGTTCTTCATAACTAGAAACTTTATTGAGACACATCCCACAAGGAATGAAAACAGGAAGGACAGCTGCAAAGGAGGAGATACAGATAGGGATGCTCCCTGTTTAGTTCCAATGCCAGGAGGGCTGAGGTCTGCTTCCCCAAGCACGTCAACAGTAGGAACCCTCTCCCCTGTACTTCCAAGCAGGATTACCAAAGGTATCACACTCACTGACAAATTCAAGCCACTCACTCACTCAGAAAGCATTTCCATTTCATTTGCAATATTCCCTGACAGAGTGATTACAGTTGAGGTTAATTACACTCTAAAGATAATTTAACTTGGAGCACATCTCAATCTTCTCAAGCACATCCGCAGAAAATGCACAGTGTTGGAGGCCAGGGTTAGAGCACACTGCTGCTTTAGCAGAGCGGGGCTGGGTGCAGAGAGGGGCAGAGGGGTGCACAGAGGGGCAGAGGGGTGCAGAGGGCAGTCAGTCTGTTTCTCAGAGCAGGGCTGGGTGCACAGAGGGGCAGAGGCGTGCAGAGGGCAGTCAGTCTGTTTCTCAGAGCAGGGCTGGGTGCACAGAGGGGCAGAGGGGTGCAGAGAGGGGCACAGAGGGGCAGAGGGGTGCAGAGGGCAGTCAGTCTGTTTCTCACACGCAGTGCAGGCAGGAGCCCTGCGGCCGTGCCGTGCCGTGCTGCTCAGTAACTGCTCTGTCCCCTCTGCTTGTGCCCTAGATCCCGCTGTCCATGAACGTGTCGACGTTCCTGGCCTACGAGCAGCCCACGCTGAGCTACTGCGGGGTGCACCACGAGCTGCTGGCGCACAAGGCCTACGAGCCCAGCGGGCAGGAGGAGGCGGGCCCGGCGCTGGAGGCCGAGCTGGACCTGAGCACCATCACCACAGCGGCACGGAGCCAGCCGCTGCCCTAGCGCTGCCCTAAGCTTCCCTAAGCTGCCCTAGCGCTGCCATAGGACGCTGCCCTAGCACTGCCCTAGGCCGCTGCCCCAGGCCGCTGCCCTAGCGCCGCTGCCCTAGCGCTGCCATAGGCCGCTGCCCTAGCGCTGCCCTAGCGCTGCCCTAGCGCTGCCCTAGGCCGCTGCCCTAGGCCGCTGCCCTAGCGCTGCCCTAGCGCCGCTGCCCCAGGCCGCTGCCCTAGGCCGCTGCCCCAGGCCGCTGCCCTAGGCCGCTGCGGGGCTCCAGAGCAGGGGCTGCAGCCAGAGCCCGAGGAGCGCCTGCGGCACGAGAGACGGACGGTGCTGTGCAGTCTGCATCCCTGTGCCAATTAAAGCGAATCACAAAGATTCATTGTTTCCAGTCCACAGTTTGTAATTAGTTCAGTTGTGCAGTATTATTTTGACTTCAGAGTATGACCCCTTAAGTGAATCTTTTTCAAAACTCATCCTACCTACCTGTATAAACTGTACAGATGTAATGTATTTTTCATATTGTAAAGTTTCAATTACTGAGAACAACTGGTATGTACAGTACCATAATTTAATTACATCTTACAAGCTTCAGTTTCTAAAGCTTCAAATTAACAAAAGTTATTTCTTGTGTTATTAAGTTACTCTGTTTTGTAGGGATCATTTTGTTACTGCTTTTGTGCCCAGACAACTTTAATCTAAAATTCTGTCCTTTGCAGAATATGCACCATTTTTACTGTGTCTAATGTGTAGAATTTTATCTACTGTTTCCAGAGGGAGGGTTTAACTATTCAAACTTCTAAGAAATTATTGAAATATACAGCCAAGTTTTCCTAGAAATGAAAATTTAAAAAAAAAAATTAATTCTCCTCAAACTTACTTGATGCCTTGAAATACAGCCTGATTTTTAACAACAAAGCTTGGTTATGCAACTGTTAATCAAGGCTGATGATATTTTATTAAGTCTCACTGTTCTGCAAGGCAATACAGGGCAGGAGACTTCAACAGGCAGCTACAAAATCTGCTGTGAGAGTCTGCCAATTCAGGCATTTTTATTTCTGCTTAAAGACAAAGGGGTCCAAAACCTACTTCTGTCACAGGCAGCTGCTGACAGAAGTGGCAACAGAAACAAGTTCTTATAAGACTCCTAGGATGTAAAATGTTACTCAAAAGAAACATCCCCTTGCTAAAATATGTAGTAATTTGGAACAAATGATAAAAGTTTGCAGTCCTTTAACTTTATGATAAAGCAAACAAAGAAAAAAACCCAAAACCTTTAAAGAAAAGGGAGATTAATGTAGTATTAAGTCTTTAACAATTACTACATTGCTTATTTGTCTATCATTTAATATCTGAAGCGTTCTTATATCCCATTCTTTGGTTTCAAATCTTCAAGATTTCTCAATACTGTATGAGAGTAACTTTTTATACCACTACCCACTACCCTGTAATCATAACAGATTACAGAAATTAGGAAGACATTATATCATGCTGACTCTGTGAAAAACAAAATGGGAACACGAGCCTTCCAAAATACAGGAAAAAACAAGTTTCATATGGTGAAGCAACTTTTTTATAATAAAGAGAAATTATATAACCACAAATCTATTTTTCTGGATCTTTATCCCACCATATTTTCATGTAGTTTCAAAGCAAAAGACTGAATTTTAAAATTACAGGGCAACTGTACAAAACAAGGTGAATAGAATGAAAATTAACTTCAAAAATTGGTAATCAATCTGCATTCAGTACCTGTTAAGTGGAAACAAAGTGTCAAAAGAAAATACATTGTACTGCTTATTTATTAGCATTTAGATTTTGTAACATATTTTGCATAAATTATTTCCTCTTTGAAATATTAATTGTCTTTTTAAGACACCTCTTAAACCCACACACTTCAGTTCTGTATTTCTTCACTACACTGGTTCTTGAGTTTGTGGTCACCTTCCACAGTGCTGGAATTTTTCTTCAAAAACATAGTTTGAAAATACATTATGCTAATTGTCCACTGCCAGCAAACATGCAGGAATCCCTCTGTAGCCCAGTGGCTTTTGGGCTGCAGGAAGAAATTACCTGAATCACTCCACAGCTGGTTTTCAGCTTGAATGTTCTGGCATTCTGGCTATTGGAGCAGGCCTGAGCTGGAAGGAACAAATGGCACCCTCCCAAAAGGTCTTTTCAGTTGTTCTTACTCTGTCCTTCCTATTCTGTACTTCCACCCACTGCCCTCAAGCATTTGTGGTGTGTGAACAAGGTCCTGGCACTAAGAGAGCTACTCAAAATGCCCAGGTGTTCCAAGGTTCCATGTGGTTCCTGTTTTTGGAGAACTGCACACCATGAGCATTCCCAGTGCTGGACACCAGTGAGTTCAGACTGGGGAGCATGGGAAAGCATTTTCTTATGCAGAGACACAAGAGGTTTTTGATGCATCTGCTTGAAGAGGCACAGCTGGGGAGATATTCACATACACACCAACATTTCCCCTTTTCTCCTCCTCAGTCACGAATCAAAGACTCCAGTTCCAGACCCACATGGCACAGGACGAACAGCAGAAGCAGTCACAGAATGAGCCCCTGGCAGATTCCTCATGCTCTCACTCACTTCCCAGGCTCTCTGTGACCCCAGCAGGCCACTCCAGTGCGCTGCAGGCTGGACCCAACATCCCAGGGCCCAGAGCAGCAGCAGGGGGTGCGTGCTCACCCCAATCCCAGACTGTTAAAACATGCCTCTCTGTAAATATTCACCGGATACCCTTTTTTTTTGACTACATCAGCCTGAAACTTGTGATCCTCAGTAAGATGGATGTCTTCAGGGAGGCCAGATGGCAGGTAGGTACCTTCTCTAAAAGATCTTCATCGTGAAAAATCCTAGGTTGGGCTAACTCAGAAAAAACTCACTCCTGAATTCAGACATTAGCCTGTGTCCACCTGCTTGCCAGCAGATTGTTGCCAGCTATGTTCTGACTGTGGCTGCACAGGAGCAGTAAATGCTTTTGTTCCACAGATAAAACAAAACACAACAGTATCCCTAATCCAGCCCCAGCCCTCCAGCTAAGTTAGCAAGAAGAAAGGAGCCCGTGGTTCAAGTATTTATTAAGGGGGGTCACTGTCATGGATCGTATCCCTTTGCAGTAGGAACAGAAGTAGCCAAAGGCATCCACCTCTGTCTCAGTCAAGTGACACCACCAGACCCTGGCAGGCCCTTTCACCAAGAAAAGGCTGGGGGAAGTCATTATGCTTGCAAAATACAGACAGAGACAATATAACCTCTAGCAGTGAAAAACCCCAGACAATTTTAAAAATAAATCTAGCTCCAAGCAACAATTCCCACCATCATCCCTCAGTGGATCATGCTTGTACAGCAATGCACGTGGCTGAAACACCCATTAGCAAAGCAAGCCCAAGCATCTGACTGCAGGTCCTGTCTCCAGAAAGATTAATGACTAATTTGACAAATTCCTGCATGTATCTCAAGACAGTAAATTTAAAAAATACCAAACGCCATCTATACAAGAAAGCAAATGACTGCGTCAATTAAAAAGTCATGAAAATTTGCAGTACAAACTGTTCTCAAGGGATC
>JANRGV010000111.1:35036087-35053149 GCA_024734035.1 Alethe castanea | reverse complement strand
CCCTTTCTCTCTCAAGGCATGTTTTACTTCTTATTTCCAGTCCTCAGACTGGACATGAGAACAGAAATCGTGCAAAAACTGTATCATGAAGGCTAAAAAAACAAAGTACAAGTGCAAGGGCAACACCATGACCTGAGAAATAAGCCAGGATTCCAGTGTCACTGAACTGTAATAAATTCTGGACATTGCTACACCAGCAATGAAGCTCCTCAAAGCTGGTGAATGGTAATTAATGACATGATCATGTACAGTGTCATACACAAGCAGCTGGATTCAGTTCCCAGCTGGGGCAGCAAGAATGGTCTGCTGAGCAGGTGAAAAAGTACAGTTTAACTCATGTCTTGCAGCCTGATCCTCCTCTCTTGAGGGAAAGGTCTTTCTGCTGCAATTTTGCACAAGTCTCAAGGGCCTGGGCTTCCTAAAGGCACATGTAGCCAGCAAAGGCTGAGTATAATAATGGCTCCCCTTGGTGACATCAGAGGTACCCCCAGCCTCCATAATCAGCCTTACACCACAGCTGAGAGCCAGAACCCAAAGAACTGAAGACTGGGGCAGGCACACAGCTGTCTTCCCTTGGAAAGCCCCCCAGATTCCAACTTCTGTAGGTCAGGGACTTGCTGAGCAAGTGTGCATCTCATAATCAAGATTCAGCTAACCAGAAAGGAGAAATCCCAGGTTTCTCAAGTCCATCACAATACTAAACAAACAATAAACCTGCTAGTCAGAAGTACTGCAAACATTTTTTCAACACAGAAAGATACTTATGAAGTTCTAGTAGGTACAAGTTTGACCATAATGACCCATACTTAAAAGCAGATGTTCCTTCAATTCCTCAAAAAAACTAGCATTTGACTGAATTAATAGCTCTATTATAAAATAACAAGGCCAGGTTCCATTTTACTGTTCTACCTAATTACGGAACCTGATTAATTTCAGTTATAAAGTTTCAGAATAAGGTGAACATAATCAGAGTTCGTGATTAATGTTATTCTAATGAGCCCCAAGAAATTAACATTTTACCAGCAGAACTCTGCCAAGAATTTGTATGTAAGCTGAAATGCAGCGTGTACAAGTGTGAAAATCCCACATGGCACAGAGCTTCTGTTCTCCTCGATCACCATCAGTTAGGTACGTGACTAACCCCCGGGGAGCTGCCTCGTTAGATGGCAGCCACAGAGGAGGCAGCAGCACAAAGCAGCGCCAGCTGGGGACAGCAGTGAGCAGTGACACCCAGCTCAGCACGCCCAGCCCGGAGACAGCAAAGCTCCCACATTCCTGACACATTCCTGACACGGGACACTTCAAGGTCCCACCGCTGTGGGCCAGTCGGCACGCTAATACTATACAATGAGCGTTAATTAGTGCTGCATTAGTACAGCATTGCCTTGCATTAACAACAGCGGGTGATGACTGCCCTGTAACTGCCCTAGGTCAGCCGACATGAACAGGATGGATGCTCTCTAATAAACACCACAAGAATTCAGCGTGCAGTTATACCAGAGTATGCTTCTGCCAGCTTTTATAGAGAGTATTTCCCACTTAGTATTCCCTAAGAAACAGACTTTTAAGGTGGATGCATTTCAGCAACAGCTCTATCTACAATCTAATCATGAAGTGAGTGCTTCAATGAAACATATTTCAAAGCCCAATAATTTAAACATTGTTACACACTAATTCTGTGTTTCTTAGAGAACAAAACCTCATCAACTTTTGCTGAGAATACTCATTAAAAGAAAATGATGTGTCCCTGCAGCACTGTGCACTTCAATAATTTCAGTAGTTTTATACAAGAGTGTGTCATAAATGAGGCATGGAAAGCCATTAACTGAATAATTCATATTGAACAGTTTGTTGTAATTTATGCTTTCAAAAGAAATAATGAAAGTGATTTATTTTTCTAGTAACAATGATGCACCTCCCTTGTATGTCTTGCTGTTGGTAACTTTATTTTTAAAGAACCTGTAAACTTGCACAATTAGTCCAGCCTCCACTGCCCAAAAGCCTTATTCTCATTGTCAGGAAAGGAAAAAATACAGCTATCAATGGTGTATCTGAATATGCAAGTAGGATTCGTGAATGAGATGTATTTTTGTCTTCTGCTTCAGCATTACCTAGACAGTTCAAACTTGTCTTTGCCTTCTGCAGTCTACTAGCTCTGTCTCCAAAGTCCAGCTGTCACAACTGAGACTGCCAGCAGTAGAAGAGCACTATTCCAACTGAGATCCTGCAGGGAAATGCCTCTCAGGTGTTGTCACCTCCAGAGCTCAGCAGCTTTGCTGCCAACCAAGCACATGTTGAAGCTTGTCTGACTCCTCTTCTTCATCACTAGCTCTTGCAAATATAGATTCATAAATGGAATAATACTAGAATATGCTAATAAAAATCCACCTTTTTTTTTCATTCTACCACTACACAGTTATGCAAAGTTTTGAGGTTTTTATAATCTCTTTGCACGCTAAAGCCATGAAATGATTAGCACATGTCAGTATGAACTGGCCTAACCTCACTTTCATCAAGTGATTATAACAGAATCTTCCCAAGTTTCTGGAAAGCATGAACATGATGCCCTCCCCATCTCAAAGCAAAAACAACTGTGTAGGTGTGTCCTGTTTATAGGTGTGTACAGAAGCTTTTACACTGCTCCTGTAAAAGCAGAAGTCGAGGAGGATTCTTTTGATCAATTTCTCAGATGAAAATAAAGTGCAAACGTAGCGATGTTATATCTGCCACCTCCTCTCCCACACTCACACCTTGGCACAGGTTCACTCCTTCCTTCCCTACCTGCATGCATTGTGCCTCAGGAATTTTGAGGCTCCACCTTTACTTTCACAAAGAAATTAAAATACCCACTCATTTCTACTGCTAAACTACATTCGAAGATTCCTTCCTGTAATATGCAAGTATCTTACTATAAACCAAAATCATTCTTTGAAAAAAGTTGGGGTTTTTTGTTTCCCAGACATAAGTATTAATGACCTGTTTTGAGAGTTTTTGTGTAAGTTTTTCTTTTATGTAATAAGGAGGGAGGAGGGGAGTTTATGCATGGGCATTATTAATGCCACAGAAATATAATAGTTACCAAAAAAAAGAGTCACAGTGCTAGCTAAAACTTGGAAGATTTAAATGCAGAAATAATTCAGCATTACTCCTGAGAGAGGATGTAAAGAAAGGGGCTATAAATACCATAGATGCAACTAAGTTATGCTGCAGGAATAAAAAGAAATGTATTTTCAAAATTTATATGGACCTCGAAGAGAAGCTATTTAAGGCTGGTTTTTAAAAGGAGGTACAGGCTAATAAGGCACAAGATAAAACAGAAAATGAGAAGGATTAAATTTAAGTCTGGACTGGATATACACAGGCAAACCACTTGAGAATGGGACCCACCTTTCCCAAAGTGAAAACCATTTCCATTTTCTTTAGCACCAAGTATCTCCTGTACATGTCAGTAATCAGCAGGACAGCATCTGAATGCCAGTCAGTAACAGGGATAAAAAAGTTGGCTTTACACACATGAACTAAAAGTAACTGACCCCAGAAAAAAAGACAGACCTGGATCTGCAAAAGTGCTCAGGGAGGCAAATAAATATAATGAGGCTCTAACAGATCTATATTAGACCCTCAATCAAGTGCTTTTATGTTAAAAATAGCATTGCTAATGACCTCTCACCTAAGAGGACTTCATAGAAATCAAGGGAAGTGGAAAAGTAAATCAAAGGCAGAATTATCAATAAATAATAATACATGCAAAGACACCAAAGTATTGCTCATATGAATATTAGTTTAATTAGATGGGGCAGTAAAGACATAGAGTGCTGCCCATCAGGAGCTGATCACTGGTCTGCTTCGGTGGTGGATTTTTCCATTAACATCACCGTTTTCTGGGCTATCAGTTAATAAAGGTAACCTTGGAAAACCATTTAAAAAATAAGAACATAAAATCTTTATTACAGATACTGCAGCATCAATGGTTAACTAAGCTGAAATAGCAGGGTCAAAGTGAAAGTTCAGTGTCTGACTGAAGGGATTAAACAGGTCAGCAATGAAGCATGAGGAGAAATGGGGGAACCCCATAAGAACCCTTGGGAACCTCACAGTTACCTCTCACCCAAAGCCAGTATCTCCACTAGAGCTGTCCAAAAATAAACCAGCACTTCACTGAAAAACACCTTCAGGAAAAACACCCAGAAGGAAAACAAATTCATTCTAGTTAAACAGAAGGGATAGATGTGTAAAATGGAAAGAAAGGAGGGAAAACCATCGAGATGCTGATGGAAAAGGAAGATCCCAACGATTCAGTGAAGAAAGGCTTGGCAAAACTGTAACTGTTCATCGTGGAAATGGATTAAGGTAAGGAATGAAAGAGGAAGGAATGCAAATGGGAGGGCACAAATCCAGTTGCTCCCCCCAGTGGCTGGTCCGAACACAAACGGAATCCCCTGGGGCAGGGGAGTGAACAAAGAACATCTGCATCCAAGGAGCTGCCCACCTCACCTGCCAGCGCTCTGAAATGAGGGGTTTGTCACATCAGGACAGCACAGGGACAACAGAGACGGACAGCACCATCCAAACTGAGGTCATCACTTCAGCGTGAATACTTCCTTCTGTCCCGACATCTCAAGGTAGAGCCATGCTTTTCCCTCTGTCTAAAAGAGCTTTTAATTTGCAGCAAAAAATTAGGTTTAAAAAACGCATTTTTTGCCTCCAGTAAAAGCACACCAAACTCCATAAAATATTCTGCTCCCAAAATTTTTATAAAAGTAATAGCTTTGCAATCAGGTGTATGTGATTTAAGGATAATGAAGCAGGTTTTATGGGCTGCAGAATATTATAAATCTTTTCTGATTTCTTTCAGGGTAGTGGGAAAAGGGGAATTGTTGAAGGAAAATATGATAGATCACATGTGCCTGTGGGTAATAAGGCTTCCTATAAGGAGAAATGGCATACTCTGAATAATTACATGCAGTCTGAGGCCAAAATAGACAGAGTCTAGTTCTGGTCAGAAATTTCAGCTGCCTCAAAACACTTGTAAAAAATTTGTGAGGAAAATAGGATGAATTGTCACTGGTTGTCAACAATTTTTCTTTTGCTAATTTGCTCAGCTTCAACACTAGGTCAAACCATAATTTCATCTTTCTGCTTTGCAGAAATTCTTCCATTTTGCATCATAAAAGTCAGCAGAAGTATCAAAACCATAGCACAATTCAAAGAAAGAAAAAAAATCGGGGAGATAAAATACTGAGCATATTTTTCAAATGAAGTTTGTGAGACACTACAATAAAGCAGAGTGTCAGGCAATACAGGCAAAAGTGAAAAAGAACAGCATAAAATATTCAACACAGACCACACTCTTTAAAAAAGTAGTAAGAGCCCCAAGAGCTGAGCTTATCTCCTTGAAACTAGGTGATGCTCTGCTTCCATTAAAGCCAGCTGCAGTTCCACCTCTGGCATTAGAGGATTTGATATTTTCAAGTGCCAGGATTTTTGCACTTATACAGGAGTTAAGCAGGAGTCAGCGCTGGAGAGAAGAATGAGAGCTTTATGCAGCACAGCTGGACATAGGCAATAGCCACAACACCCCGGCTGCTCTCATCATTACATGCTCACCTGCAGCTTCTCCAGGTACTCCCTATACTCAATGAGTATTTCATTAGAGGGTTCCTCCTTCCTTCTCACATTGAAGAAACCAACTCATGCATGTAGTGATTGAGGGATTTAAATTTTGTGTCACTGAGAAGCGGCTATGGGGAGACTGCCCCCCTCCTGACCACAGCCACCTCCACCTTGTCCTTGAGAGAATCAAAAAGCCACTAAATCAGTGCTGTGCTTTATTGCAACACAGTTCTGAGAGTGACACAGCTGTCCTGATGGACAGGAGAAACTGCAAATCAAAGTGTTGCTCAGCCAACCCCTCTCTTGCTTTCCTTTCCTACAAACCTGTTCTCAGGCTCAGAATTCTCAGCAAGGCTTTTGAGATACCATAACTTTATGGAACTCCCTCAGGAGCCACAGAAATATTCCCCTCTTTCTCCACCAAGAGAGACCAGTCCCAGCTTAGAAAGCTCCAGAAGTTTCTCTCAGATGAGCATTTTCAGCTGCTCCCAATGAAAATGCCTTCTCCCTCCCTCCCAAAAAGCTCCACCTGAGCAAGGGCTGCAGCGGCCAACAAGGAAATTAAGTGACCTTTCTCCCTGCCTCTGAGCCAAAATATAATGCACTGTAACATTCAGTGAAGAGTAAACAATTTAATAACCAAAATTATGCTATCCATCACACCGTCCCAGAACATCAAAAGTCACATTTTATATCACAGTTCATAGATCAAAAGCACCAGAATAACTTATATTTTTCTTCTTTCTAGTCTCAGGATCTTCAGGCTATTTTCTAGGTTACCATATGTATGGCTTCAGCACAAGCTAACGAGATATTGAGTGAGAAATCATTAGCAGCTGGTCAACTAAAACCACTCCATCAATCATTTTCATTTCCTTAATGTCAACAATTCCAATTTCAACTCTGGGAAAAAATTGTATTTTAAACTGTGAAATACATCACATAAAACAGTGACATTTGATAGCATGCTTTTAGACTTTAAAGTTTATTGTGAAAAAGTCAGTTCAACACATAATGAAGTCATTCTTCCTTTATAACCACCAAACCCAATTGTAGGGAGGGAAAAAAGCTGCTTCATCTAGATCAGGCAAACAAACTACCATCTATTCCAGAATAAATCCATCATTTTACATGTAAAGCACTAGTAAAAATTCTGGAAGAACAGCAAAGCTGTCTTGTGTCTTCTGTTTACAAAGACAATTTTTAGGCTGTTCATGTATTCCAGCCAGTGAAACCAGAACATGACCACCAAAGGACCTTTGAGGAGACAGCTTCAACACGGTGCCCTGCCCAGTTTGCCTGGTGCTGGTTTCAGCAGACACTTGTGTAAACAGCTCTCCTACAAGAACTCTCCCTGCTGCTTGGCAGAGGCTCCTGAGGAGTGGAGCACTGCAGTCAGTCCCACAAAGTCCCATCACCACTGACACCCTTCTGTGCTCAGGACGAGGTGAAAGGCTCCTGGGGAGGGACAGGACCAGCTTTTCCTTTTGGCTATCAGGAGCAGAGGCACCCTCCATCTCTGAAGCTGGGCTTGCTGCAGCTTCCTGACTATTAGAACAGGAGGTCTATGGAACACAGCAACTTTCTGAGGAAGAAACCTCAGGTGGCCAAGTGACTCCAGTGACTGCATCCCCCTCATCTCCATGCTGACATGAGCAGTGCCTCCCAGTCCAACACCTTGCAGCAGCACCCAGCCTTGCATCAGTCCTGGAGAGCCTCCTCTAGAACTCTGCCATACTACCAAATCATAGAAAGAGTTGGTTGGTTGGGTTTTTTATACAGTGCATATCCATTCTCCTCAGGAAAACATGTCAGTATGAGAGAACAGCTCATATTACATTACACAAATGCAATTTGGTTGCTGAAGTTTTAATCTTGTAGAGCAAAATTCCTATTTTCTATTTCTTGTATTTAAGTTCCAGTTTATGAACAGATTATAGGATGCAAAATGCTTAGGTAGATCCTGAAATATTAAATTTAGATAAATCTTCCTAATGTAGTTATAAATTTGTCAGGATACAAGAACTCCTGCTGATACGATAAGCTGAATCATTGTTAAATGTACAATTTTCATCCAAATAGCTCATGAGAAAATAAACTCCTAGTATGCCTACAACTATTAATAGCTTCTTTTATTAACCAGCCTTCCCCAGATGCTTGAACACAAAATTGTAGAAAGGACAGATTATTATCTGTAAATGGCCTGGAAATCTAAAAGCCCCACCAAATTTCACTCTAGTTTTGATCACTGCATAGAAAAAGCATGCACTGTTAGAAACCTCCACTAATCTGTGGAAAAAAGCAATTTGCAGTAAGAAGATGCAGTATGAAGGCTGGGAATATTACTTTTATAAAACTGTAAACTGATAATGAGCGTGGCTAAGAGGGAGCTCGTGGTCACTCTGTGCACCCTGAGCACTCCAAAGCAGCCCAGGTGTCCCCAGAGCCCCCAGCAGATGCTGGGCAGCCCAGCAGGCTCACCTTGTGCATCACCAACTCCCCATGGCACCCAAGGGTACTGTTCAAGTGCCTACCCAGCTACAGGGCTGGGCTTTTTTACCCAACACTGCACCAATTCTGCATTTTGCCAATTACATTTGTCTTTCTCAGAACAGAAACAGAGAATAACAGCATAAACCTTATAAAAACCTCTTCCATATCTGAAAATATCAGCATGTTCCTCTTTTCCTCCACCTCTTCCTAGGCTACACAGACTCAGTTAAGTCAGCTGCTTCCTACTTCTTATAAATTCTAAAATCCTTGCATCATTTTGTTCCTCTTATCAGTCCTTGTTATTCTTAAGCTGCAATGCCCAAAATTTCCTACTGAGCTGAGCCCTACTGACAGTTCATTTCATTTCTGATTTTCATATGGCATTGGGAGCTGTAGAGAAGTACTACTGTGAAGCCACAAACCCTGCATTTTTTATGTATGCAGTGATCTTCTTCCCAAGGGTAATTGTTTGCATTTATCATTTCAATCTGCAGATTTCAGACCATTTCTCCAAACTTAAAATAAAATAGAAGAGTGGCAATCTTTTTCTTGACCTATACATTCCTTGGAAGTTTCACTAGGGTAGCACCATTCAACTTCTCAATTATTTCCACTCTTCATTCCCTACATTCCCTAAGCCATTTATCTACTTTTATTTCATTTATTACTAATGAAAGTACACCATACATATGGGTCCCAGGCCAGTCCTTGCAGAATCACACTTCACTAAGCTATCCCAAATGGACCTGCAATGGATTAAATACAATTCACTAGGAACACAGTTTTTCAGTGACCTGTATGAGGGAAACCTCATAATGCAATAACTGTGCTTCTCAAGTTGGCTTATGAAAACATCCTCTCAGTGTGCAACATTATATCAGTTTACAGCTTCCCTTTTAATCCCCAGCCAGCTATTCTGCCAAAGAACATGTATTTGACAAAACATATTTTGAAAATAGACGCTTCTGGCTCAGAACCACTTTCTTATCCTGAGCAGTTTAGGAAATGATTATATAAAGATTTCCTGCAGCTTCTCCATGGTTATCCAAGTTAGAAGGACTGACCTATAAATTCCATAGATATGGCTATTTATCTGTTAAGATAAATTTGGCTTTTTTTGTTGCCTGGAAATACTCATTCCTCACAGGTTTTTACAGTCAAGGCCATGTTCACAAACTCCTTTCTTAAATATTCCTGAACTCTTTCTGGCACATATTCACTTTCCCTTATTGACTGCATTAGTTTTTCCCAGCTATTTACAGGAAGCCTGGAGCAGGTAGGAAATACAGTGTATTTTTGAGTTCCTGTCTCCCATTTAGAAAGATCTTTACTTTCCCTATTATTATTTCCTTCTAAATTGCTTCCAGTGCTCAGATTCCCACCCTCTTCCTCACTATGAAATCTGCAGGTTCTAAGAGAGCAAAGAAGCCTCTGGCGCTGATCAGACTATTGATCAGACTGTGCCTTGCTGCATCGTTCCTGCCTCACAATGTGTTATTTGAGTAAAGGAGCAAAGAGCCACTCTGGCCTAGAAACCACCCCAAAAAATCTGTCTCTGCAGCAGCCAGGCCCCATGGCATTCCCAGCACGGCATTTCCCAGGAGTCCCACAGGAGCTGTGTTACAGAGCAATCCCTCATTTACCTCCTCAGCCACAGGGAATACAAGGACAGCGTCACATTCCAGCTGTTTGCCAGCAATGGATGATTCCAGATTTACAGACTGGCCTACAGATCTGTTTCACAGATATACACAGACTCGTCACTACAAGAATATCTAGAGAACAAAAAAATAAAACTTCCTTTCTTTATTAGTGGTCAAAACAAAAATCTAAACCCATTCCTCCTGGTGATTTTTCCAGCCTCCCTGTTTTATTTAAGTTGTAATAGCTATTTAGATCTGTAATAGTACTTTACCAGATCTGCATCTGAATAAATGCCAAGCAAATAATTGTAATATCTGACCTTTGCCAATCGCATTTCACCCAGACATGGAATGAGAAAAAGAGGGAATGAGAAATACTATTTGCCTATGATTCTATCAGACATTTAAAACAGCGTTGACAATGCTACAGACTAATTGGGAAACATAGCGAGAACTGAAGCACAACATCAGAAATCAGGAATACAGCTGGAGATTCTCCAGAGGAATCTTTCTTCTGTTAAATTTTGCCAATTTATCAAAAGCAGAATCTTCCATGGAAACAGAGAAAGCACAATAGATCTTCTGACAAAACACAGGCATATGCCCTGCCAGCTCTGTAAGACAGCCTTGGGACCAAACTCTGAAAGTTTCAGATCTGCTGTTCCCAGTCTTCCTGGGAAGGATGTGGAGGTACCAGTCCCTGAGCAGTTCTGCTGTACAGAAATTCCATTCTTACAGCTGAGAGGCAGGTGTTCCAAGGACCACAATAAACGAGGAGCCAAACAGCCTGAGGACCTGGCAGCCTTTCCCTGATTTTGCATGCTCACTCATGCACCAGCACTCTGCTCCCCCGTTGGGATGCAGGGTAATTCTTCATCTCAACAATCTGGTCAGCTGTTCCCCAGATGTTCAGGAGAGGGCAGGTAAGGACCTGCTAACAGCCCTGGCAGTATCTGTCAGCATCATCTACAACATCCCAGTGCACTTCATTTCAATTCTTGCTTTAATGTACACTTGCACACTTGAAGAGCAGGTGGGTGACAGAATCCAAAAGATTATTAGGCTTCTTTTATTTCAAATTAGAATCAAGTTTTTCCGATTACTTGAAAGCTAAGCAATAAAACCTCCATCTCCTTGCTGCTGTAGGACACACCACAAACACCACTGTGACCTTACCTCCTTAGCAAATAGCTACAAGCTGTCACACAGCATTCCACTTTCCTTTCCCTACCGCTGACACTTTCTACAGAACTTTGCAAAGTTTTCCCCTATTTCACTTCCTTATTGCTGCAAGCAGTAGACTGGAAATAGCATTATAAAACCAAAATGGTTCTAGATTTTGTGCATCTGCACTCTCCTGTGTGCCCTGTCCATGTGTGCACGTGCAGAGTCAGTAAAGGCACTTCAATAATCCAGTGATCCTTTGCTGTATTAAGCAGAAAAGAAGCACTAATCAAGTTCCCAGAGAAGAGATTTACCTTGGGCTCTAGTTTTGTTTTCCTTTAGCTGCTGCCAGGGTGTATGTAATTACTATATTTCTTATTTTCTCTTATTTACATGGAATAAAAATTGATTATTATTCTTCATTTCTCCTGCAAAGAGCTAAATATATTCAAGAAAATGAAGGGCGGGATTCCTTTACCACTTATCTTCTTTTACAGACTGATAATTCCTCCCATACAATATTAGGGTTTAGAAAAAATTAGAAACATGACTGCTTGATAGATAAGATAATCCTAGATTATTCCTAAGTACAGCTCCAAGTCAAGTAGCTGACTTATCATTCCTTTCCATCTTTGTATAAATTTCCTTTGTTTTTTTCCTGATAATGAAACAATGGTTAAAGACAATTAGAATAACCCAAGATAGCAAGGATTTTCCAGTAAATATAGTAATTAGAATCACTTATTTAATGTGTTCTACTAAGCACCACAGCTGTCTGATTTAAGACATTTATTTTCTTTGCATACTCAAAGGGAAAGGAAATGTGCCAACTGGCAACACAGGCTTAGAAAACAACCATGAGCAGCAGCTCTTGGGAAGAGCTGATCTTGAAAGGACTAAAGCACATCTTTTTTATTAATATGATGGGGGGGTGGTTCAATTGTTTACTTTGCCAGCCTTCTGATCATATACATTGATCAGAAATGCAATTATACAAAATTATATTCTTCCTTTTTATTTTACTGAATTAAGAAGAGTAGCACATCAGACAGGAACAACAAACAATAACTGGAAATGAATCCACTCAAAGGAAAATGCCAATAAATGCTGTTTGTGACCAAAGACATAGTTTTGGTTTTCAAGCCTTTGTTTTGGTTTTCTTTTCAGAAAGAAGATGGAAATGTGGAATTGGGATTTACATCTTTAACTTCTCGATCTCCTTTAAGTCACTGTTTTAAGATCTGGCTGAACAATTCAGACCAGGAATTACAATTTTTCCTGCAATAAAAGTACTGATCTCATGAAAAGTGACTATAAGCTATTTCACACCAAACTCCATTGTTCACTCCTCATTAAAAAAGATCAAGAGAAGCTAGGCAAGAAATTAAGTCCAAAGGTCAGCTGACAGCTATGCAGGTATCTCCATTTCCATCAAAGAGAAGTCACTTCTGGTACTACAAATGAAGAAGTGCAGCATCTCCTAGGTTGCTGGTATACAATATCCTAAATCCAAGTAACTACAGGAAAGCATTTGGTTTTAGCCATGCAGTAGACCTCGACAGTCACATGATGAAATTCTTAGGGAGAACTTTTAATCAACCACTTCCCAAATGACTCCTACAAGGTATTTTATAATAGAGAGGATTCATTACAACAGAATTTAACACAGTAACTACTCTTCTTTCATCATCTGAAAATTACCAGAAATGAAAGAAACTTTCCTTTTACTACTTTGTATAATTTCTTGTCCTGGCTTCATTACCTGAGTATCTTTCAATCTTCCATTAGTAAATAATGGGACTTACTGTATATTAAAAGGAGCTGGC
Source organism: Alethe castanea (assembly GCA_024734035.1). Lineage (NCBI taxonomy): Eukaryota > Metazoa > Chordata > Aves > Passeriformes > Muscicapidae > Alethe > Alethe castanea. The sequence continues at coordinate 35,040,410 of JANRGV010000111.1, read as the reverse complement.
AGGGTGATCCAGGACATTGCACAAACACTGGAATTTATTCAAATGTTTAGCATCAGACTGCATAGATTGAAGACAGCAGCAATGTCTGCACATTCTTCAGTCCAAGCCACTCCTTAAAGCAGGGCCAACTCCAGCCAGGTTAGTTTGGGTTTTGGATGGGCCTACAACACCACCATTTTATGAAGGGGTCCCTGAACTATCCAATTATGATTGTTTTTTTCAATTACAACTGTTATACAAACAAAAAGTAACTTTCAACCTGAAACAGAATGAAATTTAGAAATGTATTTGGACAACAAGAATCAGCTGCATTACACCAGAGGATAAAAAACAAGATAAATGTATCTGAAACAACAGACTTCAGTAGCATTCTTAGAAATGGCACCCTGACATTTCAGAAAATGACCAGTCTAACATCCTCTAAAAATCAGGAAACTGGCTGAGAAAAATCTTATGTGGTAACAACCATTTTCAATAAACTCTAAAAACTGGAAAACTCTTGTAAACTAAACAGCTAGGTAGATGCTGAATTAACAAATACTTGATTATTTTTAATGCTTGTTTATTACCATAATCAAGGATTTATTTCATCTTGGGAAAAGCAAATGCTGCTTTACTGAAGGTTTCTTGAAAAAGAATTAGTCTTCAGCAACCCAAGATGTTTTCAGTGCTGCCAGGTATACTAAATACAAATTACTGACTTGTAGTGAATCCTCCTCCACAGAGCCATGCTACGTTACTCCAGTGCAAGCCTCAAGTTCAGATCTGATTAATCCTGAAATAACTCAGAACTGTTCAATGAAAAGCAGGGCTTAAGGAGAGAAAAGCTCTCATTATCCTTCTCCAGCTCACGTGCTGAGATCCCAGATTACTGAAAAGTCTCTAAGAGCATCTACAATCAGGTACATTTAACTGCAGCTTATTTTTCAGCTGTAAATCTATTTGGGGAATTCACTAGACTACTTCTCTCTTTTAAGTACACTTAAGATCCTCCTCCTTAACAATTCATATCTCATTTCCCCATAAAACAAAATGTTCACTGAAAGTTAACATTTAGAAAAATAATTTTCAATTACGCATGCTGCATACAAAATGGAAGAAAATCTGCTGTAGGAGTGTTCAAAGTCAACTCAATCAACTGCTCAGGCACTGTGAGCAACAGAATTATGAAAACTACATATTTTTTTTGCATAAATGCCAGCATAATATACCATATAGGCATACCAATTTTAGTGGAACATATCCTTTTTTTGAAAAACATAATACTCAAAGACATAAAAAAACCTTGTCATGAATAAGAGAAGAGCTGAGTGACACTTCCCACCCACACATCGAAATTCTTCTAGTTTGCATTTTGACATACCTCAATTTCAAACTTCTCTGGAACACCAGTCTTCTGAAAATGTTTGAGTATAAAGAGGACAGTAAAGTAAGAGCACTGAAATCCATTCTTCTTGTAAAAAGGCACAAACACAAGTGGTTTTTACTTGTTCAGAAGTAAAAAATTATTTAAAAACAGGGATTTCAAGAAATCACTTATTTCAGCCCCTTCCATGAATAACCAACGGCCATTCTGTGCTTGAAGATTTTAACAAGGAATTTCTTCAAACTCCCTGCTAGTCGAGTCTATCAAGTTTGGGCTCAGTTTTTCAGACAGCAGCTACACAGAACTTTGAGCATTACATATTTGTGAAGGAAAGTGGAAGTGACCACAAAGGACAAGTCAAACAGTCCCATTTTTACCTCCTCAGGTGTCATTGGCACCCCAGGGAGGTGTTAAAAGTCTTCATCAGGAAACCATGAAGTACAAGTAATGCCAGCTTGAGATACCAGTATGCTTGAGGCATCTGCACATCCCAAGAGTAAGAATGGCAATGAAATACTACAAAAAACCATTATCAATCACAGTCTCCACATCCAGACAGTGGGTCAGACCTTGAGCTGTTGCTGAAGAGTACTCAATACAGAGGTAGAGCAAGCCATTAGTTCCAGAGCAATCAAATTTAAGAGCTGACACAAAAAGCAAGGCTCAGAACCACACCACCAATAAATAAAAACTCCTGGTTTTCCACCCATTTTCTGCTTTTGAATTTGCAATGCTCAGGGTCTGTAAGTGAACAGTCAGAGTTCTAGAGACACAAAACCCAAGTCCCAGCTCTGCACTGTGCCCCCTTTCCCACAGCTGGACCTTCCCCATGGTACAGTAGGCTCTGCAGTGCCACCTTTTCCTTAAGGGCTCACCCAGTCCAGCTCACTCCTTGTCCCAGTTCCCCCTCTGCCTTCAAGGATCCTGGCCCCTCGTTCCACCCTCCCAGCACTTCAGCTGATGTGCTCAGACCCAAACAGGCCTCATAGCCAGAAGTTGTGGGCACAGTGCAGTGGTGAAGGACGAGGCTTTGGAGCCTTGAGGGAAGCCAGTTTCATAAAGCTCCAGGAGCAGCACTCCCAGCAAGGTTCAGGTGTGCCCTACATGCAGTACAGGGCACACCTGATCATTCCTGAGCTCTGCCTGATCATACAAGGCATACCTGACCATTCCTGCCCAGCCTCAGCTGGCCTGCCCCCAGGCTACGTGGATGGCCAGGGTTTGATTAGCAGTAATATAAATATGTACAAGGTGGGCAATTTCAGTACACTTCCTGATGTGCCTCAAGGTAAAGTGTATCATTATTCTCCTCCCATTTTTTAATGGAAGCAGCGCTGGTGTGAGAAGGGCTGGTTTGGCTCCGCTCCCTGCCACACACATGGCACAGCTGTGGGACAGCAGGACACAGCAGCTGCCACCACCTGTGGCACAAGAGCCACATATGTCCAGACTAAATTACCCATGTCTAACCCAAACATTCAGGTAATCATGACATAAAAACCCAGTTAAGAAACAAACATTTTTGGAATACACAAGAAGGAAGTGAAATCAGAACCGATCAGAAAAATACACTGACCCACATACATATACACACACACATACGTATATCCAACCTATAGCCATAATACACTTCATTAAAACTAATGAGCTCAAATAGCATGAAACACATTCAAACAGTAAGGGGATTTCAGTTCAAGAAAGCAGCTCTCATATTAGCAGTGTACCTGACCTTTCTTTATTGAAAGCCAGAGGAGGATGCAGAAGAATTGTTCACCTCCCTATTTAATGATGGCAGACAGCAGCACTTAGTGCTGCTCACAAGAGCCACTTCCACTCACACAATCACAACTCCACTATTCCTTCTGAGGGGAAGGGAATGTCCTTACTGCATGTGAGTAAAAGCACAACTCAGGAAACATGGAGTTCGTATTGCTGCACCCCACAGAGTTCAGGAACTTCTCATTGGAAAGGATGAAGAGACAAGAGTTTGTTATTGGGAAAAAGCAAGTGCTTATTACTAGAACAACATGACTGCTCCAGTGGATACATTATACCATTCTTATGCACACTATAGTATGATTCTGCCATTGATAAGATATCCAAACCCACAGTAGTAATTCCTGTTACTGAATGTCCTAAAATGCAAATATATCCCCTATCAATGTATGGCTATGAGTAAAATTCAGAAAGGATAATAATAGTACACAAATAATTTCGAAGAATTTTTGAAACCATTAAGAAGAAAAACTGCTGCCTTTCAGAAGTATCATAAATGTATTTGCATTTTATTATGTGTCTGAATTACTCTGTGAACAGAAAAATGTAGAGGTTCTTGGGGAGAGCATTTTGCTTCACTTTCCATTATACCATTTACTGTGATAAACCTCTGTAAAAAACAGACACTCGTATAAAAGCAAGTATCTTCTGAGACAATGTTTCTCCCACCTTGCATTAAAAACTCTTAAAGAAAGAAAATTTTTAAAAATTTATCACTGACACCAACAAGCTCTTAATCTTCGATGCCCTTGAGGCTTATAATTTTACACTTTAAATAATTGAGGAAAATTTTAAAAAACAAATTTAGGAATCACAAAATATATATTCCTTATACTGTTTCAAATATTAGGGCTAATAAATCCCACGTTCCTGTACAGTTTGTCAGGAAAATGAATCCACAAACACCAGAGGTTTATGTACAAAAAGGAGACAGAGGGGTCCCATTACTTTATTCAAATAAAGGGAAAGGCCATGGGGCACTTTCCCTGGGGTCTCTCAAATTGGAGCCTCCTTTTATCCTCATTTCCCAGCCACATGTCCCTCTCTCTTTCCCCACTGACTGAGTACTTGAGAGCTACAGACTCCCCAAAAGCCTAATACCTGAGACCCCCTTCTAATGTGTAACTCCTCTCCTTTTCTTCTCTTTGTGTCAATCAGTGGAATTCCTATGGGATTTATGC
>JANRGV010000111.1:34995296-35028621 GCA_024734035.1 Alethe castanea | reverse complement strand
GCAACCCTTTTGACATTTCTTTATTTTTTTTTTAATTTTTAAGTAATTCCAGGTAAATAGTGAGTATCATATAAGGGATCTCATTTGTCATTCACAGTTACACTGCAACAAGTTTTGTATTAGTCTTACCTGTACCTTTTTCCTTCCCGTTATTAGGAAAATAGATTTGGAACTGTAATTTTAAAACCTGTTGTGAGAAGCAAGAATGGATGGCACATAAGGTGCAATTGTAGCCTGTTCCTTTGGGGGGAAAACCTGTCTGATTTGACTTGGAGCATGACCGAGAGGTCTGTTTTGATCAATACATTGCCACTGTTTTGATCAATAAACTACTATATTTCAATGTATTTCTTTAATCTTCCATTGAAAATTTTAGAGAAAAATCTACTACCATCAGTCCTAACATCAATTTTCCTGAAAAAGTATCACAGTCTTAGCACTGAGATGCTGGGATCTGCTAAGTTCAAGAATTCACAACCCAAACAACCCCCATTTGCAAATGTGTTCAGAAACATTCATTCCTTTGTTGATCTAGGCCTACATCAGTTACACCCCAGGAGGATCATGGTCTCCCACAGGAGCTCTTTTACCATTGGTGGCAGGACAGTGGAAAATGACACTGCTGACAGCCAGAGCAGCCACGAGAAAAAGGAAAAACCCCACGGAAAAGCTTCGGATGAGGTCAGGAATAGAGAAAGTGCTGCCTTCCCCCAGGTATTTGCTTCAAGAATGGAAGCAGAAATGCAGAGGTGGTGAAAGCATATTGGCTATGTCATTTTACTAGATGATAAGCAGCAAATGTAATGAGGTTTCTGAATGGCTCAATTATACAAATTACAGACTGGTCCCACTGACACATTCTGGAGACAAGCACTCAGCTTGTGTGGCAGTAGCTCCAATGCAGCCAAGGCAGCAGTGGGCACTGTGAGCTGAGAATCACCTCTGAGCAAACTGAGCTCTGGGGCTCTGCCCACTTAGTGCAGGACGTGTCTGTCTCCAGCAGCAGTGACACAACTGGAGCCAACTCTGCCCTCTGTTCCAAGGGAGCCAAATACTGAACACACACGAAGCCTTCATTCCAAACTCCTCTGAAGAAAGTGATCCCTCTCAATGAAATCATTTCAAATGATACTATTTAGACTAGGACTAAGCAGAGCAACAATCTGTAATGCCTTTAGGCTCATCATTTATGATACCAGTAGTTATTAAAAGAAATAAATAAACCTTTTCTCCAGAAATATTGTAATCTCTCATGTTTACGTACCTCAAGCTCATCAAGTGCACTTCCAAGAGTAGCTGTGTGAGATGCAGGTTGCTCCATTTTATTTCCAACTCCTTGGGAAGCATTAGAAATTACATTGAGAGCATTCTGTATTTCATTGCAAATTGAATCCTTGCTGGCTGTAAGGGATGCAACATCTGAATGTTCCAAACAAGCTGAACATATTGAATGTAGGAAAGCAGAATTTTCCTTCAGGGATGCACGTGCTGCAGCAATTTCATCTCGCTGATTGCTAGATTTCAAATCCTGTCAGCAGAAGAACATGCTGTTTATTTCCAAAAGCACTCCAAAACTGACACGTATAAACATTTTTTCATTCCTATCTCTACTCCGCTTAAGGAAACATCAAGTTAAATTCATCAAAGTTTGTGAAAATGGACTGTAACAATAGTTACAACTGAATCGTCATTACCTCATGAGAAATGAACAAAGCATGTGTTAAACCACCACAATTTTTAGTATGTCTTACAACCAGCACCATGAACTGTCTGAGCTTTGGTAGGTTTTAAGCAGTTTTCCTCAGAGAAAACTGCCCTGGGAATTAGCTGTCTTTCCTCCTAGCCATGTCTTTCTCCAGTGGCACCAGAGAAGGACAGAGGTGCACACAGAGTTAAGGCATTCTGTAACTGTTGCATCTGAACAAATTTCCTGCGTTGGTTTCCCTGCCCCAGCAGCCTCTGTCTCGAGCACACTGCAGAAAGGAACAGCAGGTCAGGGATAACAATCCTGCACTCCCGGGAAAGGGGAAGTGTGGAAGGTGTGGAAATAAAAAACATGATTGAGAGAAGGCCCCTTGAGGTGCCAGTGCCTGCTTCCCCTCCATCCCTGCTGTGTACACACTCAGAGCAGCCAGGGATCTTACCACACCCATCTTGTTCCTCCCTTCTCCACCCAGACCTCCTAAACCCTACAGCCTCCCACCAGCAGGAGCAGGGGACACCCAGCTTGCCAGAAACCCCAGTCCAATTTAACTGGTTCCAGGAATCCATTGTGGGCACTGTTATCACCACAGCTGAACCTTATTGACTTTGGAACAACCACACAGACAACATCAGGCTGTACAGACCCTCCTGCCTCATCCTATTTGATTAGACATTTCCTCCTGCTTCTTCTGCACCATATCCCTTTAAAAAGAAAATTAATAGATATTTCTGAAATGGCTTGGGTGAAGGAGACAGTTAAATTCAGGAGAAAAATAAAAAAGGGAAAATAGCACATCTGAGCCTGTGGCACCAGATACAAATGATGAGAAGAGGCACAAATGAAGAATGAACAAGTAAATGCATACAAAACTTCTCACAGCCTGCCCACAGGCAATCCAAAGTCTAATTATTTTCCTTTGCATTGCATCAGGCTCTATATGCATTATTTACAAAAGCATCACAGTATCCACTTCTCACTGTGTGAAGTTTTGAAGTTTATGGCTGAAGAGCATTTGATATCAAATGAACCAGTTTTGTATTTTTAAAATCTCATTTACTCCAAGATATGCACTGGACATAGGATTGCATCCTATTTCCTCAGGCTAACTTGGAAATCTTGGGATACAGTAACAAAAAAACCAAAAGCAAACAAAATGAAAGAGATGTAGTTTTAACCAGGAGTAGAGAACAGTTTAACCACCTCATCATCTGAATCACAAAACTGTGTTTTCTTGAGTGTATGAACACATAACGTATTTTTAAATTTTTAATAAACAAATATATAAATGAATCACCACTGTGCAAGAATGATTTTATTGCCCAGTGTGTTGAAATCCAAATACTACAGCACCTCCAACCTCAGTAAATCAGCTGCAATTTGTCCAGTGCACTGGAGTTGTTCAGAAAAGAAGTGTTTTTTAAACATTGACTGTGGTTCTAATTAGTGAATCTATCTTTCCTGCAACTATTATGAGACAGCAGACTGCTCTCTTTTCTCCTGTGCTACAAGGAAGCCACAGACCTAAAGACTCAATGGAAAGAAAACACAACACTTCAGCCTAACAGGCTTCTATTATTAACCATTTCTTACCTTGCCTCATCATATGCAAACACTCAAACCCAAAAGCCTTTAAAAACTGCAAAAACAGTACTGTCTAACCAGGATTGAGACGTTCATAAGAAAAGCAAAACTGGTAAACCAGAAGCAGCAGTCAGTAACAATGTCTGGAAAGGTTCAGTAAGTTAATGTTTTTGTTTCACACAATACTGTAGAGAAATTCAGAGTCATGGCATTGATAAATTCCTCTACAAAGAGCCCCAGTTTTGTTCAGTAACATGTTACAATGAAGGAAAAAAAAAAAGCTCAGACCCATTAAATTCATCACAACTTTGTTTTTTACCTGTGAGCTTGGAGAGCCCCCAAAGAAGAACTGTTATCCCTTTCCATATTGAGGAAGAATTTATTCCTTGAGATTTTTCATATGAAAAAGAAGAAACATCTGATAATCTTAGTCTGATCTTTTGCATAAATGGACCAAAAAAAGACCCCTAAGATTGAGTGAATTTACTATTAAAAGCTCTGCATATGTGGATTATCAGAATAATGAACTAGTTCTTTGGAAGTAGAACTTAGTCTCTACAAGTATCTGCATGTCACCTAGCCACATTACTGCACTTCCAGGTTTGTTTTTTTTTTTCAGGGTTTCACACTTTCTTCTTATTCCAAGTTCTTTTTAGAAGTCCTCTTTTAGTCTAGCATGTGTTTTTCCACATTAAATCAGTTGTGCCGTGTGAGACCAGATGAGATTAAAGATAATCCCATTTCCAACCACTGCCAATCCAAGAGCCCCACTATAGTAACACTTCCCCAAGCTGCTGTCCCAGTCCTTCCAAGACATACTTGTGTGTCTTCCTTTTATATGGCTGTCCATGACAAGAATGGAAAATTAATGGATAATCAGAGATTCCCAGCTGTGGATTGTTCCAGCTAAACCCAGAGAATGGATAAGAAAATTTTTAAGAACTTGAAAACTACCTTCATTGTTAAGATTTGATTGCACTACTTCAATAAGAAGAAAAAAAGGAGGGAAAAAAAATAAATCTGTTCTTTGTACCACATAATACATCCAAGGTTTGGCAGCTCAATAACCAGGAAGCCAGCTCCTGTCCACTGAGCATTCCCATCAGCACAACTCACAGGGGCTGGGATCACCGTGGGTACAAACCACACTGCTGTATGCTGCACCAGCTGGAGCTTCTAAGTGCACTGCAGTACCCAGCCTGCTCTCTGCAGAGACAGATGTTACTGAACCCAGTTCTGGATCCAGGAAAAACACACATACAAACCTCCACAATTTCATACTAGTATAGAAACAGGGGACAAAAGCATTAACTTTTAACACAGCTTTGGGCTTTAGCATTCAGCTTTCAGTCAGAAGCAACTGACAATTTGTGTAGCTGCTGATTCAAAGACCATAATAAAGCCCAGACTCTTCCAAGATGGCAGATGTCATTAGTATCGTGTGGTCCTTTTCAGTGGAAGAGTGTCTCACTGACTAAAGCAAGTGAAAAAGATCTGGGGGTGACACTGAGCAGAGATCTCCCCTGAGCTGTGTCAGCTCTGCCAAGGGAACACTGTTTGCACAGGTGTTAGAGCTCACACCCCTCTGGGCTCTGCACCCCACAGCACTTTTTTCAGATAGGCATTTACCATCAGCAGGGATCACCTGCTGCCAGCTCCACCATCAACCTGCCCCTGACTGCTCTACAAAATACTGAATTTGCCAAGCTGCAAACAGCATGACCTGGTCCGTTCCTCCACGTAAGGCTTTTAACCACATCTGAACCAATGACGTACACAAGTGGTTGTAACCACACGAAAAAGAGACATAAAGAAACACTGGGGAAAGCTCCTGGCAGGCTTTGGTAACACAAATGAAACACCACTAGATGATAGAGCTGTGCTGCACTGACCACCAAAGAGTCCCTTACATGCATTCACAGCCAGCTAAACACCACTCAGCCTATCCTCACCTAGCATGTTCATAGCATGTGCTTGACCGGGAGGAATTCCAAGGTAACTTTCTAATAAAAAAGTCTTACCTGGAATCTAGACTCATTTTTTCTGACCTGAGAAATCATCAGCAGTTCTTAGTGTCTCATGGCATCACTATACTACAGCATGTATAGAGCACAGAAACACCACATACACAAAATACAGACTTTGTCTGGACAAAACTGTAGGCAGAGTTAGTTTGCATCATATGCATGAATATACAAAATACCAAGTGCTACAGTACAAATGCATATCAGTGTTGGCCTAAGCCTTCAGTAATACCCTCTGTTTCACTCAGCAGCCTCTATAAAACTGGATCTTGGAGTCAACTGAGAGCAAGCAGGGAAGGGATTCCCAGGACTGAGGGTCCCAGCAGAACCTGCTCTCTGTATCAACACCTATCTATATACATCATACAGGTGTGATATATGGTACCACAGAGCAGCAAAGTTCTCTTATACAAAGCCATGACTGGTTAACACCCCTGCTCTTGCAATTTACTCATCTTTTCCAGGAATTCCTTGTTCAGACAGGGAAGGATGAGGTTTCTCTTGAGGATTTGTTGCATCAGATTGCAACTACTGCACAATATTCTGTCTCCTCCATGCTCTGGCAAATTCTAGCCCAGTTATTGATGATGGAGCAATCCTTGCTGTCACTTCTCTATCTGCTATTTCAGGATCTGGTCCCTGCACTCCAACACCCTGCTGTTAACTGCAGTCTCCTAGATGAAGTAGCTGATTTGGAAAGGTAGCAAAGCAATTTTTTTTTCCTAGAAGAATTAATACATTAGCTCACAAAGGTTTTCACCTATTACAGCTACAGTCACATTTGTCACCAATGAGCTTGCCTAGAACTAGAGCAGGAACCATTCATCAAGGAGAGGGCTCAGAAGGTAGGAACCTTCAAAAGGTCTTATCACATCTGGAAGCTTTATCTAAGCTGTTAAAGCTTTCAGGAAATGCTCTGGTCTGGACTTTTTTCAATGGAAGATGACTCACTGAAAAAGGCAGCAGAACAGATGAATGTGTATTCATCCACAACTGTTTTTCCCATTGTTTTATTAAACTCTCATGATGTCACATGTGATCATTTCACTTGCTTCTTTTCTGAGGTGTTAAAATTAGAAGAGATTTGGGGATGTTTATTGGATTGAAAACTTGTTTCAATCTCTGACTTAGTGGTATTAGGCTACTTACAAACAGCCTAAGTAAATAATTTCTGCAGGCAGAATTTAAATAAGTAAATAAGTAAATAATTTCATCCAGGGTCCAGGAGCAATTTCACTGACAGAGTTTAACAGACAACAAAAAACTGTCCCACATTTAGCCTATTCCAGTCACCTTTGCATGTAAGTGATCATGCCAGAACATACTACACCTACCACAAGAGTTCAGGATCTCTTCTCCAACAAATCAGCTCAAGTTCCTCCAGGTACAAGCTTCTCCTCATTTCAAGCAGAACATAGTTCAGTTTTCCTAGATTTCTTATCTTATTATGAAAGATGGGAAATCATCAATAATAAACAGGTACAGGACTCATATAAGGCAGTCTGTTCCACCTGCTCTTTCCTCACAGATTATATACTCAGACAAATCTCCATGGCCTTTGCCTCTATTCTTCTGTCAAGTTCCAGGTACAGTTTAACTCTTTTTAATATTAATTATAAATACTTCCAAAATATTTAAATTAATTTCCTTCTGCTGTTTTGAATTTTAAAAAGCCCACACTTAAAACAAGGTGAATCAAGTAAATCACTGAGAGCCTCCTCCAGCCTAAGATGCACCCAAACCAAAGTGCAGGGAATATTAAGTTTCTCTAACTTGCAGACACATCCGATTGACGTGTGTAAAGAGCATCACTCAAGCAAACAGGACTGAAGTGCTAATCCATCAAAACAAGCTTATTAGCATTACCAATTTCAGCAATGCTAACAGCGGGGTTTGTTTTCACTGCTCAGCTGAAACTGCAAAATGAGCTGGGTTCAAGTATTTATCATGGACAATCCCCTTTTTTTTTCCTGTATATCAATTTAGGTTTTTAAATTTTGTTTTCTGCATACCTTGCAAACACAGAAACTCAGAGCTAGAAAGAAGCAGCCATAAGCCCTTGAGCTCTGAACTGAATGTTAATGCATTATTTGTGATAGATTTAATACAGAACTGAGAATAAATGACTTCCAGCAGCTGCACTCCAGACCTATAAATTGCTATGACTACTACAAAATCCATACAGAGGAAGAACAACTGTATAATTTATGGCATCAGTATCTGTCAAGAAATGCTGCAAATACAGAACTTGATTTCTTCCTTTTAACATTCCTATTAAAATTGGAAATTATCCTTACATAGATTCCATTCAGATTAGGAATTTTATTCATCATCCCTGGTGACACGTCAATGCAGAACACCATTTAATTCTTACCATTAAACTAAACTCAAAAAGCATAAACACCAGAAGAGCTTGACAAAACAAACATGAAAAAAGCTACAGATTATCTTGTGTTTTACACAGCAAATGCTTTGAGAAGATGAGGAAAGGGCAGTACTCTAATGAGATTTATACTACACAGCAGGCACATGCCACACAAATGCACAGCAGCACATCTTAGGGGCAAAAGTTTGCACGGTTGGATTTTTCTCAAGCTGCATCCCTACCAACAGTAGGAAGTACCAAACTTCTTTTTCCAAACAACAGACACTGTAACAGTTGTTTTTATTAAAACAAACACACACACACACACCACAATCCCTATTCACATCTTTATTAACACAAGTAATTTCAAAATCCATGGAGACAACATGGATTCTGTTTTGCTGAAGCCATTACAAACAGCTCCAGGATTGGGATCAGTATGAGACTGCATTGCCTGCTACATTTATCACCTTAAGAGACTACTGTCTGTTAACAGTGGTTTAAACCTCCAATTTAAATTATAAGTCAGCTTCAAACTTTTATAGTTGAACTGACTCAGCTTTTACTGTTTAATTGACTCAATGACTTCCAGGTCTCCCTAAAGTGCCATTTTTTATGTAGCAATAAAGTTGGTAAATGCTGTTTTCTTGATCTCTAAATAGGTAAGAAATAAGGTGTTCAAGTCCCATGAAAAAATCCAGCTGAAGTAAACTCATCTGAAATCAGGCACAATTTTTGCTGGAGAAAGTCTGAAGTTTCAATACATAATTTCCATTTTCCTAAGCTGAATGCCCTGTCAGAGGTTCAGTCAACAAAAGCCCTTCAAACTGGTCAGAACTCAGCCTTACCTATGCCAGACACACAACACTAAAAACAAATCAGCAAGTCTGTTTGTATTATCTCACATGGCATTATTTTAACAGACCTCTCCTCCATCCCCTGTCCACACAGAACTTCAAATTCCAGTTAAGTTTGGAGAAACTTATTGAAGAAAAAATTGCAGATAAGAAATTAAGTCTGGAAAAAAACTGGCTTACTTTGCACTGGCTTGTATAACATTTTCCATTACAAAACCCCTGCTTTCACCTGTTCCTGATTTGGACAAATTAACAGGTTGGGCTAAAACCTCTCACATCAGATCTTTGAAGAGGGCTGTTGATTTTGCCTTATTTGATGAGGTATTTTGTTCAGAGAAAATATGGGTACAAGCACTTTCTGGTTAAAGCCTAAGGAAAGCGTTCTCTCCATGCTAATAAAGCCTGAGCAGTATTTTCTGGAGGAAATACACATTTGAGGTTTTTTTGGAACAACTGATTTAAGATTTGCTTCCTTTAATATCACATAAAGTTGAAACAGCAGCAATAAATACCAAGCACAAAACACTACAGAGGAATGGGCAGAGAGAAGGAAACTCAGGATCCAGGGTCCTGGGGGACCGCTCTCACGGGGTGCACGAGGTGAGGGAGCACAAACACCATCCCCAGCTCCTCCATATTTGTTCTGTCCAACTGAGAATACTTTTTAACTTCAACTCTGTGTCACAAACTCAATGTGAAAAGGCAATTTTCTCTAAATTGGTTTTAAAAACTCTTCTTTAAGAAAGTAAGTTATTCCTCCCTACTAATTATAAGCCATGGTATTGAAGCAATCACATACTATTCTTCCAATTAGTCAGTCTGTGCAAAGCTTGGCTATTTCACACAGAATTACAGCAAAATTGTACAGAATCAAAGCAATTCCTGCAATTGCCATGTTAAGTCTCTGAAGGCCTGATGGTTTGCTGTCTGTAGGCTCTTTTATTTTTTCTGTCTGCATCCCACCAAAGCCTGCCTATTCACCATCAGTAGACATTTCTTACCCCTCACCTGATGCTTTACAGTCTTTACATCCCAATCACATTAGAGGAAGCAAAAATGGAGGGGAAAAGTACTTGTAGAGAAGAGACTAAGGAGGAGGAGAACAGAGATGCAAAGTAAGTTCCAGAGCAGGAATGCTAAATGAAGGAAAGGGGGAGGGGATTCCTTCAAGGCGCCCAGCAGAGGGAGCAGCAGGTACGGCAGAGCAGCACACGTGGCCATCATGCCTTGGGCAGTCCGAGATCTTCTCACGGATTCGACAGGTGAGCACAGCAGCCCCTCCTGACCTGCAGGAGAAAGGCAATCCAACATCCCCAAGTCACAGAACACACAAAGCTCAGTCTCTCTGTCCCATCTCCCTCTGCACAAAACTCTTTTTGTCTCTACTGTGTGTGTCAAAGAAGAAAATAACATTGGGTAGATGGGAACAGAGGTCAGCACCCACCACTGGAACTACTCCCAGAAAATAACCTTGTCTTTTAGATTTCATCTAGGAAGGCCCCATTAGCAAAACCAAGCTAAGAAAATCAGTCTGTGCAGATTTCCTAAGACCAAGTAATTTCTCACACACAGGACTTCAATACTTATTTTTTCACATTTCATACAGACACTCGCCCAGCAAGGGCTGGATGCTCAAGCATCAGGACTTTGTGCTACTGTGAACTCCTCATGAGCAGCCACTCCTCTGAGATGAATCCCAAGTTACCAACGATCCCCTGCTTTTCCAGTGTCACTTACAATTTGATTAAATGCAGATTAGATCAAAAATCTTCCCAAGCCTAGCGAGAAATACCGCACGAGCCTTTGCAAAATATGTGAATAAATGACCACAACAAAATATCAACAGTCTTTTTTATAGTTTCAGATCTGCTCGTTTAAGAGTTGACTTGGACATCTCTTTCACTGACTAGCTACGTACTGCCCAACTAGTTGAAATGTAATTGCTTTCCTCTCATTACAGTACCACGTCTTTGGTTTGCAGCACACTCACAAACTCCAAGGCTTACAAGGATCTCTGGTGCTTTCCACTTACAATTCTGGATGAGTGCTGCAATTTCCTGAGTTGCTGAGACATATCATCTCATAGTTTCAGGACTGTGAATTCCATTTATATAAAAACTGCAGTAGAGTTCTTTTGTCTTGGAAAGTTTATTTAACATGAAAATAACCTTTCTGAAATGTTTCCTTTCTTCTAGAGCATTCTTCTGACATATTAATGCAGCATTGAAACTTTTTTCGTAAGACAATACCCCACTGTTAAAATGATAAATCACACTCAATGACTATCTAATCAATTTACTTTTTAGATTATTATTATTAGAACATAGTTTCTGAAAAGTGAACAGAATTTTTTAAAAGTGTAATCCTTCAGAGACCTGATCTTCAAAACTAAGAAGCATAACTGCCAACTGAAAGGGAACAAATCTTTTGTATTTCATTATAATAGTCAATTTTTGCACAATATTGAAGACATTACTCTTGCTCAGGGAAAAAGTTCCGACATTTCTAATATAAATTTCTTTTGGCAGGAATGTGAGATGGGTTGTGGATCTGTATATTTTAAAAGTAAGTCTCCTGGCTGCCCTCCCACAGCGGATGTGAAGTTTGTGAACAGGAGGAAGCAGGAAGTGACTGGGACTGCAGCCACCTTTGGAAGGCTTGATAAACACTCCTGTCTCATTCATCTCTATTTGTATTTCCTGGGTTTGGGGCTTCTTTCTGCACTGTTTTATTGGTTTGTTTTTTAAGAGGGATTTTTGTTCTGCTTGTGGCTTTTCTGTCATTTTGGTTGGGTTGCTTGGGTCTTCTCGGAACCATTCTCTGAAACTGAAGAAATCTGTTTCCAAATTGCCCAAGTCTTCAACATAATTTTTATGTTCTCCATCACACATTCTCTTTACAGAATTATTATCAAACTGGAAACTTGATTAGGAAAGCATAGCATGGAAAACATTCTCCTGTTAAACTGGTAGTCATATACTAACAGCAACAACAAGAAAAAAAACACCCAAAAAAGCTATTTAACAAGTGTATACACCTGCATTCTGTATACTTACTCATCTTCCAACGCCCACACAGCAGCTGTGGCATGTCTGTTATTAACTGTTTTTCCTGCTTTTTAGACACTCTTCTTCCAACTTAGACAAAAATAATTTGTCCTTGTTAAGCAGTCACAGAATGACAACTTCTAGGTTTAAAATTAGTCTCATCAATCACTTCAGCACAGAAAAATGCCCCAAAATCAAAACATTTGAAATTCTATTGAGCAGTATATTAAAAGCTAGCCCTGAAAACTCAGGTTTGTGAAAATCACTTAAGTGTGTTTACATCTGCTGCTGATTCAGCCTGTTAATGCCACAGTAATAGAAAACTGCCAAAAAGCCAACCACATAATAACAGTTACCCTGGAAAACAATTTTGGTAATTACAGTTTTCTCAGATAATCAAGTAAAAAGCAATTTACAATCTCTATAAGATGATTTTTTTCTAACATAACAAAATGATCGCCATATAGCACTTGGATGTTGCATTCAATGGGGGCTACATTGCAAGGAAACTTCCTGATCATTCATGACCATTTACAGCAACTACACAATAAGCAGCAGAACAAAAATACACATTTTATCTGACCTGGCTAAACTTGCCATTTCAGTAAGTCACAAGAATAATGGTGTAAGTGGATCTATGTGCCAGAGAAAAGGCAATCAGCGTGAGAAAACTACACAGCAAACCAGCCACATATTATATGATAAGGGGAACATATAACATTCCCCTTATCACATAATTCACTGTTCACTGTTATAAAACAGGAGAAAATGAGAACTCTAGAGGATAAATCAGTAAAATAAGTTTTAGCTACTTTTGATGTGGAAAAATAAAAAAAAAACTGCTTCAAAAATGCAGTAATTCAGTTCTTAAAGAGAACAAAGCCAACAGATGGATGTGACTACTCTCCTGCTCTTTGCAAGAGCTCCTTATCCATACACAGAGCAATGCCCTGGCCTGCTGGTCCCTGTCAAGCTCACACTCAGTTCTCACACAGGGCACCAATCCAGAAGAAACTGAACAGGGTGACTAAGCTTTTAATCACTGAGCTGGAAACAATACCAGCCAGAGCATGACCTTCAAATGAGGATTCATTTATCTTCAAAGAACTGACCCAAACTTTACCATTAGGCTAAGTAATAATTTATTCCTCTCCAGGGAAAGGTACAGAATTTTCCCACAGACTATCTATGCATTAAGACTGGGGAAAACTCTTCCAAAGCCATTAAAACTCGTTCTTTTTTTTTCTGCAAGGAGCATTTTTTAGAAATAACTGCTCTAAGATAACAAAGGGACTTGATTCATGAGGTACTTCGTGCCTACTCACTAATGAGATCATTCTCTTACTCAGGCTCTGATTCAGCAAAGGCCCACAGAAGTGTCTCTGAAAACACCAGTGACACCACCAGCCTCCATGGGACTAGAGACATACCTGCTGTTTCATTCAAAATAATTATGATGTAGGAGTTGGTGGACTAATAAATGGACAGACTGTCACTAGGACAGAGAACAGCTGTTGTGTGTCATCTCTAATCATCAGAAAAAGGTAAGAGTTGAACCTCTGGATGTCAAACAAAGGCCCCATACACTGGTATCAAATCCTTGGACAGTACAGTTCATCAAATACCATATATCAAAATCAAAAACTCTAATCAAGTCTTCCTAGTCAGTAATGAATCCCAAAAGAAAATTCATTCTATCACCTAGATGGATTTCTCAGAATTTTCCAGATTTTTCTAATTTAGAAAAGATTAAAGATTTCATTTTTTAAAAGGAATGCAAGGCTTCAAATTAATAGTTTGCACAAACCACAAAGCAAACAGCTCATTAGAAATATCACAGGTAACAAGTTTATAATCTTGCTGTTCAGTCAATAAAGAAAACCAGACATTTAAATGAAATGAATAGATGGCATTAGCTTTTCATGAGTAGACAATTCATTATACCAGTTATGAGAAAGCCAAGAATCAAATTATCACAATATGGTGTGGTTAACACAGCCAACAAATCAAAGCAGCCTGTCTTGTATATAAAAAACCCAAAACCAGTTAAAATTCAACTCCCTTATTTTCCACTTTCCACATGAGTGCTCTGAATGTCCAGTTCTTACAGCCAGAGATATCTTTTTTGTCAGGATTATGGCTGTGTATACTCACACCAATAGATTAACTTCTGTAGGACCCAATACTCCAACTCTGTAAACCTTTTTCGAATTTCTTGGCTTGCAGTTCCTTGGTGAAACATCCAGTTAAAGAAGGGTAAGCGTGTTAGAATAATAGCTATGCATAACTACTTCTCTATTTATGCCATCTGCAGTTGTCTAAACCACATGGATGTGTGCTTTGAAGAATATTATACTTTTGCATTTGCAGTTTACTATCACAGTAAAGGTCAAATGAAGAAGCTACAGTTGACTAAATTACATTATGCTACTGTTTCATTAAGAAGTTTTATGCACAGTCATGTTGCAATGAATTACTCACAATACTTAAATCATTAGAGATACAAAAAAAGCCTTACTATACTCAGAAATACTCCAATGGGTAACAAGCTGAAAAAAACACATTTAGTAACTCATTTCATCTTCATTTTAAGTCAGAGAATTTCTGAACAGTTCCATTATCAAAAATATTTACTAAAGACAGTCAGGAGAAATATTTAATTAGTTGCAGCAGCTTCAGTACCAAGCAAAAACACACATGAATGAATAAACAGGTTAAGTCCACAGAGGAGTAGTGCCATTATAAGTCAGGCTAAGTACAAATAACAAAGCTGCTACATCCAGGAAACAGCAACACTTGGTTATACAAAGATGCCTTTGGACTCAAACATTCTACTCTGCCATGGTACAGTTTTGGTTTTCTCCTTCAGCAAAATAAAAAGGATGTCCTTGAAGAAAGATGACTTGGGCATACACAGAGTGACCTATGACAAACAGTCACACTGTGGGAAATTGAGAGAAAAAGACCAAATGGATTAATCATCCAAAACTTCCTCCTCAGGAGAATGAAGGTAGCCTATTCAAAACACAAACTCTGTCAGGTACTAGAATTAAATACACAAGAGTAAGTCAAACACACAAAGGACAAAAATCAACACTAGCAAAACATATTTTAAAAATTAATTAGCCAGGGATACCAAACACTAGAAGAAAAGTTCTGGAAACATTGATAGAGTAGGAGGAAGTTGAAGTAAATGCTGGAACACTAAAGGGAAATCTCTAGAGTCAGATTCTTCTTTGAAAGATAAGAAGTTCACTGATTATTTTTTTCCAGACATTACTTCAAAGATCAGTTGCAATCATAACTTAAAAACAAAAAAGAATATAAAATTTCAGATTAATACTGGAAAAGAACACATTGAAAAATACTTAAGGCAAACTGGTATCTTTCAAATTGCTGAAACCTGTTTAGTTTCATCCCATCTTACCCTGAGCAAGCCTGAGAGTCATAAGTGATTCACCTGACACCCTGGAGCACTGATGAGACAATTAGCAAACTAGGGAAAAATAATACATCCTTAAGGTGAGGATTCCACAAAAAGAGGAAAACGAGGAAGAGCAATGGAACAGAAGTCTAACTGTAACTCTTAAAAGAAAAATCCACTGCAATTACAGAAAAAGAAAACTGAAAGTGAGTTACACCAATTTGGGCTGCCTCAAGCAATCTCCTCCTTCCTCTAACAGGACCAGGGGAGTGTGATAAAAGGAGATAACAATAATGCATTTCATTTCTCCAGCATGGCTTTTAACCACTTGACAAATAAGGTTCAGGAAGCAGCTCCAAAGAACATGCTCCAAATGAAATTAGTGTAAGGATTGTAGAAAAAGATCATCAGGGAAAACATCCTGGAATAGACAATGAAGGACCACAATCAAATGGAAATATGTATTAAATTAAGGCTTGTCAGAACTTTTTTCTGCAACTGAAATAAACCCTAAATATTCTCAACCAATGTTATGTAAAAGAGAGTAAGCTGAAAGAGAAAACAAAGATTACAAAGGGCAAGATGAAAGCTGAAATAGTCTCAATAATTAGCATAAGCAGATCTACACCTAAAAGCAATCCTGTTGTAAGTCCATCTCCAATTCTGCCTGAAACAAGCAATATTGAAGAGAAGTGAATTAATAGATTATAGCCTGTAGAAACATCTGGTTACTTTTCATCATCTTTTACAATGATAAATCCACAGCTGAAGTGATGTGGAATAGTTGTGAGCACTACAAACCCTGCTCTCTGCCCCCATCAAAACAAGAACAAGAGGGGAGGAGAGCACTGGACATGCACAAGAGTCCTCCAAAAAAGAGCACTTGGATTTAGAGAAATGAGGAAACTGAGGCTGCAAAGAAAAAAACTACAAAAATTGTGGTCATTTTCAAGAACATAAAAAGGAATTGAATCATCTGTTCTCTGTGGACAGGAGAAAAGAAAAAACACAAATATTTAAATGGAAGGAAGAAAAACAAATGAAAGGGGAAATACTTTAACAAGAAAGATAGTGAAATACCAGTACAAATTGCACTGAGGGGTTGCAGCACACAAAGGGACAAACATTCTACAGAACAAATCCCAACAGTTGGAATTGCTCTCTTATATATAGTTCTGGTTTGGGATGCATGGATTCCAGAAGACCTCCTGTGCTCCTTTCACACCTACTTGTCTGATTCTATGAACACATATTTTAAAAACATAGCAAATATCACAAGCCTCCACCAGACTAAGCAAAGAGAGATTTCACAACCAGGACAGAAGGAAATGTGTCTGACTAACAGAGGAGAGTTACAAAGGCATAAAGAGGTTTTCATTATGGGTCAGTAAACTGATCTCAGTTATTTTGCTCACAACCAAAATACCTGTCTTGTACAAACTTGTGTAAAAGTATCAGGGTCGTTGTCAGAACAAGCCAGAAGCACACAGGGTCTGTGCTTTGTGCTTCTGCTCTGCTGTGCAGACACACACAGTTTGGGCGCTAAGCAGACCCCAGCCCATGAGATGTGCTCAATGCAGCAGCTTACACAGCTCTAAATTAAATGCTACAAAACACAGCAATTATAACTGATCTCATGAGTAAGCTGCAGGTGAAGTACAATAATCTAAAAAGAAGACATTAAAAACAAACACTTAGTAAGCACATGTTCTCTTCATTCACTGTGCCTGAGCAAGCTCCTAAACTGCAGCACAAACCAACACAGATTGTGGTGCCTGTGCTTTGGTTCCAGGCTTTAGGTACCCTCATTTCAGCAGTGTTCACATCTCAAATCTGTTTACCCAGAAGATTTGAAATTATGCCACAGAGCACCTGAAATTATTCTGACAGCACCTGGAGAGTGTTCCTGAAAAGCCTGAGCACTGATCTTGCACAGTGCAGCAGTGCAGAGATGTCTGCACTAGCACTGAGCCAGGGAAATGCAGCTCCACAGCAGAGAGACAGGCAGGCAGAGAACACTGCAGAGTAACTCAAACAGCACACTCAGTACAGGGCTGGCCATGGCAAACGTGGCCCAAAATAATCCCTGCACACACAGAGCACTCACAATAACCCCTGCACACACACAGCACTCACAATGACCCCTGCACACACACACAGAGCACTCACAATAACCCCTGCACACACACACAGAGCACTCACAATAACCCCTGCACACACACAGCACTCACAATAACCCCTGCACACACACACAGCACTCACAATAACCCCTGCACACACACAGCACTCACAATGACCCCTGCACACACACACAGCACTCACAATAACCCCTGCACACACACACAGAGCACTTACAATAACCCCTGCACACACAGAGGGCTCACTTTGGGCTGTCTCACCAAGATCAGTAGGACAGGCACAGGAAATCCAAGCACATTAGCCTTGTGCTGATGCAGCTGGACAGCTTTGGGATTTTTGACCATCTCTGTACAACTGTACACACATACAACAGTTTGAATTATCACTCTCTTGGGGCGTGTGCCAACCCTCTTCCTTTGCTTAGCTAGAGTTCAATCTCTTATTTCCTACTTACATGTGAAAACCATTCCATACACTTTGTATCCCTGAAATATGCCAGAATTTCTACCAAAATATATGCAACAGTGTTTGCTGAATGGTATATTTATTTTTCTCACAGAACCTGTGAAAAATAATTAATTAGTCATAGCAATATTCATTTTATTATTAATAGTAATAATTTAGTTATGTATCTTCCAACCTTTTCACATTACTTATATAAGTAATATATATTACTTATATTCTGGAATCTGTAATATTACAATTCTCAAGCTTAGCTTCAAACACTACCAGGCTAAGAGCTTCTCAAACATTTCTGAACACATCTCAAAACTTTTAACTCAAAAATCTCTCAGAAAACCCTGCTTCCAACAGTTCCATGAATCAGGTGCATATCCTGGCACAGCTTTGCACACCACTAATCCACAGCATCTTTACATGTCACAGGAGTGCTGTAATTAGTGCTATACAAACTGAAAAGCAGCAGAGAGACCTGGTTAAACATCAGCAGGGAAATGATTTTGCTAAATGTTAAAGGTTGCATGGAATTCAACAGGCATCCATCCCCATCAAGTGGTGCCTTTTCTCCCTCACTGATTAAAATGATGTGCCTCTGATGAGCCTCTGCCATCATCATCTGCCATCATCCCTCCTTTCCAATTGCCTCATCTAAGAGCCCTTTCTCTGCTCGCTTTATTGGTCTTGTGAGTGAGCAGGCAAATTACAGACACTGCATTAATCTGTTCTAAGGGCAATGCAGGTCTCACAGCCCTCTCCCTGCAAGCCTCTAACACACAATGTTTACAAACATCTGTTATTATCTGTTTCGACCACCCTGGGTCTTTTTTAATACCACCAAACCAGTAGTCACCCTGAAATACCTCCTCTCACAGCATGTTCAGGTCATACCCAGGGCAGCTTTGCATTTAGTGATTGTGAGACCTCTCACAATTAGTTTCCTGCAAACAGTCATTCTCCATGGGTTCAGGTGACACTTTACTGACACTGATGAGCCTCCCAAAGACTTGCTGGTGGGCAGCAGTGGTGAGCAGGGCCTGCCTGGGAAGAGCAAGTGATCCCGGGAGGGCTGTGCTTCCAGGGCATCCACAGGCCTGGACAGCACACCCCAGCCAAGCCCAGCAGTCAGTGCTCTTGGCTGAGGAGAGAAAGACATCCCTCCACAAAAGCACTGCCCTCATCAACTCCTTCCATTCACACCCCAGCACACAAGGGAACCAGAGAATCATGCTTTGTTTTACAGAACAACTCGCCAAACTCAAGTGTTTGCACACTCCTAGTCATAATTCATGACACCGTCTTATTCAAATACAACATTTTTCAAGCATCTTCCTGCTCCCCAATTTCCCATCCATCCACAAAGCCAAGTCAATCCATATGTCACCCATTTTCCATCACCACATGACAAAGGGGAGGACAGTTAAATCACTTAACATGCAATTCTTCTCAATGTGTCTGAATAAATCAGCATGAGAATATAAAAATGACTGCTTTTTCAAAATGACATGTGGAAGGATAGAGGGCTAAGACTCAGAGCATTTAATATATTTTGTTTTCAATTTCATGTTTACAGTGAATGAGTCACCTTCCATTTTCATTTCTTGGAAACTCTGGGTAGATTACTAAAGTGACAAAAATACTGACATACTTTTTGCACTAAGATCTGAAGAGTTTTTGTAATCTTTTTCTCCTTATTTGCTTGTATAGTGATTGATTTTGTAAATCCTATGCTAAATGTGAAAGCTTGTGCTCTTAATTTGAACATCTCAGGTTCCTGAACTGAATTGATTTTCAGACAGCTTTTCCCAGTTTGGGAGTCAGCTGCCCAGGCTCAGATTGCCATGGCACATGGCAAGTGGATTTCCATCCACCTGCACTCTGCCTTCTCAGTTTCCCCTCTCCAGTGCAGCACAGCAGATGTCTGCTGAGCTCACATGAAAGGCTCAGTGGCTGACCATGGGCAGACAGTCGTGTTTCACTGCAGGGGTCCATCTGCTGCACTGCAGCACTCACAAAATGTGCTGAGGCAGAAGACAGAAACACCAAATCCAGCCTTGATGTGTGCCCAACTCTTCAGTACCCCAGCCCTGCCTTCCACTTCCTGAGAAGGAAAGAACTTTTCAGAAAAGGCAAGACTGGCTGCAATATCAAAACCATTTTCACCTACATTTGGTGTTTATAGTCTCTATGCTTACTGACCTCAAGACTGAAAGCTGAAAATCCTAAAATTAAAGCTTCAAAGAAATCTTTGTTGTAATTGTGAAAATTTTGATACAAATTTTGAGCTGAGAAAGAACAAGCCTTCACACATCTCTACACATTTCAACAACAGTCACTGCTCATCAATCTGTCACTTACAGTCTTACTTCTTTTTTTATTATTATTATTTTAAAAATTATTTCCTTAATTTCCTTAACATCTCCCTACACAGAGAGGGAGCAGCTTTAAAGGAACACATTTAAAATACTGTGCTGGAATCCTGGCCCCATTAGAGCTTCAGCACTGACTTAAATATAAAACGTATTTCAAATGTCATTTATAAAGGAAAGTACTTGTTGGTCACAAGGACATTTTGCAGGAGAGAAGAAAAAGGCCAAGATCACTTTCCTCTGCCTGGCCACAAGGAAGAAATTCCAGTGTTTGTGAACCTTGTCCAGTTAAAAAGCAGAAATATCTGCAGCACTATTGAGCCAGCATTTAAATTTAAAATATTATTCCTACAAATATCATAAAATCAAAAGACTCTCTAGAAAATAATGATTCCAGTTAAGCCACTCACAGTTTCGGTCCAACCCCTACAATTATGACACAACACAACTTCAAACTCCTCCAACAGCCTTACTTGGATAATACACCTCAAGCTAAAATCTGTATGTTACTGCAGCAGAATAACCACCACATTCCATCATGAGTGCCAAGATCAAGAACTAGAAAAAGAAGTTTTTTTACATTGTTTTGGAACTCTTTCAGTAAATAATGGAAAATATACCTACTAATTAGTTTCCTGAATGCTGGATTCCTTGAAAACTTGGTAAATATAATAATTTATGTTCAGTAAGGTAACCAGAAAGGCCTATTTAGTAAGTACACATTCTTTGATAAGCTGCCAAGCTAAGCAACTTTTGAACATTATAAAACTATTAAGGTTAAAATATGTCTTACTGAAGAGGGGGTCAGCCCATCCTGCCCACAGCACTCCCCAAAGAACAGAGCACCCAGGGAGGACGCCTGTGGAAACACCCAGTGCTCCTGCCTGAGTGGAAGAAATAATTAGGCATTTAAGATGCAAATATTTATGTACTTACATAAATAAATTCCAAATTTATTTATGTAAAAGTAACTCTAGGAAAGGCACAGTTGTGCCACTTTTTCTGAATAAATCAAGCATACAAAAAGGATTGTTGAAAAAGAAAGAAAAAGATTCATCAGTGTGTATTATCTATTATGGTCATACTAATTTATGTATTAACATACTTAATTTAACAAAATAAATAGAAATGTATATAACAATACACTAAAAAGAGCTTGTGTTATTTCACAATGCCAAGGAAAAGCCTTAGAGGTTATTCACCAGAACTTAAATCCATGTTTCCATTTGATTCATAAAATCATCTATGATGAAAATACTTCTATGAAAATGCTTCTCA
Source organism: Alethe castanea (assembly GCA_024734035.1). NCBI lineage: Eukaryota > Metazoa > Chordata > Aves > Passeriformes > Muscicapidae > Alethe > Alethe castanea. The sequence continues at coordinate 35,007,376 of JANRGV010000111.1, read as the reverse complement.
AACTGCAACAATATGTGACCTCACAAGAGATCTACAAATACACCTAAACACTACAAACACTAAGCTACATAATAAATTTGGAACAAAAATTTTACGTATGCTCTATTCTTCCAGTGTTTAGACTTCACCTGAATCTGCAGGTCGAAGATGTTAACACTCAGAACATCACTGCTCATTGTCCTTTTTATTTTCAGTTTGTCATTGAAAACAACCTGGTATAATGTTGTCTCACTAGCTTTTTGTTCCCAGATCCTATAACCTTACCTCCTTAATGGCTGCTGTGATCAACCATGTGAAAACTACTGCAGCAAATGTTGAAATTAGAAAAAAAAAAAAGAAAAGATTAACTGTGGTTGTACCAGAAGGGATATGTAAAGCACATCACACTGCTCAGTTTTAAATAGGTCACAAGCTAGAAGGGAAACGAACACCTCTCATGCACCAGAGAGTTGGGTAATGTTAAAAATCTTACATTTTCTTTGATATCCTAGAATGAGCAGAAATCTACTGACTTCTGTATTACTGCAACAATACTGAAACAGTTTCATTTTGATAAAAATATTCATTTAAAAATTAAACAGTTCAAAATCAAAAATAATTTCTCCTTAACAAAATGGATGGCAGCCACTTCCCATGGCACCCAGGAACAGCCAGACTTCTATTCACACAGAACCAGACACTGTGTGACTCAACTCCCCAGTTTTTTCATCCTGGATTTCACCTGAAGCCCTGGAAGATTTAGACCCACTGAACATCAGGTATTGACTGAATGGCTCTCAGTTACTTTTTGAGAATGCTATGGAAAGAACTGGTTATGTTCCAACTCCTTTTTTCACAAGCTTCTGACATGCTGGCCTTGAGGATTTAGGCCAGTACAAACAGCCATGCTGGCAACTTCATGTTAAAACCAGTTTGATCCAAATCCCTGCAGACAGAGCCTTCTCTGAGAGTATCAAATTCTGCATGAGTCCCATGGTTACGTAGCTGCCCCTATTTCTGCATTTTTCAAGCACAGAGTCTAACGTGCAGTCATTTACCAGTAAATAGGTTTTTCAGAGAAGGTCAAAGGTCCCAATGTTTATAAAACTCCTGAATCTCTTCTCTTTGTAGAGGATAATCATGTAGCTACATCATTTGGCATCTGTCCTAGGGTGACTTTATGATGCTTGTATCCCCAGTTGTCTGTTCTGCTTATGCTGGATCTTGAGCTCTGTGCTTTTAAAACTACATCTGAGAACAAAAGGGGAAGAAGGAAAAGTGATGGAATGTCTGAGGCAGCTGTATTCAAAAACATCAAAATAAGAACTTCAGCTCTTCCTTTCTCTCACAGCCTGTGTTGTCTGCAGCACAGACAACAAAAAATAGTTCTCCTTTAATTGATTTTTTAACTAATTGAAACAGAAAAGTTCCCTGAACTAAGACTTTTCTTCTTTTTAAACTGATCAGGCTGCTCTAGACCAAAAACCCAAAAAGGCATGAAAAGTTCACTCCTGTGGCCCACTGGGGCTCAGGACACCACATTTTCCAGCATAGGAGGGACTGATAAAAAAACTAAATGAGCCAAACCCCATGAAAAGAACCCTCTCTCTACATTTGCCATCTCTTCAAACCAATGAAAATTTCAGTTGTTTCATATTATTCATTTTCCTGCTTGTAAATACTTTATTTGTTAAATGAACAGGTTTTTTCCACTTTCCTAAAAAAAAAAAATTACCTCCTGAACTAGTTGGGGGAGGATCCCCTTGAATTTGCTTTCTAAAAAAAAACCAAAACAACCAAAAAAAAAAAAAAAAACCTACAAAAATTTCCTCCCAAAATTTGCCATAAACCAAAACAATTACAGCATCATACTGAGCTCTCTCTTCACTGATTATTTAATTTTTGCCAGGATGTGCCACTCCCTTCATTTTTTCATCATCACATGACCACCAAAAGCATTAGAATCAGTTCTTCAAAAGACTAAATATGGTTATAAATTCTTCATCACAGATGCCTGCCCCCTTCCACACTTCTCCTACACTCTGTTATTCCAAACAGGTTTAGCTTTATTCATGGGTACTAAGCACTACTGCAATTCCTGAGTAAACTCCTACAAAGCTCTGAAATACTTTCATAAGCAAGACCACTTTCAATTTCTTCTTCAAAATTGTTGCCACAAGCCATCACATCTTTTAAACCATTAAAATAATTAGTGCTAGCACTGAACAGAATCAGTGTTCCTAGACCTAGGATCTTATTTCAATCTGACCCTAGCTGCCACTTCTATTTTAAATGCAAAAGATCCCTTCCAACCCAAACCATTCTGTGGTTCAAAGATTCTGTGATCATTAGCTGAGGCCCTACTCCTGGAGAAATGCTGCAAAAACAATGAAGAGAATTTATACAGATTTAGAAATATACTTATATCAAATGTCACTAAAAGAATGCTGCTCTGATTCTCAATCTAAACTACTTTACTACATAAACACTTTGAGTAGAAAAGTAAAGAGGAAGTATCATTATCTAAACTCCTCTACCTACTATATCTAGAGAAAACTGAGCTTTCTGCCCTCATGTCTTCAATGGATATCACAATAAAAGAAGACAATTGAGGCTTCAAGGAAAGGCACATTCACCCTACAGGGAACACAGTGGAGCTGCAGCAAAACCCTGTCCAATTCCTGCAACTGTGAGAGATCAGACAAACCTCATGTAGTTACTGGGATGGCTGAAATATCTCTGCCTGAAGCACAGACCCAGAAAGCTTCAATTGCTGCAGGGAAGCACAAGATCTGGATGTCTCAAGGTCACACAGAAGCAGTGGCTCCAAAATTTGTTCCAGTAGTACTGATTTATCAAGGCCCTGGAGGGCTACTAACCAAAACCACAGTAAATTTAATATATATTCTCTTCTGGCTACTGTTTCAAGAATCAAAAAATCCAGGAGAAGAAGAACAGCTTAATGTGTGTGGTAAGAGACAATGACCACTTAGACTAGGAATCATAAATTACTGTAATCAGAGAAATTACCAAACACATCCAGTTTTACCTGAGTAAAACTGAACAAGTAAAGGAAATATTTATTCATGCTGCAAACATACCTGGAGATAAAATCTCTGGATTACTTGTTACATCTCATGTGCTGTTCCAAAAGCTTTGGGTTACAACACCTGAAGGAATCTTTCTATCTGATTTGTTCATGAGAAGGTAGGTACTGACAGAGTAGAGCTGCATTATTTTTGCCTGATTGTTTATTCTTTAATTGGGATTGATGAAGTAGAACCTGCAGCAGTTTGTCTGCTCTCCCATGTCTGCTCTTACCTATTTTCAGACATGAAGTGACTCTAGATAGGCACCACACAATCTTCTGGAGGAAGATTATTCAGTAATTCCCTTTCATTTGTATGTGAGCACTCATTTTGTCTCCACACCACTCCCGGGAGAGAGTGGCAGATGGAAAACCTCACAACTACTCAGTGCTGTCTTATCTCCCTGATCATAGTGAAAAGTGACTCTGGTGTGAGAAGCATTAACAGATATCTTAGCAGGTCAGGATCAGGCAGCAGTGATGAGTGTAGTGTGTGATGGAGTATTAAAGAGGATTGCTACAATATCTGCAGTCTTGGATGGCCAGAAGTACTCAAGTAACAGAAGAAGTAGGATGTAAGGGAAAAAAATTCTGTCTCAACTGATGGCTTCTCCACACTGCTAGTCCCAAGCTGGCACAGCTACATGGCAATGGACTTACAGAGTAATATCTTCTCACTGCCACACGGTGCTAAAGCTGAAACTTGAATGCTGTTCTTTTGTCTAAACCAGAAAGGGTTAGTTAATGCTTAGATTTTATTCTACAGAAGGAAACAATCCCTTATATCCAAAATATAAATTCAGTTCACAAGTCTCACCATCAGTCAAAACTTACTGCATTTTGCTGCAGCTTTAACATTGCTAATAAAGTTTCTGCTGATTTCACTAACAAGCCAGAAACTAAAGAACCATGTAAAATCAAAGCTTTTGATTTTACAGCCTGCAGGCTGTATTAAATTTGCATCTATTTGAAACATCCAGATTTCTTGTTGTAATTTTTCAGTAATTGCAAGTAGGGCAGCACATCAAAAGTAGGCGGAGCAGCACAACCTGTCGATGTCAGCGTCCAGCACCGCTGCCCTGCACGAGAAAGGGCTGCACAACAGGTCCCCAGGGATGAAAAATCACCTGATTGCAAACTTGCACTGCAGAGCACTACAATCAGCACCGTGGACAGCTCCTCATAACACAGCTATCTCCATGCAGCTGTTGCTCAGCACTGCGTTTTAAAAGTCACTTTAAAAAAAAAAACCCACCTTCCACAGCACAGCTCTAAGTTCTGTAACTACGTTTTTACCAAATGTTCTTCCTCTACCACTAATTTTTTGCTCATCACTTCATCACCCTTTCAGTTCTGTGGAAGGGGGGGAAGAAAAGAGTTTTTTGTTCCTTCTGCACTCCCGCCCTCTGCTCCTTAGCTTTGCACAGACATGGTCTACAACAGCAAAGCTGGGAAGGAATGATTTAGGAATCAACTGGAATACCTGTCTGTTTGTGGTTAAAAAGGTACCCAGATGATAGGCTCATTCAGGACTCCAGCAGTTTCAAAAAAACAAGCAAACATTAACAAGAGTCTCCACATTTCAGGGTTGTAAAGATAAATAATGAGCCCTTTTTTAGCTTTGGGGAAGTTTACTTAAAAAGAAAACTGTATCTGCCTGTCTGCAGCAACTGCTGTGAGAAAAACACCAGCATTACATGAATCAGTCAAGAGGGAAAACTGGAGCAGGTAATTCTTTAAAACAGTTACCTTAAAATGATACCTGAATGTGGATGTTATGGTTCCTTAAGAATTCAGGGATTGGTTAAAATCATATCAGGATGAGTAATACAGACTTGCAAGGTAGGTACTGTCTGCCATTTTAAAAAGAAACCTTAATCCTAAAAGCACTGAAGCCCATATCAAGACTCTCTACTGAGTGGCAGACATACCCAAAGCTAACTTCAAACAATCTCACACAGCAGATTAAATTTCTGTCTTCCCCATAACTTTATGAATAAAGGGGCTAGACAGTGGTTTTTTCACCATTCAAAAATAAGTTCACCTTTTAGAACAGGTCATCCATGAAAAATTTCAGCCTTAAGGATGAATATTTTGAAAGCTCTGAGCATATAAAATAGAATGCCAGAAGAAAAATAGTGTTTCAACTCAAACCACGGACTGGCATTCTGAACCAGCAAGCTTTGAAGGGGAAATATCTTCTACTGCTACTGCAATTTTCTCTTGCCTGGCTAAAAACAGTGACTGCAAATAAATTCTCTTGTAAAGGCACTAATTTTGGAAAATACAATATTTTTGTTTAAATAATTGTATCAAGGATATATTAATTCCTCTCTTATAGATAAGTGCATGCAATAAGGAAAAAAATATGTACAGTTATTACTGAATTTACAGAACTAATATTAACAGCCTGTAGGTAGCTTTTTTCCCCCATAGAGAATTATAATGAGTTACATCCTTATCTGTTTTGCACTTTCTTTTAACAACCCCCAGCAAAGACCAGGAAATCTTTCCCTCACACTTTCCATTTGAAAGATTATAGCCTGAAAGTTCATGTTGTATGAGGCAATAAACTGAAAAAACTAGAGTATAATTTTATTTAATTTTATTTATCTATTTAGTTAGACCCTTTTTATACCATTTCAGGATTCCTATCTCCCATTCCAAGGTTGCAATTAAATGAACCAAAATCTTCCAAACAAGACTAATTTAAGCTGTAGTTTCTCAACCACAAAATCAGTATACACAGTAACCTATGTACATTTCCCTTCTATATGTTTTCAGTGTCACTGCTGGTGGTAAATAAAACACAAGCACAAAATATACATCAAAAGCAAAAACTCCTTCTGCTCAAGGCCTTTCAGGAATGATCTGCAGGAAGAGGAGATCAAAAAAGAAGGTGAAATACATTTCATTTCAATGTGCATTTTAAATAAACCATTTGCTCATTGTTTGCACTGACAAGTGCTAAACCACTTGGTCCTTATAAAAATGTACACATAATTAAAGGCATGGATAGATTTTATCAAACACAAGTCTTTACTGTATCTTGTATCTTCAAAAATAGTTTCAGACACGAGCCAGACTGCAGCTGAGTGCAGCCCCTGCTGCAGCCACCAGGCCCTGGCTGGAGGGAACACCCCTCTTCCTAAAGATCACCCTTCCCTGAGAACTCTTCTTGCAAGAAGAGTTCTGCCAGAGACAGCCTTCCTTTTCAGAGCTGGACTCGTTGCCAGTTACCAGAATTGCATTTTCTGGAATTCCTCTGAACCCAATGAACGCTTTCCCCAAAGGCTTTCAGAGCCCTTTGCAGCAGAGGAGGAAGGAAAAGGGAAGAATCAACACCTCTGTGTGAGTTGTTCTCCTCAGAATATTTATGGTCCAGGTACCAAAAGAAAACCAATCTGATTCTTGAGATACAAGTTTGGAGGGTTTGAGTTTTCCTGCTCACTGACTCATTATTCATTGGCTTTATAATGACACGCAATTCCCACGGATTAAAACTGGTGTGTTGCACTGTGGTGCAGTTTATTACAGGGTGAACATCTAAAGGACCAAGTTCCAACCAAATGCTAGTTTTAAGACAGGAGATTATTTTGGGGAATTTTCTACTTCTGCAGTAAGAATATTCAATGCAGAAGCCAGAGACAAATGTACACCTGTACTGTTCTATTGTTATTAAATCACTTTTCAGAGAACCACATTGTATGATTGAGCTCCTTTCCAGACTAGCTTGACAGCTCAGATCAAAATGGCATCCTGCAATAAAAACCCACAAATGCACAACATCAGGTACTTATCACAGTTTATGAACTTTAAAAAGAAAACACCAAACAAAAACCATGCACAAAACCTACAAGCACTACAACACTCTGAAGTAGTGCTACAATAATTTCCTCTAACAATAAAAAATGCTACCAATATCACTGCATTTCTATCACCTGCAATCTTATATCCTTTCATTTTCTAGAAGCAAGTCTAGCAACTCTGTAACCAAGTGTCAACCCAGAGCTTTGTTTGTCTAAATACACAAGTGCACTGTATTTCTCTGTTTCCTACAATGGAAGATTATTATAGTTTAAAAGAATTTTCTCAGTTGTCACTCTGTGCATGCATGTGTACTGACAGTAGCAATTTCCTACTAAACGTACTTGTTTACAGTCCTGTCTTACAGGAGCTCTTTAGGACCATATAATGGGAATACTTGGATGGGTCTTTGGAGGCAGGGTCATTGGAAGGACTTTGCAGCAGGGTTCAACTGTCAAGTGACGGGTACATGGGGATAAGAGGCAGACTATTTTGTTTATTTGTCACTTGCTGGACATTGATAGAGGAGGAAAATGCTTTAAGCACAGCACATAAAAGGCAGGAGATGCAAGAATATTGTCTGTGTCACTATTCCTTGTTGCCAGAAGTATCATGGAAGAAGAAATATCATTTTGCAATGCATTTCAAAAATCTCTTTCATGTCCTATCTTCTGAAAATAACTCTGAAATTTTTCTGTTTTCTTCTATTGTTAATCTTTACATAAAGAATTAGGAAGCTTTAAACAAAAAGACTTGAAAATGAAGGTCCAGAATGCTTTGACTTGTGTTCTAATAAAACAGGTCTAGAATCTCAAGCTATGTTGTGAACCTGACTTTCACAAATTGATACCATTGGAAGGGTTAGTCAAACTTGTTTTCATCTTACAGACTAATTATCCTTTTTGATCAGTCAACATGGTTGTTAGCATTTACTTTTTATTACTGTGAGTTTATTATTTATCATGTATTTAAGTACCACAATCTCCACTCTTTCTGTTCCTCTTTGTTTCAAAGCAGGTGTATCAAGACAGATCATGAAGTGACCCAGAAAATCTGTAAGTCTGTGTAAGTCCATACCTGCTTCCAGTGCATAAAATAAAAAATATCAAGAGCATTTAAGATCACAGCTCCCCTGGAAATGTCAGGAAGGACTTAGAAAGGAATCTTGTTTTGAACAGCTGACTGTGGTCTTGTTCAGTAAGTGACTCACCTGTGCTGAACAGAACTTTCAAACTTGCTGCAGTTGATTAACATTACCTTGACAACAAGCATCAAAATGCAGCAATTCTACCTGGTCAAAACTCTTCCCTTTTCCGCCCTGCTCCCTTTTTCTAAGAGGTTTCTCACATGCAAACTGTTAACAAAATTTAAATAATGTTGTGCAAGCTACTTTCAGTGGAAACACACTTAAAACCAAAATTATTCTCCAGATTTTTCCGAGGTGAAAACAAGTCATAAACTTCTAGAGAGCTCCTGCATCACTCCATGCATGTGAACCTCCTTACACATTTAAACAGCTTTACTGGATTATGGCCATGAAGACTGATGCTTTAAGTCTCTGTACACAGAAGTCTCATTTGACACACCAGGATATTTATCCACTAAAAAACTGCAGAACCAAAGCCATATGGCCTTTTGGCTTGGATTACAGAATCGTAAGAATATTGTCTTTTCACTCTCCTGAGGGTGAATTAACACAGTCATGGAAAATGACCCTAAGGAAGTATTTGTGCCCAAAAGCACGAGCCAACTTTAAAAGAACAAAGCCTGCTCTTTCACAAGTGTTCCTGAAGAAAAGCACTGGACTTCAGTCCAGTAGTAAAAACTGCTAAGAATGGTTAACTAATTTACAATATCAATATATAATGTACTTATCTGGGTTTGGTTTGTGTTTGCTATCACAAAATCATAGCATGTCCCATGTTGGAAGGGACCCACAAGGACCATCCAACTCAACACCAACGAATCTGGACAGGGACATGAAGAGAACTTCTTGCTTCAACTACTCAGTGTGGAGGCCAGCTGTTCCACAATGCTGAGGTGGCTTAAGACTGCTTGTGTGACTAATGCTTTAATTCACAAACCATTAACAGCCCACAGGCTTCACAGACAGAGAGGAGTGGAACTAACAGTTCATATTTCTGAGCTGGTGATCTTACATCTGCCATAAATAAGTCCAAATCATTTATATCCCCACTAATACTCAACCTGATAAAAGCCCCACAACTCACTGCTGCACCAGCCTTCCCCAGTGCCCTGTACCTCAGTGCTAATATGACTGCCCTGTTACAGCAGTGTAGATCTTCCACTTTTCATCACTGAATTTCTTAGAATGAAGATGAATGTTGACTTGTGTAAACCTCCTGCTGCTCTGTACACCTGCAGACTGCCTTGTGCAGCTCCCCTATTGCCCAGAGCATCTGCTCATATTTTACTTTCAAAATGTACTGCTTCTTCACATTTTGATTTCTCTTACAACTCCTTAATAAAATCTTTGTAGAGTCAAATGATGAAAAATTGTAAGCCCGGAAAACTGTCTTTTTTTCAATGGCAGATTTTGCAGTACCTGAAAAACTGCTCCACTTCATCCCCTTAGAACACTGGAGTTTTGTTTATTAATACTGTCTAATGCAATTAGAGGCCACTGAAACAACTTATTTCCCAGATGGAGAGGACATAATCTGAAAATACAGAACACTTCCATCTAAGATTGATTCTGCCACTATCTTCTAATTCCTTTCTGAATTTCTTACAACAGCACCATACATATAATTAAATTCCCAAGAACATAAAAAACATTAAAATATGATTACAAGAATTTGTAACCTGTTAAATAGTCATAGTAAATTCTGTTGCGTTTTACCAGTATTGCAAAAAAAATACAAGTCATAAAAAGGCCACTTGAACCGAGTTTATCCTATTGAAATTACTCCATACAAAAAATTAGTCTCTTCCAGATAAAAATGTGTCAGTAACAGCACTCTGTCTTCGATAAAGCTGACATCTGGCTTAGGGGTTTGCTATGAAAATTAAGTATTTTCTAACCATTCACAGTGAAGAAAGACCCTAATCTTAAGAAAAAAACCCTACAGGCAAACACTTAAAATATTGTGTCCCACAAGGCAAATAGATGAAAAATTATGGGAACAGCACATACTTACCATTTATGCAATAACATTAAATATAATCATGACTATGCACTGTATTTTACAACAATTTAACATCATACAATGCTTTTGCAGGGTTGGGAAGGGGATGTGTATCATGGTTTTCAACAGTGACACTCAATACATCCAATGAGCTTTCAAAGCCCAGGCTCTGCAGGAAATTTCACCAGGTTTACTGTTCCCTGTTGTACTTCCAGCCCTTACACTTCAGCAACATTACAACAGCCAACTGAGGCTGCTGAAATGAAACAGCCAGGACAGTATGCTAACTCACATGATGGGAAAAGAGGGGTGATAATTTTACCATAAGAACGACTGACAAAGATATGAGATTGCTTTCCTAGGCTGCCTGATCCAAAGTATGAGAATTCTGCTCATAGAAGCAGAGCAGTGCTAGACTAGAATTCTCAGATTAGAAGTCTTAACCTGGTCCAGTTCCATAGTTACACATTCTTTTTTTAATAGTTTGCATTTGAAGAGATGTGTCTACGGGATCAGAATTATTCAATCCCACAAAAACAAACCCAATAGGTAATGTACAGGCAGTGTAACACAAAACAGAAGAGGTACACATTTCTTTTCATTGTCTCTGTCTTTAAATTCAAAATTAACAGCATGTGTATATCACACAGCATGTGTCTCTCACAAAGAGAAGTAATTGTAAAAACGCACTCAACAACATCATTTCAGTAAGCCACTGCCCAGTTCAAGGAGTACAAAGCTTACAAAAAACAGGTGCAATGACTATTAGAACTGGCCCAAAATCCTACGCATAAACCACATCTAAAATTTCTTATTTCTTCTTTAGAAACTGTACTAAAATAAGAACAGTGAGATTTCTAAGATTCTCTGTAGCAGGGAGATTACTGCCATTCATTCTTCTGTTACAGTGCAGCAGCTGCATTTGTCTGTTCCTGTCATGACAGCATTGCACTGAATGGACATGGTAAGAAAATACAATTTTACATTCTCTATTACAAAAATAACTTTTCCACTGTGCCACACAGAAATTCACATCAGTGTCTAAATGAATTACAGCATACAGGTAAAACCTGCCAATTAAAAAGCTTCTCCAAGTCTCTACCCACCATCTACAGGAAGATTTAATAGTAGAGGTGGCAGAAATTCTGTCTTATCATAACTCCATTACTTCCACAAGATATTTATTAGTGTAGTGTGAATAGATCTACAACTACATAGCTATGAGTTCTACAGTTCTTTCAAACTATGCTAATCTACTCTATACTCAAAAAACCTATGGATTAGACATACTGGAAAACAATTCATCTTCCAAGACAATTACAAAACAATTGTGAAATAAGATTAAAGCCTTTTCCACTCAAAACAACCACATGGTGGACTCACAACTGACTCTAACAAACGACTGAATCTTAAGTCACTTGGTCTGCCACTAGTGCACGTTACAAAAAGAAAGCAGTGTACATGCAGGAGAAAGTTTCCTCAAGTGTAAAAAAGAAACAAAAAGCAGTCTTATGATACTGCCTTTAACAAGCCCTGAATCATAAACACATATAGAGAACAGGATTTATGAAGTCTACACACTGTAGTTTATTTAAAAGCATCTTGCACAGGAGAGATGTGCAATGAGACAGTCAAGGCCTGCACAGCACTGCATGGCAGCAGAACAAGACACAACAGGCATGAAAAGGAAAGCTACAGGTCAGATAAAAGCAGAATCTTTTTCCCTGGAAGACACCCCAGCAGTGGAGCAGGCTGCCCTGAACAGTCTGATCCTCAGAAAATTTCAAGGCACGCCTGGATAAAGCCCTGAGTAACCTCATCTAACCCCTGAGCTGATCCAAGCTGAGCAGGAGGTTGTACCAGGAGCCTCACGAGGTCTCTTCCAAACAAAATTATTCTGTAATTCTCTAATTACAAAGAGAAAGCAAAGGAACTCATAGCCATAAATACATCATTGTGACATTTTTGTAAGATATAAAATAATATTGCAGCAAAATTATTATGCAAGGATATAAAGTCTTTATATGAAGATCATAAACTATTCTTATAGTATGCAT
>JANRGV010000111.1:34940765-34985976 GCA_024734035.1 Alethe castanea | reverse complement strand
AGGGGCTGGGAGGGGACACAGCCAGGACAGTGAGCCCAAGTGACCCAGGGGATGGCCCAGAGCATGGGGGCCAGGCCCAGCACAGAGCTGGGAGGAGGAAATGGGGACACTGGGGCACCTGCCAGCCCATGGCAGCAGGGGATGAGCTCCTTGCTCTGCTCCTTGCACGGGCAGCTGCTGCTGCACCCACTGACCTGGCTGTGCCTCAGCCCCTGGCTCTCTCTGGAGCTCTAAACCCTGTCCCCGTCCCAGAGGGGCCAATGAGTGAGTGGCAGTGTGGGGCTGAGCTGCTGGCTGGGGTAAACCACAGCAATCCCCCACTCAGCACTCCTGGGGCTCTCTGGGATCCAAAACCTTTGGGCTCAGTCACTCCCCCTCTGGAAACACAACCCACAATGAGGGGTGGGAAGGAGGGAGCCACCCTGGGCATCCTGCCTTTCCCTCCTGGTGTTTTTGCAGAATGCCTCACCCCAAAGAGCTCTGCCCCAAGGAGGGGCTGGTGCTCCAGTGCCTGTGGGCAAACACAGCACAGCCCCTGCTCGTCCTCCACCCAGGCTGCACCTCTGCAATGAGCACCTCAGTCACAGCCCCTTTTTTCACTATGATTCCATGGAACCTAGACTGCAGCAGTTCTGTGCTATGCCAGTTTTGACTCTGTTAGAGTCTTGTTTACATACAAGAAAAATGAAATTGTTGTGGATGTGTTATTCTGGTTTCCAATCAGTGTACTTCATTCTGTTATATCCTTTAGGGGTTGTAAAAGGATCACTAATACCAAATGAGATATACCACATCAAGGTAGTATCTAGCTGTCCAAAGGAACTTAAGATAATACGATCATAACAGAAAGAAAAAACGTAAGTATCCTCTAACAATCTGAAAAGAGAAACTATGCTTACTTCATAAAACACGTATGAGGCAGTAAAACCCTTCTGCGCTTAAAAATTTTCAGGCCAAGACTTCTATTTGAGTTCAAAATCCTTTGGGTTTTTTTGTTATGCCTTCTCCTCTTCCTCCCCTTTCTTTCTTCTATCCATCTATAAGGTTTGGCAATGCCAAAATATAATTTTGCTCATATAAGTATTAAAGTTTAGAATAAATTTTCTAACCTAAGTTTATCAGCATTTTCCAACTTCTATTTACTGCTCAGCAACCTAAAGTTTACTCAAATATAGCTGCAGATGAAATGTCACACAAAGCAAGGAAAAAATGGGACAGCAATCTCCTAACAGTTCCTGGCCCTGAGTATAAGATCTATTTCTAGACTGAGAATAAACTGAGGACCTAAAGAAACCTATTCCCAAGTCAGAAAACAAAGAGGCTGGCAGAGAGCAGTGCAAACCACTGGTGTCTCAGGTGAATTTCCAGAGTGCCAAGTGCACCTGTGGCAGCAGCCCCAGGCCCTGGCAGCAGGGCAGGGGATGGGGGTGCCAGGGACTGCTATTCTCTAATGACACAGCACAAAGAAATCAACTCCTTGGGGCTGCTCCCTCTGCTACCTGCTTGTTCCAATTAGATGTTTCATTTGGAGCTGAACTCTGCGGCAAATGAACAAGAAGAGAGTGAGAAAATACTCCAAGGTTCTGTCTGTGGGCAGCAGAGACTTCTTAAACAGCTGCCCATACTGTCTGCAAACCCAGCTAAGATTTCCATGTGTTTCCTTATCACAGCCATGCAGACGGCTTGCCAAAGGCTACTTTAATTTCATATACAGAACCACACACTTCTGACGTGCTTATGAGAAATATTCTTGTCATAATGCATCTCCACATTTATATTTAGCATGCAAAACTGTAGAAAATCATTATTAAAAAAATATGCCTGCATTTCTGCTTGAAATCTAATTTCTGCAATGGAGACAGTTCCTCAAAAAGGCAAAGGGAAGGTGGATGTCTGATATTCTCTCTCTCCTATTTTTAGCTCTTTAAGATGGTTTTTTATGGGGTTATGGTCGGGAAGATGTGGATACAACTCGGATAGCAGATACTCTGTAGCTGAAAAATGAGTATGAAATAAAATTAGAGAATTTATGTAACAAATAGAACTTGTATTCTGCTAAATATCTATTCCTGTTGAGAAGCCTAATGATCTCAATCTGTGTCATGGTAACTAGGACTCATTTCTGAGATTTTTTCCAACTTGCTTTATTTATATCTTCACTAACTGAATAGCAGTACATCAGGATAAATCTCAGGCTCTCTGGCATGAGTGGATTAACCTTCCTAATTACTGATCAATTTTTCTTTCAACTCATTTCTCATTCTAGTACCCAGTGATCTCCCTAATTCAGACAATATGGCCTTTAAATGTCAAATCACAAGTACATGGGGAAAAAGGGCATCTGATAAATGTGAAACCTATCTATAAAAACACTGGGCAGAAAGTGGCTGACTCCCCAAACTCCTCCTCCCCCTCAGCTGCAGGCATGGAGCTAGAAGAACCCATGTCCCAGACACAGTTTTACAGATAAAACGAGCCAGGACAGATAAATCAAAATGAGTCTCATCACCATGGCACTGATCATCACAGCCACTGAAGGGACAAGCTGGAGGGCACCACTTGACCTGAGCAGCTGGACAAGCTGGAGTCAGCTCTGGCCAGCAATGACTGAGAAGAGAAACACTCTCCTTTTCATTCAGCTTTGGTTATAGCCCAGCGATCAGGTTTCAGAGCAGGAATAATTTAGTGCCCACAAATGGGTGCCCTAAAAACACAAGGCATTTATTCCTGAAGTTTTATTTTGTGTGGACACAATTAACATCCTGCTGGGATAGCCAAGTGGGGCATCTTCTCCAGCAGCTTACTCTTCTGAACTGATTTATATAAACTGCTATGAAAGCAAGAAGGGGGGAAAAAAAACAAGAAAAAAAAAAACACACAAAAAAAACCACCCTCACACAAAATCTCCATCAACTCACAAAAAGAAATCCTCCAAACCAACAAAGTCCCTCAGCATAAAGAATGCAGACAACTTGACAACTTTATCACTGTTAAGTTCAACATATAATACAGGCCTTCCTTAATACCTAAAAATAAATAAGTAAAGCAGCAGCACAAAGCAAATCTCTTCAGCTCAGCAAATAAAGCACATATTGTCCACTGTGAGAGGCTACACTAAACATCCACTACCATTACCAAAAACCATTGTCCCAGAACACTAAATTTTCAGTAGAAAAAACCATCTATGTCAGAAATGTTTTAAACTTGCATTAGAGGAAAAGGAGCTACTGCATGTTGTCAGCTATTTCTCAGACATTTCCCAAGGTTTCTGTCTGTATTCATTATATATCAGTTTACTCAAACTTGATTGTAACATTTTTCCTTTCTCAGTATAAGTGCTCTTTTAATATTTGAGGATATTAAGGATCTCTAGGTGGCATTTATTTTGTGACTCTGATTTCCTCTGTTGTTTTTATGAGAAGAATTTCATCAGCATTTTCTGAGATCTGTAAGGTTATTTTGACAGTTTGCGTTTTCCTTAAAATTTGTAAGGAGAGACAAGAGATGTGAGACACCTATCCATCTGGCTTAGCTCAATCACACAGCACTGTAGGAAAAAGATCACCTCTGAGGAAAATGAAATTGCCATATAGGAACTCCCACTTGGTTAATTTAAAGCATGGGTAAAGGTGCAGGGCTTCCTCTAGGGAATGCAGGGGCAGGATTCCACAGCTGGAAGGGCTGGGTGCCCTGCACAGCAAACCTTAAACACTTTAATGCTAAAAATCAATACCTGGGGAAGTTAAAAGAAAGGAGAGAAAATCACTGCTTAGAGCCAGTAAGACATTAAGTCCAAACCCAATTTAGTTTTGAAATTAGATTTCCCAAATGCAGCAGGTTGCATTTCAGCCAGCTCTTGTACCCTGGGCTTTTCTCTGCATCTGCAGCCCTTGCAGAAGGCAGCCAACAAAAGCAGCAGGCAGCAGCACTGCCACCTCAGTTTATAGGCACTGGGTCCCAATAACTCACTTATTGATCACAGGAGTGGTGAATGCCTGTCTATCCTTGAGAGGAGACAACAACAACACAGAAGTCCTCGCAAAATGATGAATGAGATAACACAGTCCACCTAGCTAAAGCTACAGAACACAGAATATTTACATGCAGTCTCACAAGATGAATGGAGCCTTCTTTACGAGACTCTCTTGGCTTGGCTGTAACACTGCGACCTGTGGATCCCAGCTTTGATAAATTAACATCCAGATCACAATCCACAGCAAAAAGGATTTGAAACAGCAGCACGGGGCCAGGTGCTGAACATAAATCAACCCAGCTCCTTGGCCATCAGGAGCCAGTAGGTACTGGGCAGAAATCCTGCCAGTATAAATTTCTCCTGAGTTAAATATAGTGTAAGACATTGCCTGACACCCATAGAGCTGCTCACACCTCTGGGTAAAGAACTGCTTCTGCCACTATGCAGCACTTTACACACCTTGCATGCACGAAACTGTGAGTCTCAGGGCAGATAATGAAGAGAACAGCAATTTACAAAGTGTGGATTTATCTTTCAGGATGGACAAAGCACTCCAGGGAATATTTTCTTCTCAGTTGAAGAGTGGGGTAATTTCACAGACAAACAAAACAGAAGAGACAAAAGCTTTTGAAGACAAAAGGGCTGAGAGCTCTCCTTTCTCCAAAAGCAGCAGTGCAGGGGGAGGCATTGCTTCCTCAACTCTGAGACACCTGCTGGAACTCCTGAAGGAGCTCCCACTTCCCACTTAAATGCTGATGAAGTAAAAAATAAAATAAGGAACTTAAAGAAAAGTAACATTACCACTAAACAACACTTTGTCCTTCACAAATGAAACCTTTCCAACATAGTTGAGCACTGTACCATATGGACCTTTCTTTGTTTTAGGCTCTTTTACCTATTTCTAATCTACACACAAGCAGAATTACCTCCCAGGATCTGACATTTGTACTAAGGGATGGCAGGATTTTACTTATACCACTTTAAAGTAATCATCCTTTTTTCCATTTCCTGTTTCTGAGATGCAAAATTGCATCCAGTACACACGGTGTCACATTGTTATGGATAATTGTACATTTTGCTACCTTAGCAGCTCCAGTAAAAACACATTCCCTAAATCCCATTTATATATATGAGTTACAGTGCAATGAAGGAGCAAAGTGTCTGTGCTTTAAAAATTATCTTTAGAACTTTGCTGGAAAGAATACCCAGACTGCAACACTCCTCCATACCTCTATGAATCGATAATGTAGCTGGGTCATAAATTAATTCCTAATGGTATTTTGCTAAATTGAAAAAAAGACAGTTCCATTACTACAGACAATAACCTAAATCCACTGATACAAAATGACTTCCCATTCAGTTATAAAGAACTGAAAGACAACAGCTCGGCTTTAAAATGGGAATATATTTGGAAGATATCCATTAAAACAGTAGCATTGATGGTGTTGAAAGGAATCAACCTGACAAACCTTTCCACAACCAGTGGCACCTATGTGTATGGTGTTTGGAATTTTCCTCATGGCAAATACCATTACATTTTCCAGTTTAAAATATATTTGTACCAAGATATAAAGCACTGAAGAAACTAGATTAGCATAAGAGGGTTTCTCCATATATATCCTTTACTGGAATTAAAAGTGAGCAGTTAAAATATATGAAAGTGTGTGGGAAATTACCACTACCATTAATCTACCTCTTTTGCACCTTTTGATGTTGGATATAAACATATTTCTTGTGGGATAGAGGGCAGAATAGGGGAAAAACTCTGGAGAGAGCAGCTGTATCCCTGTTTGTGTAGCCTTTCCTGCCAGAAACACAGCGCCAGCTGCTAAAAGCTGCTCACTAATGGGAAACTGCCAATATTTTTGACATGTCTATGGATTTTAGAGCCTATGACCTTGGGTCTGGTCAAAGGTTTTAAATTTCCATAGATCAATTGAAATCAAATACAGTATTCAGAAAATTTGGAGAAGTCAAAATAAAAACCTTTGCCCACTTTTGAAAGTCCAAATACAAAGTTAAAGGATTAAAAACATGCCTGAGTGTCAAATTAAAAGAGCAATAACTATGAAGTGCTTTGGAGTTACAGAGGACACAGACTCAGCTTTTGAGTCTATGCAGAAGCAGCAAAAATTTTTTTCAATGCACAATGAAAACAATTCGTAACAAATGAACTTAATTTGATCTGCTTAACAAAATGTCCAATTTAATAAGGATTCTCATATCTTAAGTATGCAACAGAGGAACTGCAATGTCTAGTGCTAAGTGAAGGCACTGTCAAGCAGAGTGTATGAGGAATTCAGGGGAAGAAAGACAGTAAGCAAGGCATTTTATCATCAGTAATAAAAAATAAATTATAAAAGGACAACAAACACCCAGAAACAGAGAAAACAGGAAAATGAGCAACCTGTACTGCAATATTGTATGCTCAGGAGATGTAAGGGGTAGAAACACCTCAGCTGATCAGAACAGTGTGGGGTTCTTAGAAGCAAGACTTAAAAAGCTGAAATTGCACGGAAATGAGGAAAACATTAAATGGTACATCAAATGCAAAACTTCACCAAGACTGGCAGAAACTCAGCCAAGCAAAAAGGAACCAAAACCAAAATGGAAGCCTTCTTCATTGGAAGCACCGAAGGCTCATCAGACACCCAAGATCCAGGGCACAAAGAGTGCTCAAAGGACAGGTCTGCACGGGGGAGCTGACCCATTTCCTCTCAGAGCTGTTCACTGTGAGAGAAATTGGAAAGCTGCATCTGGAACTGCAGCATCAGATGTACAGTAAGTAGTCAAAATGAACAACAAACCCACTTCACCCGAGTAGTCAAGTGAAGTAGAAAATCTGATCTGCTGTGTAGGCAGCCACATACTTTAATCACTCTGGTATGTACCAGAAGGTGGGGGCTGTTTATACTGCATATAAAAACAGGAACTGGGTTAGAATCAAGGGTATTATGATCTTAGTATCTATCAAAAAATTAGTAAAAACAGGTAGCGACACAGGCTAGAACCAAGGAGGTCTTGGCTGGGCACAACATGATAAAAATATATTGCATGCTGAGAAGATAGCTGATAGATGCTAAAAGCTCACAAAGGCTCACATTTATAGAAAAAGCTCCTTTATGAGTTAGCAGAGAGGTTGAAATCCCATCCAGCTCAGGAGAGCCACAGAGATGAATGAGCTGGAGGTGGGAAATAGGTCCTTGCTTGATGTGCTTTCACTCACTTTGTGTGTTTATTTCTTGCTCCCCTCCTGTTGAAAGAACACCTGTTGAAACATCCATCAGAAAGCAGACCCCATATCCTCAGGGTATTGATCCAAATCTTGCAGGGGGGAAAGCACACTGGAATTAAATTTTTAAAATAAGCTTTCTTTTAAAAATGCTGAGAGTGAAAACCTTGCTACTTGTTAGAATGCAATTTCCATGCAAACAAGAAAAAGGGATATAATATCCCTAAACTAGGATTCACAATTAAAACTAGTAATTCCAATTAGAATACAAAGGTCAGAAGCACAAGTAAACCAATTCTCTTTATTACTAGTCTTTTCTTGTTATTTAGAAGTCTTCATTAATAAAAATTAAAACAAATAATAATTGGACATAGAGTTGCCCATAAAGCATAGAAACAAACTTAGAGGAGAAGGAATCATCTCCCTGCTCCTGTGACATTAATGAGAAAAGACACCTTCTCTCTTTCAACAGATTGGGTCTCACACTGCCTGGACAGCTGGGAGAAGGTGGTGATTGTTTTGTAGGGTTTATGGGGGCACAGAAGGGGAAGGGGTTGTGATCAAATTGTTCTACTTTTCTACATCAACTCTAGGCAATCAGCATATTTCAAAGGTAAAAGTTAATATTGAAAAGACTGGCTATGAGCCAAACCTTAAACCAGACTAGCATTTGTAGAACTAAATCACAGCTAAACCAGGTCCCATTTCACAGAAGGTTTTTGCCTTTTTCAGGAAGACATTACTAGAGTTGCACTGAATGATCCCCACCATCTAACTTTTTCCTTCTGTACACAAAATTTCTGCCAGTTCAGGATCAGGAAAGAGGTCTTATTCTGCTCTGGTGCAGAATAGAAAAGAGGTTGCTTCCTTGCCTTGCTATTTACAGGAAGACAGGCTTTTTCTATTTCAAAGAAACTGAAACAATCGAACATTACACAATGATTTAATTCATGAATTACACATAATTCTATTTCTCAGTGAAGTGCAGAGTCGAGCTCAAGGCCAAAAAATAAGAACTAAACAAAAACCAGAAAGCTCAAAAGGAGAAACCATTTCCTCCTTCAAAGTGCCATGTCCCACTTGTGCCCTGATGGCTTCCTGCAGGGACACAACACACAATGGCACCATCACACCAGAGAAATAATCACTCCTGGTTGTGGTGGAGCTCTTGGTGGAAAAGAGTCATCCAAAGCTTTTAATTGGCAGTGTTTTCCCATCAGCAAAGAACTTGGAGTTACCTCTGCTGTGTGTCTTCACCTTGCACTCCAAGCAAGGCAGGAGCAGAAAACACGAGTGCAGGTTCACATGGGAAGTGTCAAAGTGCAGAGACTCAAGAAAACACTGCACCCAAAGGAAGAGGTAGTTATACAGAATTGAAAGTGAGCTCGATGCTGAAAGAAGAGGCAAAAAAAAAAAGCAAAGGAAAGAAGAATACATTGCTGCTATAGAACAGTGGCAAGGATTGCTTTTAAAGCAGTAACAAATAAAAATCCTAGTAACAAAGCAAATCCTTAGAAATCACCTACTTCCAGAGTTAGCACAGTTGATGCTATAAACCACAAAATAAACATATATGTTTATTTGTAGTTTAGAGCATCACACACACAGATATAAAGACAAACATATATACAAAGTAATCAAGGAACATCTTCTCAAAATTAATCTTGATCAAAATAAAATATATTATCTCCTGCAAGAAGGCAGGAGATGCAACAACACACTTTTTTGTCAGAAAACAGGCACGAAGACTTATTTTAATTTCAAAAACCCGTGTTATAATTAATTTTTTAAACAATTTACTTTATTTTCTAGAAGCATAAACATCTGATTTTTAATATTGTCCTACATAAACAAAAATGAAATCTAAATTAACATTAATGGCTTTTTAAAGTCCTTTAGAGAAACCATTTTGGTGAACTGCTTTGCAGCTGCTAGAGGTGGTGTCAAAAATGAAAATCTTACTTGTTTTATTTTTTTCTGTAGCTGGAACACTTGTTCCAGAAACATAATTTTGAAGACACTTGTACTCTATGTGACCTTGTCTTTGAGGCTGTACAGGCAGATTATTTTATGTCACCTAGCTAACTCTTATATCATAATTATGCTGTCACATAGGATAGTAAACGAAATTAATGAAATACTATCAACCCGAGACAAGAGCTATGAGAATCAACAGAACTTGCCCTGAGATCATTTGCTTTCACTATTATTTAGTTCCATCACTTAAACTCCCATATCAGGTATCTAAAGAAATAAATAAAATCAGGGAAATTAAGTTCAAAGTACAAATGTTTTGATTAAATGCTGTCTTTGGTTTCAGACTTTTCACTGCAAGTTCATCATAGCCCTCTGTAGCCAAGAAAGAAATAAATTGAAACTGGTGAAGATAAAAAATAGAGAAGATAAATTAGGCTGGGAATTAACAAAAGCACAGCTCTATCTGCCTGATTGGTCTCAGACAAATAGGAGAAAGAAATAACTCAAATGCAATGAAGTTCTTCCTCAAGACTTGCATAAATAAAAGCTGCTAAATGCAATTATCTGTAGAAACATGAGTACACCAAATACTGATGGCTTGATTTGATTGCTAACAAGAGGAAGAGGCAGGAACTGCAAGGTCTGGATGGTGTTTTCAGGACCTTGTCCCCATGAGTCAGAGGTGTTATCAGGTGATTGTCTCCTTTTCCTCTTCCCACTGCTCTGCCATCAGACACCCACATCTCAGTAGAAGTGCTAAGACCCCACCAGGTCTGCCTCTCTGAGAAGCAACTACTAAAAATAAATAAATAAATAAATAAATAAATAAATGGGCAGCAAGAGCTATGAAAACCTATGAAATACCCCCTCAGCATCTCAGGACCCTTGGGTGATAAAGCAAATTATTCCCTTCAAGTGCACAACCTGAAAATTACTTGAAGAACAGCCTAAAAACATTTCCTGAAGGAAGTGTTTGTAAACTGCACCCTGTGCAAATGCTGGTAAATGTATTAGTAAGTGACTATTCCAGCAAATGTAATTGTTCTCTAAGGAGCTGCCTAATTTTGAGATTAAATGAAAGCCACTGAAGTGTAAAATGCAGGAACTGTAAATTTAGCTCAAGTGCAGCAGCTCCATAGCATCTTCCCCATGGAAGAGATGTACAGCCAGCCACAGTGTCTGTACCTGCCCTGAGAAGAGAGAAGGAATAGCCCTGCTAAGGGGGAGGAGATCAAGGCCACCACTGAGGATCTCTCAAGGTCACCAGCCTCTCTCTGCTACAGACCAAGAGCCCACCTTAGGCCTCTCCAGCTGCACCAGATGTCAACACTACTGGATCTTTGCTTTGAGAAGATCTGATTTTCAACCTAGACTTTGCAAACGTGAGCCATATCTATCCATGAAATAATTGCCAAGTCAAACAAATTAATTTTAACCAGTTAAATTCAACCAATTTAACAGCTGTCTACATAGAAATGTACCTTAACCATATCTGATGATGCTGGCTTGCAAAACCTGTTGGATTTTGGACATCACCTCTTACAGATTGTCAGGCATCATCACTGTTTCTGTGTCAGTTTATAAACCTTGAATGGGAGTGCACTGCATTTGTTCTTCAAAATGCTTGGAGCACTTTCAGAGTAGAACACGAACCATTTCTATGTATCTTTTCAATAGTTTCTGAACACTTACTGCATTCTGTTTCTGCATGAAACAGGTATTTCCAGACCATCCTAAGATTTGTTCTGTAAGTTCAGGAAAAAAGGCTGCAATTCAAGCTTCACTGTATAAATCTCAGTTTTAAAAATGCTGTTTAGGAATGTTGTTATCACCACCTGAAGAAATCTCCCCATCTTTAAGTGCGCTCCAAGGGGCTGGGAGGGGACACAGCCAGGACAGTGAGCCCAAGTGACCCAGGGGATGGCCCAGAGCATGGGGGCCAGGCCCAGCACACAGCTGGGAGGAGAAGGAAGAACATTCAGGGTGATGGAGTTTGTCTTCCCAAGTCACCATCACACGTGATGCGACCCTGCTCTCCTGGGGATGGATGAACACCTGCCCAGCCATGGGAAGTGGGGAATCAATTCTTTGTTCTGCTCTCCTTGTGTGCACTGTTTTTGCTTCACCTGTTAAAATTACTTTATCAACCCACAGGTTCTCATTTTCACTCTTCTGATTCTCTCCTGCCAAAGTGAACAATCAAAGGTGAAGAATAAAAGTGCAGTTAATCCATTTTAACAAAAATAAGTGCCATTTTACCAAAGAAGCAAGTCTTCATTCAAAATCAGAACTTTCAAAATGCAAGTTTGATCTGTAGGATCATGAAGCCAGCTGCAGTACTGATAATGAGGGACTGTGTGGAACAGAATGAAACAGGGAATGGCTCT
Source organism: Alethe castanea (assembly GCA_024734035.1). NCBI lineage: Eukaryota > Metazoa > Chordata > Aves > Passeriformes > Muscicapidae > Alethe > Alethe castanea. The sequence goes on along the minus strand of JANRGV010000111.1, from coordinate 34,974,407 downwards.
GCTCCATCTCCTGGAAACACTGTTTCCCATGAGCGAAGTAAATTACTGTGTGCCTCATAAATATCTTTGATACAGCCCTTAACTCCTTCAGTTTCCAACACAACTTTTTAAAACACTTCTAAATATAATAAACATCAGAAATAAATCCTAAAAATATTTTTTAAATGCATTAACCAAAATGGTTTCCCATAGATTCAGTCCTTTAACACACAATTTCCTTGAGGGCATACAATCAACATCAAACAAGCAAACCTTAAATCAGAATACTGCTTTTGTGTGTGTGCACATACTAAAATCCTGCTGTCAACTATGAGATGACCACATTGATGGAGGCTTCTAGTCAAAAACTGAGTGTCTTTGGATTACAGCCAGCACTGCTACAGGCAACCTAAAGGCACTCTTAGCACTAAGAACAGCAGCAATGGTGGCAATTTTTCAGTTTGACAGGAGCTAAATACCACTGAACTTCATTATAAGTCCGTTTTTATTGCAGCTATTGCCCAACACTCCGTAAATGACCTTACAGTAAGATACATGTAAGATACAGTAAGATAATTCACCCTTAAACCAGTGCCATTCCAGGTGAATCATAGATGGACAACTTCTCTTCAATAGCAACAAAGACCCACATACAAGAAAAGGAAGTGTGCACCTACTACAGCATCCCAAGAGCAGAGCTGGGATCTATCACTGAACCCCATCTTATCATCCCCAAGTGCTTTATCATTTTGTCCTCTCATTTCCCCTGAAAACATTCATATTGCAAAGGTGTTAATATTTAGGTTGATACAAACCAAGGTAAGCTTTACTTAGCTTTCAATGAAAACAGTCCATGAAGTCACAGAGCAAGAGAACAAGTTTTAGTATACATTGTGGCATGTAAGTGTTCTTTTTTGTCAGATTTCAGAGATGTGACAGTATCAAGGAAATTAAAAGCTTGTTTGAATTCAAAGGAACTGCCAGACTCTCTCCTGGACAAGAAAGAAAATCTACATTTCTGAGACACAGGTATCTCCCGGCACATTTCAAAATGGCAGCCTGGCTACAAACAGATACTCTCAACCCAAAGGAATTTCTCTAGTGCATGCAGCCCAACCATCACCCCAAATGAGTCTGCCACTTGTATACTGCTACCACTCGTGTGAAGTCTGGTCAATATTTATTGGTCAGAGTCGATGTGGGACATTTTGAACATCCTTTAAAAAGCACAGCTTTGATTTCCCATCTGTCCTGTAAACTTTCCCACTGAAGAATTACATTGCTATTTTGCACTACACACTCCATGTCTGAAGAAAAGGTGCAGAAGCAAATAACTGTATTTCTTTCAAAACCAACATTCACTGCTTTCAGCATATAAATCACTTACTTTACCACCAATGGATTCAAACTCAAGATCATATACAAACATTTGTCTCCAAACAGATGCAGTTACTCAGCATTTTACCAGAGGGATTATGAACATACCCTTAACCTAACACAAATGCATATAAACTGTAATCAATTGACCATGCACACTTCACAAACATGTCCCAAACTCACAACAGCTTCAGTCCCAAATCAGATCAGTGATTTTTGCACAGTAAACCAACCAATTCTCAATCTTTTCACAAAAAGAATAATTTTAAAGCAGGACAAAATTCAAAGCATCTTCTACACTAAATACATACATACATGCAATTTCAAATCCCTCACTGCAGCTTCTCCAATATTCTACTGAAATGAAAACCTCGGTATCAACAAGCAAGTAAAAACTCCTCACCATAACCATATAACTACTGCTCAGATAAACAATGCAAATTAACTAAGACACAGGTAATCCAATCAATTATCTGATGTAAATAGCTGCAAGTGCTCTCCCCCAAGCACATTAACTGCTTGACAACACTGCCACCAAGTGACAGAATTTAGGAAAACACAAATCACAACGAGCCCCACATAGAAATGTTACAGCTTTACCCTCATGTTCTGGAAGAGGTAAAGTCTTATTTTATCATCAACAGAAAAAATTAGTAAGTACCCATAATGAGAGCTGATATTTTCACATAAGCTATGTATAATGACAGAATATCCAACATTAAACACGTGTTAACAATTCAACTTAACCTTGATCTTGCAAACACAAGCCAAAGACCATGTGCACTTCAAAGTTTGATGCATACTAACCTCATAAATTCATTTCTGAAGAAAAAACTAGTGCTATACATGCACAGGAAGTATTGGATTCCATTAACTTATGTGAATTGGGTTAATTTTTCAAGTAAAAGATTGCAAATAGTACTTCTATACACTTCCATTTAGAAAATTACATGTTAATGCAACTTTTAAAGTCTGCTAAGTCTCACTTACCTATTTTGCCCGTGCTCCTCTGTGCTGAGAAACCAAAACCCAGGCACTTACCTGGCACTGCACAGAGCACAAAACCCAGCTGACAGCACAGTAACTCCATCCAACACAGCAGTTTCACCACCCACCCTGGTGGTGCCCAGCATTCTGTATTCTTACAAGCTCCCATGGTCTTACCTGCTGACGTTTGTATGCCAAGTAATCAAGATTTTCCAGATCTTTTTGAAACTTTTGGTAGGTTTGCTGTAGATCAGATTTGCTGGATACATTTCTTAAAGATTCAAATGTTCCTTGAAACTGTGAGGGGGGGAAAAAAAAAAACAAAACCAAACCAACAAAAATTATCATTGATAGAGTTGCTGTGTCTCACTCTATATCACTATTATTTTCTACTAAATGCTAAGATTATTGAGCTTTGTCACCTCTAACCTTCCACATATTCCTACAGTTTTGTTTTGAAACCAATCACAGAATTCAAAGCATTGTACATATGCCCTCCTCAATTAAATGAAGTCCTCTAATTTCATGGGTCAGACAAAACACAAGCAATCAATTTCTAAAGTTGAGTTCTTTTTCTATGCCAAGTTCCAGGAAATAATGTATTCACATAGATTTAAATCCTTTCTTTCCAACAAAGAAAAGTGTATGCAACTTTACACAGGCCATGAACTCATTCTATCAAGCATAACAGTAGAACTTAGAAATCACAGGGTGCTTCTTATCAAGTTAATTTACTTAAGAGCAATTTAAGACCAGATAATCACCTTGGGCAACGTACTCACATTCTGCATGAAAACGATGACAACTCCAATTATACTTCATTATAGACCTTACTTTTCAATTTAAAACTTCTTTCATACATACACTATCATTAAAAATAAGACTGGTATTTTTCAGAGATGCACAATGCCAGCCCAGCTGCAGGAGCTCTAACAGAAAGGTTAAGAATTGTGTCGAAGGAGAATTTGAGGTCCAGTTTTCAATTGCTACCTTCAGGAAATCATGAGCCTTCTCCTCTGACTTGCTGTTTGCTCAGCTGTAAATACTCTTCTTCCCCTCATGAGCATGTGGCTGCTGCAAAGCTGCAGGTAGCTCAGTCATATTTTTGTTATCACTGTGATTACTATCAGAAGCAAATCTATAAAAGTGTACTTACACTGATATAATAAGGAAGAACTACATGCTTGTAAATCCTTCCAAAATATTGACTTAGCCTACTGCAGTTACAGGGCCTGTAGGTGAAGCTTACCTGTGGAATGAGGCAATGGACTGCTTTCCAGTCACTTCTGGAAAACCAAGCACTTCTGTAGTACCTACAGCCCACATTCCTCTATATCTTTGCTTAAACTACAGCCACTGAATTGGAATCATGAACCACAGGATTAGAAGGGGAAAAAAAAAAAAAAACCACAAAGCTAAACCTCCATTCATCTTGTGTCCCTCTTTCTTTCAGAAGCTGAGGACATAACTGACAGCCAATGCTGATCCAGGACCTGGAGTGCTCCAGATCCCCCTTCCTGAGCACGTGACTGAGCTCAAGCCCAAGCTGCACCTGATGCTGAACAGCCCCCAGGCACTGCTCCTTTGGGATAATAAGCAGCTGCAGTGGATTTCCATTGACAATTTACTACAACTTCAGGAACCTTCAGGCAAGTTAGCACATCCTGTTTGCCACTCTACAGCCTTTATTTCAGTCTCACTGCTCTCACAACCAAAAGGCAAGTAAAGGCAGTGTTTTTATCTATCTGTAATTTATCTTACTCTACCTCATTCAGCACTACTACACATTAACTGTAGGAGACTTTCTAGTTGCATTTAAAGTGTTTGTGAACAAAAAATAAAATAAAACTTTCTCACCCAAAGTATATGTTCCTGAATTCTTTACTGACATGGCTGACAGAATACACATGCTAAGACAAAACTGCAATATTCTCTGTTCTTTTCTGTTTGACCTCATCTTCCAATTTTTGTATGATTTATTGTTTTCAGACTTTACCTCTGCTCCAGAGCTGATCTGACAGCCTTGCACTTGCATTGTTTGCTTTCATCAATTCCCACTCCTGGCTAATAACCCCTTAGCTGGAAGCAACTTAATTACAATATTTGCAAACAAGACCTGAGTTAAGTTTAAGGTGACCAAAAGCACTCCATAATCCTTGGTTTTTTTCAAGTGTGTAAGAAACTGCTCATAATGTCTCTGGCAAGTTCATCATGCACCTTCTGCTTCAAACTATGACATTTTTCTCCAGAACTTAGCCCAAAGCTGTTGCACCTGTTGCAGGATTGCATAATGCAGGGATAAGGTCTCCAATGATTCCTGAACTCACTAAAAAAGCATAAGGTACAGTCTTTTCTTGAGGCTTTTTTTTTAGATAATCATCAACATGTTAGACTACAATAGAGTTGTAGGAACATCATCATCCTTTTAAGGATGTACTGAATCCCACAGCTTCAGTTCTTCATTAGCAGGAGCTCTGCTAACAATTTCACTCAGTTCCTTATGTCCTGCAGCAACCTAAACATCAATAATGCATTTGGCTCTCTGGAAAGAGATATATGAAGCACAATGAGAGCATGAGCAAGTACAAACCAAATGTGTAAGGGCAACATGCTTCAATAAAATTGATGGGTAACTGCCAGAACATCCACATCTGTCTTCAGATGCAAGAGAGAAACACTTTTTAAAAATTCAACTCAAAAGTAAATAAAAAACAAACCAAGCCATTTTAAGAAAACATAGATATGCTCTTTCCACTGCCATCAGCAGGAAATCAGAAAACTGTGCCTTGGACATACAAAGGTTATCAGCATATGTGTTAAAGTTATCAGCATATGTGTTAAACTTAAAATTACATCTGGATCTTACTGCATCATACTTCTATCAGTGTAAAACACCATTTTGGGGTGAGTGGTAAAAAAAGCCTCTCTCATCTCTCCTGTCTAGAGGTGAAAAAAATATATTAGAATTCCTATTTCTCTTACCAATAGCCAAATATAAATAATCATAAGAGATTCCCAACAGCTTTTTGCCTGTCATGTTTTCAAAGTGCTTTGAACAGTTTCTGGAAGCTGAGAAGTAGCATTCCTTTACTAGTTTCACTATCAGTGGCACTACTAGGTAGCTACCTGGATGAGTTTTTCCTCCGTGATAAAATCATATCTCTATGATTTTATCAGAGCTGCTTCTGTTTGTCAAATTACCACAGATAACTTCATAGCACAGATAATGCACAGACAACTTTGTACCTTAAAGAAAAGAGCATGACTTTATATTCACTAATACCACAGCATTCCTTTCACAGGAAACCCCAAAGCCACCAATGCAGAAGCAGAGCCCAGGCCCCTGGCCCTAAAACGCAGGGTGTGTAACACAGCAGCCCCAATGTCCTGAGCAGGCACCATCAAGACACGGCTGAATGAAGGCTGTGTGCTCATCCCACTGGAAACCAACACACAGAGAATGCTCCAACTAAGTGAAGCAACTCCCTGTCCCACTTCAGGTGTCACAAAGCAACAAATACCATCAGAACTCTGAAAGCAATGCAGATCACTAACGTGGGTGGGCCAGAAGTGTTACAACACAGCCTCCTTGGAAGTATGGTGTTCATGATTAGTGTGAAGTGTTACAGCCTCCTCTTAGATACTGACCATGGTTTATCTAATCAGTAAGTATGACTGTAAACATCAGGAGTGGAAATCCTATGGTCTCACATCTTAAACACGGCAATGTCAAAGATGAGAGGTGACTTCTGACTCAAGTTCCTCCTGCAGTAAAGCAGATTAACAGCTGAGAATCCTCTGCTGTCTTTATGAGCTCCTGACGTAGCATTTCTGGGGATTTACTCCACTATCCTTCTACCTACTTTCAGGAGCCTTGGAACTTCTGCTCTGCCGTCATACCTAACAAAAAGAGGCAATGAGATCAAAGAAAAGAGGCTGAGACAGAGTGGCTGCACATTTCAAAAGGAAATCATATTAAAGTAACTAATCGTACTAAAATTTTGATACTGCTTAAGCCAAAATTTAATACTTTTCATCTTCAACACAAGCCATGAAAATTAATGGCTTACCAGCTAAACAGGAGGCCAGGACACAAAATTATGAGATTATAAACATGCCGTGCAAAGTGCCTCATTGCTTATGATTCAGAAATGTGGGCAGCAACATCATCAAACACAGAGCACAAAGCCATATTCCTGGTACCCACCTTACAATCTCCACATAAACATGACAGGGACAGGGGCAGCAGCTCCTGCTCCTCCCACTTGTGCACAATGCTACTGCACAGGCCACACACCTTCAATGGCACTCACCTGGGAGTCCAGCTCTTTCAAGGTCATGGAATCAAAGGGCCTACTGCACTTCCTTTACATAGTTTCTTTCAACACAGCTGGTTCAGATTTAGGGCCAGTGCTACAAAAAGCCACTGTTACTCATAAATTAGGAGAAATGGCTCTTTTTTCTTCATCTAGAGCTGCACAAGTCAAAGAGTATTTGTATTTCAGAGTATCAATATTATCATGTTCCATTGCACAGGGTAGTTCAGTAGTAGCACTGAACTGTTTTGTTCCATTGGTAAAATATTTCTCTTTATTTTCATATGGATTAATATGAGTTGAATTAAGGGCAGGAAGCAAATTTTATTTCCATTTTGACATAAGGAAGCTGTCCATTGAAAAAGATACCTTCTTGTTTTCATAAGGAACTGGTTCTTTAAAAGATGAAATTATACTAAATGTACTATTTAAATTACCCAGAGATATGATTGGAAAAAAAACATTCACAACCTCTCTTAAATTCCAATTACTGAACACACATACTTATGAGGAAAAAGCTGCTCTTCTCATATTTTGCTGTAATGGAATGGGCAATGTGCCTGCTTTGGAGAGGTTTATAGAGAGCAGCTCAACAGCTTTTTCCATTCAGAAAATATCAGATTATTCTGCTGTCATTTTAAGAAGGTCTGAAGACATACACTTTGATGATAAAGCAGATACTGTTTGTTTTGCATGCATTTCCTCATTTCTGCCTCTCAAAGCACAAACAAGTTATAAAATAAATTTCTCTGGATCAGTATGATCTCTGCATGCTTGAACTGTTGATCAGACAAGCCATTCTACATTACACTTACATTACATTACCACGTTTGTTGCTATACTACCAATAAATAAAGTGCCAGGGGAAAATAACTTCCCAAGATGATTTTCGGAGCCTAGAATTTACCTTCCCATATTAGCACTCTAGAGAAGGAAATTTCAGAACATCACTTCCATATTATTCTCCTATAAGCACAGCACTTCAATGGTGTGTGCTGCTGAAGAGGCCAAACACAGGACCAGACACTCCAAAGGGAAGCCTTTAGCAATGCTCTTTCCCTGACAGGTTCAGAGTCAACTGCAGTGGGGCCCTGGTCAGTGACTGGAGCAGGCAGGCATCTGCACAGTCCAAACAATTATTTCAAACAGGCCTCTGCTTTTCCAGTATATCACCTTCCAACTTCAGCACCAGAAAATATGGATTTCTCACACTCAGCTGGACTTTTGATGACTTCGAGCATTGTATTAACCTCTGCTACAAGTCACCTTTATGTTACAGATCTCCCCAAGCTTTGAGTTTACAACTTAACATTCCAGTAGGAATTTATCATCTCACAGCTTGACAATTACTTATTTTTACAAGTCACAAAGGAGCAGTCCAGAGGCTCCTATCTCAAGCACAGAAGTGGATTCAGATTCCTGCTGCGCTCAAAAGAACGCTCACTTTGAAAAAGCCAGCTCCTAAAAGCAATTCTTTGGAAGCTGCTTGTCCTCTGTTATTTACTGGACATCACAGAGTGCCACAGAATCTGCAGACTGTAATGATAAACCCTGTAGCCCTGATTTCAAACAACTGCATCCCACGTACCAGACAGACCTCTGATTGGTAGCAGGAATCTCAGTTTGATGAGAAAATAAACAGGAGTATGAACCATCTTCTCTCAAAGACTCCTTCCACCTTCTTAATACTCCTTATGCTCCAGAAGTTCCCATGGAAGTGACCATGGCCATGAACTAACCCACACCCAACAAAGGAAGGTGGCAAGTTAGAATTTAATCTGTCTAGTGTTGTAAAAAACAAGATTTCTATAAGCACATTAGGAACAAATGGAGGTCTAAGGACAATCTCCATCCTTTCTTGGATGCAGGGGGAAACATAGTGACAAAGAAAATGGAAAAGTCTGAGGGACTTCTCTGACTCAGTCTTCAGGAGCAGGACCAGTTGTTTTCCAGGTACCCAACACCCTGAAGCTGAGCACAGGGGTGGGGAGCAGAATGCATTGCCCCAATCCAAAGTGAAATGTTTAGTGACTAGCTACACTGTCTAAGACTCACCCAAGTCCAAAGTGATCTGCTGGAGGGCAGGAAGGCCCTACACAGGGATCTGGATCAATCAAGCACAGTTCTGGGAGTTGAACCAAGCCCCTAAACCTGAAGCACAGGGCAGCCCAAGATGACCTTCCTCTTTGATTCCCTGTAACCCCACCGAGTTCCTGCTCACAACATTTTTAATGCTGATGAATACTCTGCAGGAAGGGGAGGAACAGACAGCACTACACTCACAGGGCCCAACTTCACAAGTTGTTTCTTATCTCTAGCCTTTCTCTTTTTTTGTTCCCCTGGCAGGAGTTTTAAATAACTGTAAGCAAGCATTTTGTAAAGACCATGCTGTCCGAGGCATTCATGAAAAATAAGAAGACCTACACAGTAAATCTACAAGCATGACATGAAGGGGAAAAAGGCAGATAAAACATGTCGGCTCAGCATGATCTGAAACAGATTAGAGAAAGACAGACTGCCAATGCTCTTTGAATGAAATTCTCCAAACTTGTTACTTTCCTGCTGTTCTCTTCTGATCAATGAATTCAAGCAATTCCATTAGTCTGTTAATTCACTTAATTAAATAATATCGAGCATTACTAACCATAATGGATGAGCTCTAGCACAGCTCTGAATCAGAGAGTGCAATACACCAGACATCCCTTTGTCTGACCACATTTCTCACAACTCAGTTGTTTCTTTAGACTTCATTTAAGCATGGAAACTCAGACACAGATAGCTATTTATTTAAACTCTTACCTGTTTAAAAAAAAAAAAAAAAAAAGGTTGTTTAAAGAAGGAAAACCTTTCTTTTTGGTGTGATGTACTTTATTTTTTCAGTCAACTCTAAAAGGATCTTCCTGTTTGCACTGCACCCTCTCAGTCTAACAGGGCTATGAATTCCACAAGTGGCCAGAAATGTTCTGTGCCAGAATGTGATCAGTCACTGAGAGTTTGTACTGGCATCTAGTATGCATTATTTACACACACATTTATTCACACTTTACTTGGTGAAAATCTGATAGAATTCATTAAACAACCAAAATTCTCTCCACTTTACTAGCAAAACTTCTAAAAAAAAGCTAATATCCCGTTCCCAAAGCTAGGGTTTTGAACATTTGGTTTGAAATCCCTGTCAGGATTATCAAATCCTTTCAAACTCACTTACCTGATACTTCCAGTTTTGAAATGTCCCATTTCAGTATTTTTGTGACAAAAATATCCAGTATTTTCAGCATTACACAGTGTTTAATATGAAGACTTTATTACACAGAATTCAAAAACACTCCCAAGTCTAAGCAAAATGTACAGAAAACAATATTGTTAGAGACTAAATAAACTGGAATGAGATAGCTGAGGTTCATCTTTTTCTCCTAGATACACATCATCAGGCAGATGTGACAGGTAGATGAGGTTTTCCATGACAGCCAGTCTCATTGTCTTTGTTTTCTTTCTATTTTTATTCTCAGGTTACTGAGGAAATTAAAGTTTAATGATCCAGAGTGTATTCTGTCAGTAGAAAAAGGTATAGTTTTAAATGTCAGTGTGGGAATTAACTAATTTTAGTGAGTGACCAAGACCAAAAACTTTCAGCACTCTTTGATAAATAGGTTTGAAAAATATTAGACACTTAAACAGATAATTCCCAATTAAATACTTCCCTATTGAGCAGGATCTCACTAATACCATACAGAGTTCTTTGATGATGCTGAACCAAATTCTTCCATTTCATACATGCAAATAAAGAAAGGATCCTTGATTAGAATTTTTATGTCTTTTATCCTACTACTACTACCTTTTTTTTAAATTTTCAAATTAATTTTGGCTTAGTCCTTCCTAATGTCTTCATTTCACCCCATGAAAATGATAGCTCTCAGAAACATGGAAAAAAAGAGCAATGATATTTCCCATCTCTTAAACTATAACATCTGTAACACCCATGCCTGAAGAAGAGGATAATATGGTAGAAGTATTAAGGTTTTAGAACAAGTGCAAAGAAAAGCAGCTAATGACTTTTAAGGAGTTGATTTTCAAGGCATATGAACTTGTAAAACCCAAAAATATTACAGCTGATACAGCAAAGACAAGGTCTACCTTGACACTTGTGTGAATACAATGTCTTTTTGTGGGAGCAAGTCCATGTTGAAGAAAAATTGAATTCCTAAGAGAGTTTTAAAGCATAATGATTTCAGTTAAACACTTAGAATAGAGCCAAGATGCAATTTAATAAAATATTTAACCATATTTAAATCTGGCTCAGTTAGCTGTGACCAAAAGTTGTTAGAAATTGAGGGATGTTCAATAGCATATGTTGAAACTACATTAAGTCAATTTCCTAATTAGATGTCAACACAAAAAAGACACCATTACTGCTAATACCACTGTTGGCAAGTTCAACAGCCAGAGCAGAGACTAAATAAATATGCAAAATGTAACCCTCTCCTCTAAGCATTAGGGTGAGTCTTTTTGCACAGGCATTACTGAGAGTGTTATACCACACTCATTTATTCTAAGGGTTCATTTATAAATTCAGTTCTCCCTCCTATTAAGAGGAAGCATTGAAGAAGATGACAAGTTAATGGCACTCTTTGCAGTGCTGGAGTTTTTCCTGAACGATACTCTGCATTCTCTCATCATTTTCAGTTATATTTTGTTTTCATTTTCAGATGGAAAACATGAAGCAAATTAGATAACTGTTCAGAAACACTGAAACTCTAGTAAGGAACACCACCTAATTTTAGCTCTCCCATGTAAAACACAATACATCTCAGAAGAGAGCATCTAGGACTATGAAAATAAATATTAAAAATGTAATAGATAACCATAAAAATATAATAATTTAAGAAAATTTTCCACAAACAGTACAAAAGACATGCCATTCCTATTACAGCTGACAAATTTAAACACAGAGTACAACACAGAAGCTTCTGCAGGCCAGTGTTAATTTAGCCTGTGCTGCATCTCTAGCAGTAGTCAGTGGCAGACCTTTCAAGCCCAGTACTGAAACACAACATTGCTTTATTATGAAATACTTTTCCTACTCTGATTTGGAGCCACATTTTCATTCTCTCATCCTCATCAAATTGAACGTGCTTCAACATGGTCCCCTAAGTCACTGTGCTCTCTTGTGGCATGAGGCACTACAAGAGGTGGCACTGATTATTCATCTCTGCCCTGAAATATTAACAAGTCAACAAAACTTTGTGCTTTTATCAGTCTCTTAAAAATTACTGAAAGTACTGGTGGAAAAAAAAAGAACCAAAAATAGATCAAGTATGCTGAGCTGCAAGTAGATGAGTTTTTTTGGTCCATTTCCAAATCTAATCCAGACGCTACACTTGCCCAGGTGTTCCGTGCACGAGACCTGCGAGGCTCCAGCGCAGGAGGAGTTTTCCATGGTGAGGAGCCCTGTGCAGACACAGCTGTGGCTAGGAGCAGCCTGAGGGGAGCAGGGTTACTCACCACGGTCAGGTGCTGCAGCAGGTAGGCCACGTCCTCCATGTCGGCCAGGATGAGGAGCCTGGTGACAGCGGCCAGCAGGGAGCGAGCCGCCGGCACCACAGCCTGCCTCCGGGGCAGGGAGCAGGGATCGCTGGTGAACGCCTCTGCTGCCCCCTGCAAGGCCTCACCTGCAAAAGGAACACAAATTCCCTCAGGCTGCATCACAACACCCGCAGCAAAGGAAGTCACTGAAGTTCTGTCAGTTATTTGGCAAGTCACAAGTATTGCCAATAAATTTGGTGTCTCTCTCTTGCCCTAATGCCTTGAAATGAAGGTCAATTATTACAGATGGTGCAGGTTAATGTTCCACGTCCTCCACGATGTTCCCTTTCTGTTACACAGCATTATTCAATTCTGAAATAATTCCCTTGGCCTTCACACTATTACTCTTAACTGTACACAACAAAGCCAGGGGCTCTGTTAAATCCTCCTAGTCACTACTTGTTATACTACTCTGTACTTTGGTGTCCTTGCTATTAAATAACTCCTGGTCACAGAAGGCAATCAAATATCACTCTTCTCACTACAATTGCAAATATAAGTTAATGGAATGAAAACCTCATACATTCAAACATCTGACTGTCATAAAGTGAAATCTGTGCCACAGAGCCAGTAGATAACAATATACTGCTCTCCAATGTGAAGCTTGGTAAATGAAATTCAACAACGCGGACAACGGTGACAAACACCGTAAATACCTGAAGGGAGGTGAAAAGGCGATGGAGCCAGACTGCTCTCAGTGGTGCCCAGCAACAGGGGGAGAAGCAATGGGCACAAAGTGACACACAGGAGATTCCATGTCAGCACCAGAGAATGTTTTTTCACTGCGAGAGTGACTCGGCAGTGGCACAGGCCAACCAGGCAGGCTGTGCAGTCTCCATCCTGGGAGATGGTAAAAGCCTGACTGGACATGGTCCTGGGCAGACTGCTGGCCCTGCCTGACCTGGGCACTGGCCAGGATGACCCTCAGAAGTCCCTTCCACCCCTCAGCATTCTGCAATTCTATGAGCAAACACAAGTCAGAAGGGTCTGATATGACCAAGCCCTTAGAAATGAGCGTGACACAAGCTGGGATGTCCAGATGAACACATAAAATCCTACCCCTAAAATAGAGCCATGAGATGCAGGCTAGACAGATAGGAGCTACAAGTACAAACAGCAGAAAGTGACAGCTCCAACAACAACACGATGTTAAAACTTTCTTAAATTGCAGTAGACAGTATGACAGGCTGATGCAATTTAATCTATTTTTATTTTAATTCCCATCAAGTGGATATTCTTCCATAATTACATTTTGTCACAAACAATGAAACACAAAAAATGTCCTTTCAGTGGCACAAATAGGAATTCAGACAGACAGCAGTATTCATAGTATTTCAATTCTTTTAGACAATCAAACAAAAAGCAATTCAAAGAACCAAAGCCAGGATCTATCATAACTACACAATTACTGTCAGGCAGATTCTGTTCAACACACCCAGATAGATGACTCCCAAAGTAAATGTTGCTCTACCATCAGCTGATCAGCTACTGACAGCTACTGCTGTGTCAAATGACTGTTACTTACAGGTGCCTACAAAAATCTGCTCAGGGAAATGTAAGAACACTCTTCAGCCACAGGTAATTTTTTAAAAAGTTAGAGGATTCACACATTTTATCCAGCACCAAAAATACCCAAAAACTTACAGGAAAATTCCTTTACAAACAAGTGAACAGTGAGCCTGTTGGCAATCAGCCTACAGCCCGTGCCAGGCTGTGTCTGTACAGAGGCTGCAACAACACCACCACGTGCAGGCACCCCTTAGAGACAGTGCTCGGCATTACACTGACAGCAGCCAAGTGCTCTGCATTGGTTTAGGAAAGAGCAACAAAATTATGCTTTCTTCTTTTATTTCTTTGATTTTCTTCCTCCTTTTCAAATCCCATCCAATCATCACACTTTTCTCTCTTCTTTTTTATTTACAACTGGCTTTCTCCTCTCATTTTTTAGATTTTAACTGCAGCAGTGTGAAACTGCACATGGAATGCAGTGAATTTTATGCCATTCTTGTGTCCTCCCACAAGGAGGTACTGTTGCCAAGAAAGTCCTGTCACCCACTCCTGAACTGCACTATTAGAGGCTGATGGCCTCACAGCTCCAGAGAAACACAGTTGACAATAGGAGCTCATTTACTAAGAGGGGGACAGACATACCAAAGCAAGTAGAAAGAATTTCCAACATTTTAGTCTCAAACTTGAGAGAACAGAAATACAAACAAACAAGAAAAAACCCGCAATGGTTTATAATACAGAATCCTAGAATGCTTTGGGTTGGAAGGGACCTCAAAGATCATCTAGTTCCAATCCCCCTGCAATGGGCAGGGACACTCTCCACTATCCTAGGTGGCTCCAAGCCCCATCCAGCCTGGCCTTGGACACTTCCAAGGATGGGGCAGCCACAGCTTCTCTGGCACCCTGTGCCAACGCCTCAGCTTTTTCATAGTGAAGAATTTCTTCCTAGTATCTAATCTAAAACACCCTTAGTCAGTTTGAAGCCTTTCCCACTGCTAGAAAGTCCCTCACCATATCTCTTGTAGGTCCCCCGTGGGTACTGAGAGGCTCTGCTGGTGATTCACCACATGCTTCTCTGCAGGCTGAACAAGCCCAGCTCTCTCAACCTGTCTTTAACAGGAGAGGTGCTCAATCCCACTGATCATCTTTGCAGCCTCCTCTGGACTGGCTCCAAGATCCATGTCCTCCTTATGTTGAGGGCCCCAGAGCTGAACACAGTATTAATGCAGTATTACCTGTGGGGTCTCACCAATAACAGAGCACTTAGCAGCTCTTACACTAGCACGTGCAGCCTCAATTCTGCAGGCATGAACTAACACATGAAGCAGAATAAGTATCAGAGAAGGCTGGGAGTCAAGGTCACATCACAGCACAGAACAACATACCCTTTCTAAAAACACAAGATTAAACAATACAAGTCATCAGTGCGATCACCTGTTCTGTTCCTACAAATATCAGCTCCATCTGCTTCAGCAAATAAAAGATTCTGCTTCAGCCAGCCAGCTGAAGTGACACTATCAGTGTCAGGGCACAGCAGATCGATACCTCCTTCATGTTTCTAATATTCAACAGTGTGATAACTCAGATTCTCACAATAGCTTTCTGGAGCTGTTACAGGACATTTCTCTCCTGCCACGCAGTCTCTTATTCCACTCAGATACCACTGGCTTCTGTTGCATTGCAACTATTTCACCACTGCGTATCAGGAAGTTCCACTTCCACATCTTATCCAGTTCTTCCTAACGTGTAATCAGAGCCACCACACATCCCCATCATGCCTTACACCCACCTCTTCACTCTCCCCTTCCCACTCAGGGCACCTGATCCAGTGATGCTGATGCCTAAAGCTATTCTGCACAGGATCTGTTCTTGGTTTGATGAAAGGAGGGTACAGCACAGATTACTTTAAGCCATTTAAGTTCTCCCTCCCAGAACAGAAGTTCCTTAGATGCAGAATACACACATTTACATCTTCATGTAGGATGAGAAAGTTAAGTTTACATTTAAGATGAGAGGAGGGACAAATAAGAACACAGAATAATACAAAAGATCCCTATATCCTTGCTTTAGTAAATGACCTTTCAAGTAAGCTCCATTCCTTGCCAGCGAATGGTAGTGTTTTCCCTGCCAAACTCTTGCCTCCCCTGTTGAACATCAAAAGACATTAAATATGGCTATTCAAAACATCAAAGTATTTGTTAGAATTTCCTTTAAAAGAGTAACTTAAGGCTCAACATGTAACTCCAGCAAGTAACTTGCTTTCAATTCACTGCTCTGTGTGACGACAGGCTTATCTGGGAACACACTTGAGCATGATAACAGCCAAATACAAGAAACACTGACACTGCAATAGATAGAAACAAGGCAGACAACAACTGTTGTGTTCCTGACTATATATAGTCAGTCAGCAATGGCAGTAAATACCAAACATTTCAGTTATGCCCATGCAACTGTTTGAGAACTGTAAGCCATCACACCTTGAAATAAATGCAAAAACTCATTATCCTGAGGATAATGCTAGACTTCAATTCAGATTTCTACAGCAATGTTCCACCACATGAACAGCATCACTGTTTTGCCTTAAAACTGATTAAATCTCAGAACCAGGACATGAATTTGAGGCTGACATTTAGTGCCAGAAGCATTCAGGGTAGAAGAATGCTCCTAACACCCTCTGCACAGGGGTCAGCTATTCCCCAGAACATCGAAGTAGGAGACAATCTTTTGAAACGCTGCACGCACATGAAATCTCTCAATGAGAGCTTTTCAATACATTTATTTTGGGGGTTATTACACTATTTTAGAATAAAACTGTGGACATAAATAGCCTCTAACAAAGCTTCACTGAATCAGATCAACAGGAAGTCATGGCAGTTCTTCAGTTACTGGGCCAGTGGATTTCTGGATGATGCATACAGCCCAGAATCCACACACCTTCCTGCTGACCCATTTAGCAGAGTTCCAGAAGATGTATGAAGTTGTGGATAGGCCTTAAAAAGTACTTTCTTGAGAGGAAACAAAGAAAAATGCAGAGAATCTCCATTAAAACTATTGTCACCAAGCCTATTAATCTCTGGTAAAACTTTGCAATAGTCAAAGGAAGCAGACACTGTATTTATTCAGGTTAATGTGTCTGTCATCCATTATAGCAACACCTTCTTTCAGAGATCACTAACAGAATTCAACTAAATTTGAGACTCCAAACTCTCATCTACTGACAGTGCCAAGAGCAAGCTGTAGTCAGTGAAGTCGTATCCATGTCGTGACTTCTGAAGACCATGAATCACACACAGATGAATTAAATACACCAAACATTACCCCCACTCTTCATTTTTTATCCCATTCATTTGCTCTTTTATTCTCCAAAGCATTATTATGAATAGGATTAGCAGAAGCAGATTGAAAAAAGTCCCTCACTCCTTTAAAAGGAGCCCCAAATTAATGAGCTCCAAAAGTAATGGAGCATTTTCCCACTGGCAACTGACATTCAGAAGGAACAAGTGTTTAATGCTCACATTGCATCCCCAGCTGAACAAGTTCAGCACATGACACAAGGTAGAACACTAGAGGAAGTGAGACAGTATTTATTCTTTCCAGATCTCAGTATGCAAATCTGATTTTGGTTGATGTGAGTGAAATTATCTGAAGCATTTCTTCAAAATTCCATTATTCAGGAAATACAAGCTGTAGCCATGTGCAAAGCTTCCTAATTAATTTAAGACTGCATTACTAAAAGTACCTGCCAGTCACCACAGAAAATAATGCCTATAGAAAATTAAATACTGTATGCAATCATGGTTGCTGACCCACATCCTCTCTAAGAGCTTGAAGTAAATAACAGGAGACATTTAACAGCAGCACAATGTGGCCTGAATAACAGGAAATAAAGTTACATGTGATGTAGCACACCACAAATTAAAAATAGCACACAGCTTCAAAGATTAAAAATATCTGCAAAATTAAGAAACTGCTGCTTTTTTTTACAATGGTTTCAATAATTTCTTAAAAGTAACCTGTGCAGTTTGGCAAATTTGTGAAGGGAGATGGGCTGCAACCACTCACTGCGTCATTGCAAAATGATAGGTGATAATATGGACTTAACTTTCTTTTAGAATGTATGAGGTATATATAATCTACTTTATGTATTATTTATTTTTGTAGTTACCTCTGGTCTTGGCTGAGAATCAATAAGTAATATAAAAATATTTCACATTTTCAATTTCTCTATGTATAAAAATCAATATAAAACTATATATTTTATTCTTACCTTGTGTTATCAGCCTGTAATGGATGGGCTAACATTTTAGAGAGTACTCCAAAATGAATGATTTTGCAAGAGCCTCAGCTGCTCAATGTGACAGATAACAGTGATACTTGCTGGTCATAACGCTTTTAATCACAAAGGACCTTAAGGTATCTCAGACACCTTATGCATTGATCAAACTCTAAACCACAGCCATCTCTGGATTCAGAGGAAGCCAAAAGCAAGTAATCACTGTCCTGAACAACAGCAGAGACTCAGAAACCACCCCAGCTGCATGTGCAAGATGATCAAATAAAATAAATTTACATTTAAAGAAAAACCTGATTAAATTCCCTCTTCAGTAAGGGCAGGATGATATCATTAAAACACAGATGAACTTTTAACTTGTGATTTCTGCAGGAACACCTTTAGGATGTTGGTCATGTGACTCATGGCCTTTGTGCTCACCCAAATATTCCCAGTTTCCATGGGGAAAAGTAAAACTCAAAAAAAACAACAGAGAGCCTGAAAGAAAATGGCTACAACATTCTCTGCAGATCACAAAAACTAGCCCAGTCCTGGGAATCATGTTCAAAATGGAGAGATGAATATGACACAACTCACCTGAGAGGAGCTGCTCTATCAGGAGGGGATGACTCTTATGGTAGGTCAAAGGATCCATCTTCCTCCTACTCTCAAAACATACCTCCACACTGGACTATTATACCTTCCCCAATGAAATCCTTACTAATGCATAAAACAGGCAAGATTTTAGGTTTTAAATTTTTAACTGAAAGGCCTTAATCTGAGATTCAGGTGAACAGTTCAAGAAGTTAAAATATACATTAACTTTTAGTCGTGCTTAACAGCCACTTAAATGACCAGGAGGCATCCTGTCCTCATGAAAAGAAAGAAACCACATTCAAACAACAAAACTTCCACTGGTACATGTATTTTTTCCCAGTGGGGCCGAGCTTGCACACCCCACTCCTTACAGGTGGTATCCCAGAGCACAGGATTAGACAGCTCCAAGTTCAGCCATTTGCACACCACGATGCACTGACCACAGGTGTGCCAGCTTCACCTGGACACCAGGCACGGTCACGCCAACTCCAGCGGTGCCTGAACTGTTTGCTGTTGTACTCACTCTCTTTCCGCACATCAGCGAGAGCCGCATGAAGTTCCTCTTCAAACACAACTGCTCCCTTGGCAATTCTTTCTCCCTTGTCCAACAGATTCCAAGTGGCTTCTTCCACAGAAGCAAGCAAGACACGAGCTCTTTTGGAACAGCCCTTTTTCTTACCAGAAGGATTCTGTGGACAGTTGACTAATGTTGTAACCTACATTTAAAAGAAACAAAAGAGACAACAATGGTTTAAGCTCCACAAGTGAATTTATATTGTTCTTTAAAAAAATATATAATTAAGAATAAGCAAAGAGATTCCCTCTGCTTTAGAGGCAGACAGGCAAGCTCAGCATAAACTCCAAGAATGGGCAAAAGTACTGAATTCAATCTGGTGCAATTTTACTCAGTATGTGTCATCTTTGTTTTCTTCCTTCTGTAGAATAAATCAAAGTTAACAGAAATGTCACTGTTCTATTAACCCTGACACCAAATCCTGTCACTGCTTGTTTTAAAACCTGCTCATAAAACAATAAAAACATACCAGTGCTATCTGAGGAGGCTTCAGCAAGGCAGGAATCCTGGAAACATTAAGGTAGGAAAAGACCTCCAAAATCATCAAGTCCAGCTATCATTGCCAAGTGTACCACTAAGCCATGTCCCTAAAAACAGCACATCCATGTGCTTTCTGAATACCTCCAGGGAGGGTGACACCACTGTGTCCCTTGGCAGCCTGTTCCAACGCCTGACACTCCTTTCAGGGAAAGAACTTTCTTAATATCCAATCTAAACTTTCCTTGGTGCAACTTATTGCCATTTCCTCTTCTCCTAGCACTTGTTGCTTGGGGGAAAGAGACCAACCCCACCCCACCACAGCCTGCTGGCAGGGAATTGCAGAGCCTTTTCTCCAGGCTGAGCCTCCTCAGCTGCTCCTCACAAGACCTGTGCTCCAGCCCCTTCCCCAGCTCCTTTGCCCTTCTCTGGACAGGCTCCAGCACCTCCATGTCCTTGCTGTCATGAGGGCCCAAACCTGAACACAGCACTCGAGGTGTGGCCTCAGCACTGCACAATCGCTGCCCTGGTCCTGCTGGCCACACCAGCTCTGACACAAGCCAGGCTCCCACTGGCCTCCTTGACCACCTGGCACACGCTGGCTGGCTGTCAGCCAGCCCCCACAGGTTCTTTGTCCCCAGAAGGGCTGGGTCTTCCCACACTTCCAGCATAAGACTTGCAAGGTGTCCCAGAACAAATACCCAAAATGAGTACAGACACCTTTCAAAATGCTTTCTCTTCTTACCAAAGGAGTATCCCAGTGGCCAGAGCTCAGCACCTCCAAATTCTTCAGGGTGCTCTCTACACTAAAATTGTACATCAATTTGACCAGAATTTGGATTTACTGCAGCTTAATCCGAATTGTATTTTTACCAATGCACTTCAACATCCATAAATAACTTATTTTTGTAGACCATCCCACTCCACATTCCTCATCATCTGAGTACAGCCTCCACACTCCAACAGAATGTTTCTGAAAGACTATTCTCTAAGGCAATCCTTGAGCTGTAACACCAAATAAAGACTCCCAAAACATTTTTCTTAAATGTTATACAAATATTTCAAAGCACATCTTATTTTCATGAAGTTCACTGACACTTTTCCATCATCCTATCCTGTTCTCTCTGCCAGAACATGGGTAGTACAGTGCTACACATGTGCCTCAGCTCACCTTCAGATCTTGTCCACGAATTCATGCACTTGAGTGCTTTTCATGAATCATTACTTCTGAACAGAGCTGTGGAATATCCTCCGGGTAACATTTCTATAAACACATCTGTGAAACTTAAAAGCCCTGACCCCTGCACCATTCATGTGCAATCTGAGTGGGAAAGGACCATCCACTTGACATCAACTGCTTTGGCATGCCACAAGGGAAAGAGCAACATAAATAACTCTGGCTCAGATTGTTAAAGATGAAGAAGGCTTGGAAGAAAATGGAATTATTTATGGCACATAAATCAGCCAGCTGATAGCGAATGCACTGGGAATAAAAATCTTTATCTTTTATTTTTAAAAACTCTCCAATGTCAGTTTTAAAATCTTTAAGACAGTTTCAATGACCATATCTTTAAGAATGAGTTAGAGATTACAGGTTAACACTTCCAATAAAAAAGGCATAAAACACTACCAAAAATTAGAAGTGGCCCAAAAAATACTACCAAATAAAAGGTTTTTAATACTTTTTAAGCATTTAATCACTATTTCACTAGGAAAATAGTATATTCTACTTCTCAGGTTTTTACTGTAGTAAAAAATTTACTTTTTTTTAATGTAAAATATCATTCTATATACTGTTCATTGATATGTTGAGGAGGAAAGGAAATAAAACAAATGAAAACCCTTGCAGGTGAAAACCCTTGACTGTAAGACCCTACATCTTCAGCATCACTGTCAGGAAATATTTGAGGCAGCAGCTGATCTCAAATACAAGTCAAAATTTGTTAGATAGCTCTTTGCTCATGGAGATAATGGAAAACAGAAAAACTACTCTGAATTTCTTTAACACAGAACCCCGATGAGGAATGTGAAACCTTTATACAGTCCTACCCAGAAAGAACTGAACTACAGACTAATACAGTGTGCCACTGACAACAGAGCTTGTATGGCAGAGGCAGAATACACAGCCACTGACAACATTCTAAGGGAAAAGGAAACCATTTCCCCATGAATCCTGCTCTGGGATTTCCCAGCTGTGAACACCCTCTTGCTGCCATGCACAGCAGGTCCCCCAGCTAGCTCTGGCAGGAGCAGCACGGTTGTGCTAAAGGCACAAGGGGTTTCTAAGCCATTTTCTAGGCTGTGTGCCACCACACTGACAAAGCTGCATCGTGCTGCTGCTGCCTGTTATTGTCATTACCTATAGGCTGAAGGGTGAGGTTTCTTGTGGGGCCATGGTTATGCCAAATACTGAGTTTCTAGGAAACTCTGAAGCAATTCTTCCAATGCTATATTCAGTTATGGGCAGCACTTAGAGACAATCTCTCAATACTGCAGCAGTTCAGGAAGCGATGTCTTCATACCTTGAGCATCGTAATATTTGTTTCACCTTTATCTTAATATAAAAAGTATTTTTAGGCATCAATCACAAATCATTCTTTTTTGTAAACAATGTAGTGCAGCGTAACTAGATGTCAACCCCTAAGAAAAGACATGAACGCAGTGACCTAATGAACACATCAGAACCCCTGCCCACCGTTTCAAATCCAAAGTATTGCCCATACAAACAAACACTGGCTAATCCACCCAGTGAGCAGAAGGTAAACTCACCATATGCAGAACTAAAACCAACAGTGGGTGTTTTCCCTGTGGTGTGGACAACAGGTGGGAATACAAGCCTTTCAACTTGCCTGTTTTTCATCAATGATCCAAGAGACTCCAAAATGCAGGCATTTTTCTACACATTGTGTCAGCTGAGCCATGCTGACTTTGGCAACGACCTTTTTTAAAATGCCAGATGTGTTGATTGAGAACGAGACTGAGAAGCCTTCCTTTCAAAACTAACATCCTCAAAACATCTGGAATCAAGGCCACAGACAGAGGGAAACCCCCAGGGCAATTGAGGGACATTGTTTTATTTCAAGGATAGAGAAGTTGCTGACTCACAGAGGTTTTTACACAAAAGAGTTGCTATGCTATTTTCAGTTTCATAGTAAGCACCACTGCCAATTGCACAGTGCAGGGAAGAGAGGCAATTCAGCAAGTGATTTGCAGCTATTTCCACAACTACTTCCTAGTTACATCCCAGCTGGTTTTGCCTCAGTTTTTTCCTATATTGATGCTGTTAATCTAATGACTGCCCTAACACTCAGCATAACTGGCTAGGACAGACTTCTGAGAACCTCAAGCACATCCATTGTTTCTTTCCTGCCACAGCATTACAAGAGTATTAAATAAATAAATTACAACAGAAATCTCAAAATAAAGTTAAACTGTGTTCCCAGCAGCTGTTGCTAAAGTGAATCTGGCAAGAACATCATTTTTATCTGTGACTGGATTGATTCTCTTTTTAATCACAGATTAATTTTCATTCATTACCTTTCCAGCCTCTCAATCACCCCTCACTGAGTATGAGCTTTAATCCCTATTAAATTTAATTAAATTTAATCCCTATTATATTTTTATATTTTCAACATTTTCTTTCAAAGGATCCACTCAAAACTTATGTTTTCCTTCTACAGGTCTGAAACAACCAAAGCATTAAGCTGAAGAGATGGGAAAGACAGTCAAAATATTCTCTGAGAACCAAAGTATTTCCAATGTGAACAGCCTCAAGCTTTTCAATGGTTGAAAAGAGCAGGGGGGAAAAAAAACCCAAAACTTAGATGGTTTCTTTATTTTATTCTGGAACTGCACTTTCTTTGTTTTGTCAGGTTTCTTTGATCCTGCAAAACCCAAACCAAAATTTACTTTTCTTTACCTCCTCTAAAAACACCCACAGTGTTGCAGCTGCCTGATCACAGTCTGACCTACTGATCTACAAGAGGTTTTTAAATTCAGTCTATCAAGACATCTATTCTTACTACTTTGAAACTAATTTTATAATCCATCCACATATCCTTGACAGCTTCCACAAACCACTGACCTGGTAACAGAGGGGTTTTATACCATCAATCACATCCAGGCAAAAATAAATAAACAGAGGCAGACAAAATGAGAGAGAGGCAGCTCAGTTAATAGCAGCTGGAAATGAAGTCATGATAGAAAAGGTTACTTTCTGAGCAAAGTAACCTTCCAGAAGGGAAAAATGAGTAAGGGAGGAAAAGAAAAAAATTTAAAAATTTCAAATATGACAATGAACAATTAATAAAAGAAACTGGATGAGTTAGGGAGAGGCAAAGCTTCAAATGGGGAAAATACTTTATTTTTAAAGAATTACTTATTTCATGCACTGGAAATCCATTTGCAGTGTATTCTACATTTAAGCATCTCCCAGATACCACTGTGCAAGAGACCAGCCAGAACATGCAGCACTTACTATGACAGACTGGGTAGCAAAGCTGGAAGTGACCAAATCAATGACCCAACCTGGAAGGCAGAGCCCTGGAGAGCTCCTGAGGGAGAGTAAAGTGCACGTGCAGAAGAGCTGTGGGTGTGACTTTCAGGATAATGTCCTTAGTCCAAGTTGTTATTCCCCTCCCTCTGTGGTTATCCAGCTTACTTTCTGCAACTTTAAATACCTGAATTATCAGTGGTTCCAGTAATTTCTCCACTGTAAACGTCTGGATCTGCAGATTCCGAGGATCAATTTTCAGTTTAATGTTTGGCACTTTGGTAGACATTTCACCTGGGTACAAAACAAGAGAAGTGCAATAAGCCAATTAACCATGACTACAAGCCTCATTGCCTTCTGCCAGAGCCCAGGGACTGCCTATGTGTGTATGAACGTGCTTCATATCAGGCTTAGGATTTCAAGACATACAATTAATTTTTCCACTTCCCCATTTCTAAATTGTGAAAAAAATACGCTGATACTTATATAAACTGTAAAATCATAGACTTAAAGTACATATAACTCCTTATATTCACACACAAATTTCTACATTGACTACATGTTAAAAAAATACAAAAAGGATAATTGAATTAGAATACCATTGAATAAAAGCCCTCTGCAAGTCTAAAAAGGAGCTTTAAAGCAAAAAAAATTAAATTCCATTACTGAATTTATCACAAAACAAAAACATTAATGATATGTGCACAAGATCTGTATCTTACTCCACGTGCCAAATTACAGGGGTTTAATAAGCACCTTAAAAACAAAAAGCATATACAGCAGCCCTTGAGATTTCTGGAAATTAACAGTGGGTAAAAGTGAAGCATTTTGTTATTTTATACCCTGCAATAACAAATATTTTTAAAGTGTCAAGACAAAGTTGAGAAAGCCTATTACTGAAATCAATAAGATGGAAGTAAAGCTAAGTAAGGTCTTTAAAGTGAATAAATCATTAATTAGGAACTTGATGCAGAATCTACTGATGTGAATTAATAGTTTTCACCAAGTTCACTGGGCCATGGCTCAGGCCATTAGCCTGAAATGTGTGTGTCAACAAAGAATTATACCTGCTTTAGTTGGATTGCAACCGATTATTGCCCCAAAATAAAAGACATTTTAAATTTTGCAGTAACGTAACTTCCCATAAAACACAACTTGGCAAAGCCTTGTTAGCCAAGGAACACTTCAAATACACAAATAATGGATATGTGTCCTTTTAAAGCAAGACTTATTACAACCATTGCTGCTGTATAATAAAGTAATAAGGTACTGCAATTGTGCAGGCTGAAGAGATATATTGTCACCTTCCAGTGAACCTAGCACTGATTTAATACAACACAGTAGGTTTGGGGGAGAAATGGATCTGGAGAGCTACCCACATTTCACTTACAAGCAAAGACAATATGAGCAATAATTGAAGAACTAAGGTATAAAGCAATTCAGGGTTTTGCCATTCTTATTAAAGGTTACACAAGCACCAAGTTTTTCTTTTATTACAAACTATGCTAGTGGCAGACCTAAGTTCCCACAAATTCAGCTGCATCCAGCCAGGTGACAGCACACAGAATGAACTGATTTTTCAGCTTTACTTCTGAGCCAAAAGACAAAGAAAAAAGAAACCTGAGATCAGACTGACCAGAAGACAAAACACTTTTCCTTCCACGGATACGAATGGAAGGAGAACTCCAGAAATGCCCTCACAACAGTTGCAAGCAGATGGCATCGACTGTGCTGTGAATTCTCTTCTGGTCACACAGACATCAGTGACCAGGGGACAGGTACACCAGATGGAGACAGCACTTGGTGCTCCTGCTGGGCCCTAAAGAAACTGACTCAGTTATTTTTTTGCAGATACACTAACTTTGCAGTGGCTTCCCCACAGCTCCTTGATAGAAGAGTGTCAGCACCTTCTTTACTCCAAATGGAGAAATTAAACCTTTCTGCTGCTTCCTTTCCATTCTCACAGTACAATCTCCTCTGCTACATATTATCTGCAATAATCTGGTCTTTTCTAAACTTTGGCAGATAAATATGCAGTTGTAATTAAAGCAAATTCCTGTTACTAGAGGATCCCTGTGCTCCAGAATCCCACCACAGAGCACTCTCAAACTTGGGAAGTATTACAAATCCAACCCCATTCTGCAGGTCAGAAAAAATGTGAACCCACGTGTCATGACTTTGCCTCTTCTGGGTTGTTCTGTGTTTTTTGCTTCTTTGTTTGTTTCTTACTCTTAGCATATTGTCTAACATCAGCATTTTTATTCTTTGCTCGAGCCCCGAGTTCAAAAGCAGTTAAGCTTTTAGCCTTGAGTCAGGCCCATAATGAAACATCAACTGAAAGTCAATTGCAAAAACTATTGTCTCTGAAAATTTCAATTATATTCTAAGATATAAATAACTCACTTAAGGGCTCACCTGCTGATTCCAGCAATATTTTTAAGTAAAATTATAATGCTTCCTGAAACTTCCTTAAAGCAGAAAGATAGAAACAGTTTTGCAAGCCAATGCAGCGAAAACTACAAGATCTTAAATTACTTTGATAATCTATGTTTTTAAGCTTACCAGGCTCTTCTTACTGTTATATACCACATTGGTTAATCAATATTTAAATTGGATTCTTTAATTACTTTTTTTTTAATTAAGGCAAGGATAAGAGGTGATAGAAACAAAAAAAACACAGCCAGGAAAGATCATCCTGGGATTTTCTCTGGCATTTCCACTTACTAAGTGAACCTCTGTCCTTCCAGATCATATTAATTAAGATGACAAAATCTGATGTTTGCCTCAGGAAAAAATGAAAATCAACATCCCACCTTCCATTCTTTTGTTTTTAATGCATTTGTCTGCTCCTATATAACACCCCCCTAAGTACAGCAGGGGCCTTAACTGTGAGATATTTTGGTAAAGGCTGTATAACCTCACACTCAGTCAGATTAACCTTTCCAGGAGGCAATCTCAGCCCTGTACACCAGCAGCTCTTACAACACTTAGGATGTTAAGCATGTGTTACAAGACACAGCTGTGTCCCAGAACAGCCAGAAAAGCAACCACCTGCACACTCCTACCAAGTGCTACCAACCTCAAGATTATGAAAATTTTGTCTTTTCATCAGATGTCAAAACTATAGAGTCTTTTGGTGTCAGAAGAAAACAACTCTGGAAAAACAGCCAAAGTCTATATCCCTCTGCAATGCAACATGAACACAGCTCCTGCAGCTTTTTTTTAGAATTTATAAGTACACTGTACACAGACATTAACTAATAAGTGTCAGAAAGCAGAGCCAAAGACATTCTGCATAAATTAGAAAACCTTTACTTTAGAATCCATTTCCTGCTAGATTGTTAGAAAGCCAACAGTGCATCACTCACCTATCCTAGAATACATATGGTCCATATTCAGCACTAAAACAACTGCCTATGTAATTTCCTTGTGCTAGGAACTTCAGTGCAAGTGCCTTGGCTCACCATTGGGCTCCTGAGGCATCTGCAAGGCACTGCCTGACAAGCTCCCCAGTGTATTTCAGGATGAGTGACAGCACACAGCGGCTGCTGGAGGGGTGGCAGGGGGATGGGCATCCTTAAAGCTGTACAGCAGAGCACAAGAGCGGCAAAAAGGTTACAGCTGGAAAGGTTCTGAACCATTAGATGACACAAAGCATGAAATTACTCGTACTTCCAGTGATTATTCTTGGAATCTCCAGCACAGCAAGTGCTTTGCCATGCTTTCTGACTGTATGCCTGCTGCAGTCTGGAGGCAATGACTCACTCTCAGACTCCTGAACTGAACAGCAAAGGGATTCACAAAGCTCACACCCAGCAACTTGGCACCAAATTTGTTTTCTCTGTTGTTTTTTTTCTATTGTATGGTACTCTACAATGACACACAATGCATTATCCTAACAACTTCAGAAAATGCAAAGGCCTGTCACATTCTAAAAAATGAGGAAAAGTTAAAACAAAGTAGTCAGGATTTGTATTTTTTACCAAGATGCATATGGACAGGGCACCTGAGGATTTCCAAGATATGAAACATTGCTGTGAATACAGAATAGATATTTTTTTACTAGCTGTTCTGAATTTCAGTATTTCCTACACAGCTTCATTAATTGTTACCAACAGCACTCTGGGAATAAAATTTGTTATCCTTTCTGCTACAGTCAGTACAGTGAGTGCAAATCAGACTTCATAGAAGCCACAAAAACAATGACTGCATTTCCCTTTAATCCACCAGCTGACACACAAAATAAGATATTCAGGATGCCAAAATCTTCTAGTTCAGGCACAGAAAAGTCCATGCTGTTGTAGTGCAAAGAGAAACCTCCTGTACTCTGCAGGCCAGACCATGGTCTGGAATGGAGCAGTATCTCTGACACCTGGGAAGGATCAGGCCCATTTTTAGCACCAGGTAAAACCTACAAAGCACCTGCTAAATTATTTAAATTTCCAGACAAAGCTGTCAGGCTACTCTCCAACCATCTCAGATTTCATCATTTCTGACCACTAGCAACAAGAAACATGTCTATTAATGCACAGACACCAGAAAGGAGATCTGGAGAAGGTGGCAAGATTCAGACCCATTCATAACACTCACTCACTGAAAGCTACTTTATTTAAACAGGCTTTGCATTTAGGTGTAAGCTGGCAATGAAGTAACTAAAAGATTTTTTTTTTTAATCTTAGTCCCGAAAATTAAAACCAAAAAACCACAGCACTTCCTTTTGCATTTCCTTTCAATTCTGCCTGTGTTTACTTTCTCCCTAGAGCACTTTTCAATCCACATCTGAAGAGTAGTTAAAATTCACAACTACATAAGATTTCCACCAAGTTCTTCAACATAGTTCTCAGCATAAATAATGTGATACATCATACCTTATAATCAATCTACCAAGGAAAACGGCCTAAGCCTAGTTCTTTATGGATATTGGAGAATCCCCATGGCAAGCAATGGATCCTGATTGACCTAGGGTTAATTAAAAGGTTTCATTAAGGTTTATGAGAAAAAAGGTTTAATTAAGGTTTATGGAAAAAAAAACAACAAACCAACAACTTTTGAGATGGGATAAAGCAACACACCTCAGTAAACCTGTCACATGAAAACTTCCTTATATCTAGTGAGATAAAGATTTAAGATTTTTCCCAGGTTTATAACACTCAGAACAAGCTCTCGTTTCCTTGCTCAGTAATCATATTTACTTTTCCTACAGCGCATTCTACCAAAGCACTCTTTCAAGCACAAGTTGTGTTCCAGTATCACATAAGGAAAAAGAATCACAGAGGAAAAATTATTTGCTCAAGATCAGAGAGAATGCCAGTGGCAGAGTACTGGAATAAAACCATAACACTACTGAAGCACCTTGCCTACACATTCTTTTATTGAGGCCAAAAAGCAGGCAGAGGAGAGTAAAACCTTTTCAGACACTATAAATCTATAGAACATAATCTCTCTTCCATACTCCTACGTTAAGGTTGCCCTGACACTGGTATTGCTAACTCCCAGGAAGGTCAGAAACCACCTCCCTCAAACACCCTATCAGAATCCTTCCTTTGGTGAATGCACACACTCAAATTCCAGGAGATGTTCCAGCAGAAGTGTGAGCCCTGCAGCCTGAGCAGCCCCACAGCCTTTGGCTTTGTGCTGCCACTCTGGATGGTTTCTCAACCAACAGCTACCCAAAAAATGTGCTACTGCCCTGAGCCTACAGCCACTGCTGTACAACATGGGAACTTGGGAACCTGACAGTATCTCACTACCAGTAAACTAAATAATTTCACTCACCAGTGGAGTTCCACTGGACATGCACCACTGTGGGTGACAGCAGAATTAAAATAATACAGCTTAGGCTAGAAATACTTCAATAATCTAATGTTTGTAACATTCCTTCTGCGTACATTTTTGCAGGTACTGGAGTTTTTGTTCTGAAAACTAGAGTTCTAATGTTTAAGAAACTGAAAAAGCATTTACCTTAAAAAAAAAAACAAAACAAAACACAAAAGCAGGTGGTGTGATATCAGATGGCAGCAGTTCATTAAAAAAAAAACCATTAATATTTTTGAACCTATTTTAAATTCTTCAATAAAAACCAAAACCCTTCCACGTGAGTCTCAGTGCTATTTTCACTGTGTGCAGTTTGAGCCCAGAGCAAGGACTCCTCTCTATTTAAGTGGCACACAGTTCTTCCATGGATGGTTATCTGAGCTCCTGACGATAGGTTAAGGAGGTCTGGCTC
Organism: Alethe castanea; assembly: GCA_024734035.1. NCBI lineage: Eukaryota > Metazoa > Chordata > Aves > Passeriformes > Muscicapidae > Alethe > Alethe castanea. Next base: position 34,944,020 of record JANRGV010000111.1, on the reverse strand, counting down.
CAAGCCCTCCCTTTTGTTATCACATTTAAAGTGTTCCTATCTGTGTTCAGAACCAGAGACCCTGCTCAAATACAGTTCAAGTTGACCTTCCACTAAAAATAGGATATTGTTTAACTCATGAAAGTAATAAACAATAGAAATTCCAAGAGGTGCTACTGAAAGATTTCAAATTTTATTCACTGTAAATACAATTCCCCATTACCCCTTATTGCTATTTGCTGATGGTTATCTATTACATTACATTCTGCTGTTTTGATTAAAAAATGTGCCTCAACTGCAAAGAGGTAAAAAAATAGGGTTTCTTCTTTGTAGGGCTGCTGCTGATTTTGCCAAGAGATTTGGGGTTGTTTCCTACCCAAGCCCTACCCCAGGGTGATTCACAACCACGTACCATTTCATGTAATTGTTTTCTAACTGATATAAAGGTTTTGTCTAGTGACCTAAACAGTGTTTTAGTATTCTAGAATAGTAGTATTCTTCCCCACTGCTTACAGACATGCCCAAAACAACCCCAAAATTAAGGGCAGCAAATGTGACTGATACTTTTTATACAGAGAGAGAAAGGGGAAAAATAAACCAACCAAACTTGGTTCCAAGGTGAATTAATTTCCCAACATTTCCTAGTTCAATGGATTTGCACTAGGAGACAACAATTCATTATGTTTTTCTTAAACATTTCATTATGGTTTCTTCCTAAATGTCTGTCATTACACCTAGTTTTTGCTGTTGGATGTCTCTGGGGCTTCACTAGGTCTGAACACAGCTCTTGTCTTCTATTTCACCTAACAGAAAAGTGTATCCATAAGGGCTTTGAAATATGCACAATGTTACACTGAATATAACAGCCCTCCTTTAGCCCTCTATTATAATAGATACATTTTTATATTTCAAACTTTTTTAAAATGGTATAAAATTGTGCAATAACTCATTACTTTCACACTGAGGTGTGGCCAATATATATTTACACAAACCTTCCTTCAATTAGGTGCAAGATCCAGCAAAGTACCAGGAGGTAAGCTAAACTTTTTAAAATAATAGCATCCATACAATACTTTATTCCTCCTTTTCCAATATTCCAAAACAGCTTCTCATATTTGGAAAACACACAAGCATACTGCACAACTTCAGCTACTGGCTTGAAGTGATGATTAAAATGTTTAGAATATTCAGATTTTATTTTTTTTTTTAAAATCATGTTTAAAAGTTCATTTTTTAGAAAGCTGGCTAAGAAAAGGAGTCTTTTAACTTGTTTAAACTTTTGGAGTGATTATTTTATTAGGCAGCTGTGGTTCCGTTTGTAGCTTCATGCACTAAGAGGAAAATTGCCCACATTCTCCTTCAATCTTACCTTTTGAATCAAGACTGCAACGACAGGAGCTCCTGGAACCAGCTGTGTGAAGAGCTCTGCGGGACGCAGCTGGACTCCACGGGCACCCCAGCGGGCTGCAATGGACGCCTGCCAGCCCCAGGTGGCGAGAGGCAAAATGGGAGGGCAGCACTGGGCTGAACTCCTCCCAAAATGGCAGTGCCCGGCTTCAGCGACAGGAGCTCCTGGAAACACCACTTAGAGACACCCAGGCTCAGTCCTAGCCTCGCAAACCAGGTCCGACACAGGGCTTTTAGAACCTAAATCAGACACCAGGGAAGGCAGGGGCAAAGCCCCCTCCAAAATCCATGAGGTTCAGGCCGAATATGAGAGGGGAAAGCGGAAGGAGGAAGGCAAAAGTCACTATTGTACATCCACACTCAAATACAGTTACAATGTACATCTCCTTCACTCACCTTCACAAAACACACTTGGATAATGGATAATCCTCCATTTTTAAGATTTTTTCCCCCAAGGCAGCCATTTTAAAAATGGATACGCGTACACTGAAGGGCAGTTTACAATATATGTGGAACAAGAAAACCCTCCTAAAACTCCTGAAAGGCAGAGGCTGCTCAATATTTCCATCTACTCTGCTGGAGACTGAAAGGCTCAAATCATTCCGTCTGAAAATTTGTATGAGGTCCACGTGTTGGGCTGAATTTTCATTTTGGAAAATTTCAACCAAATCAGTTTGGCTGTTTTTAGTTGATTTAGAGGTAAAAAGGGCACAGATGGCCTCAAGGTTGAGTAACCTGACACTACCTAACAGCACTAGGGAGACTCGAGAGGGAATGAGGAGGGAAAACCCAAACCTAAGGAAGGAGCACATATTGTGACTACATGGGAGAATGGAAAAAAAAAAAAAAAAGAAAAAAAACAAACTTGGACATACTTAAGAAACAGTACCAAAACAGTTGCAAGGAATGGGGGGAAAAAAAAAAAATCAATCACATTTATTTAAGCCCTGTCATGCAATGGCCAACTGATTTCAAAAGTGCCTTCTGCACTTAGAGATGCATAGAAGGAATGCAGCAAAAACGGTTACGGATGAAAAAGCATCAAATTTTCTTAATATAAACTAAGCAGACTTTCCTCGATTATATAATAATTTATTACAGGGAAATGCACTTGGTATTGCCATATTAAGCTTACACTTCTATTCATAATTCATTCCTCTCAGGTTCATATTTGAAGCTTAAACCCTGAAAAAAGAAAATCATTCTTTTCTCACCTGCAACTCATGAATTTAAAAGACATGAACAACAACAGACAGATAAGAAAGCTGCTGGAGTTAGATTTAATTTTCTGAGTACTGTATTAAAAATATATCATGCAATGCAAGTATAAATTTCACCACCTGCAGTTTTTATTTCTCAGCAATTTTTAGCTCTCATTTACTTCATGAATGTTACTTGAAAGTTAAGAACAAAAACACAATTCACTCCACTGCAAAGGTCAATATAGACAAGTGGATTTATGTAAATGATCCCTATTATGCTTTTTTAATCATTAGATCTTTGTAACTGCATCAGTGTTTTATTTATGATGCAAATTACTCTAAAGGTGAACAGCAATCCTCTTTGTTTTGATAGACTAATGAGAGGTGTGAAAAATGCTCATTCTATTTGAAGCTTTTTGACCCATCATTTTGAGTTATCAAACAAGGAATGGGATTCAGCTGCTCAAGATAGAACTGTTTTAAGATACTGCAGGACCCATCAGAAAAGCCTCTCGGACACCCCAGGTCTCCCACAGACTTCAACCACATATGCAAGGGATGTGCTTTGGCTTTAAAAGGCCAAAAGGGTCTAAAATGGTGCTAGACACCAATGTTGAGACACCTCTCCAACTGGAGAGGCAACTGTTTCAAATTCCGGGTGTTTCTT
>JANRGV010000111.1:34924595-34939238 GCA_024734035.1 Alethe castanea | reverse complement strand
TAATGGGTGCGATCCTGAGGAGACAACGAGCCTCTGACCTGACGGGAATTGGGAGCGATCCTGAGGGGACGAGTGTTTGACCTGAGGGGAAGTGGGGGTGAACCTGAGGGGACGAGTGGGGGGACTCTGACCTGAGGGGAAAAAGGCACGATCCTGAGGGGACGAGGGGGCTCTGACCTGAGGAGAACAAGGCGCGATGCTGAGGGGACAAGGGGGCTCAGACCTTAGGGGAAATGGGCACGATCCTGAGGGGACGGGGGAGATCTGACCCGAGGGAAAAAAGGACGTGAACGTCAGGGACGAGGCTGGAAAATCTGCCCTGAGGGGGAAAAGGCTCGATCCTGAGGGGACGAAGAGGGGCTGACCTTAGAGGAAATGGGCGTGATCCTGAGGAGACGACGAGGGGGCTCTGACCTTAGAGGAAATGGGTGCGATCCTGAGGGGACGAGTGTTTGACCTGAGGGGAAATGGGCGCGATCCTGAGGGGACGAGTGTTTGACCTGAGGGGAAAAGGGCGCGATCCTGAGGGCACGACGGGGGTCGAACCTGAGGGGAAAAAGGCTCGAACCTGAGGGGACGAGGGGTTCTGACCTGAGGGGGAAAGGGCGCGATCCTGAGGGGACGAGGTAGTCTGACCTAAGGTGATATGGGCGCGATCCTGAGGAGATGAGGGGGTCTGACCTGAGGGAGAAATGGGGACGATCCTGAGGGGACAGAGGGGTGACTCTGACCTGAGGGGAAATGGGTGCGATCCTGAGGAGACAAGGGACCTCCGACCTTTGGGGAAATGGGTGCGATCCTGAGGAGACAAGGGACCTCCGACCTTTGGGGAAATGGGCGCGATCCTGAGGAGACGACGAGGGGCTGACCTGAGGGGAAATGGGCGCGATCCTGAGGAGACGACGAGGGGCTGACCTGAGGGGATGTGGGTGCGATCCTGAGGAGACAAGGGACCTCTGACCTTTGGGGAAATGGGCGCGATCCTGAGGAGACGACGAGGGGCTCTGACCTTTGGGGAAATGAGCGCGATCCTGAAGGGACAAGTGTTTGACCTGAGCGGAAAAGAGTGCGATCCTGAGGGGAAGGGGGGGACTCCGACCTGAGAGGAAAAGGGGGCGATCCTGAGGGGACGGGGGAAATCTGACCTGAGGGGAAAAGGACGCGAACGTCAGGGACGAGGCTAGAAAATCTGACCTGAGGGGGAAAGGGCGCGATCCTGAGGGAATGGGGGGAATCTGACCTGAGGGGAAATGGGAGCGAACCTGAGGGGACGAGGGTTTGACCTGAGGGGAGCGTTCCTGACCTGAGGCCGAGCAGGCGGAACGGAGGGGCAGTCTGGCCGGAGGGGGTCCCTATGGGGACCGACGGGGCTGTGACTCGGCGGGAGGGCTCGGGTCTGAGGCGGGGCCACCCTCCGCTCCCGCTCCTGCCCGCGCCGCGGGGACGGGGCCGCCGCTCTTCCTCGGCCCCGTGACAGGTAGTTAGTTCACAGAGAGAACCTGTGCACTAAGCCTATTTGTTTGGGTTGATTTAAAACCATTTTATGTCAGTGTTCACGTATCCTCCCTTCTGGCTTACACTGTTTTTTCAGGTTGTTCCATCCCCCATGATTCCCCCTCCAGTCTGATTCACCAGAGGAGGTTCTGCTTTTTTATCTTCTGCTGTAAGACTGGGTAGGATTTCATAGCTGTGAATGAGAGCTACACCTATTGAGACACTGCACTTCTGGCAAACACAATCAATCAATTAAGGTACCCATGAAAACAAAGTAAATTTTAAATCAAATACAGTATTCATATCTGCCTTGGGTGAAGACAATCCCAGTCTTGGGCAGTGATCATGCAGGTAAGGAACTTGGCCTATTCACTTCTGCATCTCATGTACCTGGATTTCATTCCCACAGAAGGCAGATGAAAAATTCCTAACTGGTGAGTGGCTAAATGTACCTCCAGAATGGCAGCAGGGCATGGATAGACTGCCTGACCAGAGAGACGACCTTAGACACAGCCCTGTGCCCACCAGTATAGATGTCATCATATTTTCTAAAATTATTTAGATTCAGCTAGGCCAAAGAAAATTTTATAATCAGATTCTTTAACAAAATTTCATGCTCCGGCAATAACTTTTGATGTTAGCTGTCACTTGAAACAATTCAGAAATAAATCTATTTTTTTAGAGACCACATTCCAATATTCTGACTCTACATTTGCCTTCAGTTATTATTTGTAAGTAAATTCAGTAATTAGTAATTTCTTTCTATTTTCAGTTGTTTACACATATACTTACTTCTAATGGAAGCATTGAGTTAATGTATTTCATATTTATGCATTATTATTTAATCAACCTTGTCAGAATGATATTGAATCCCTAAGACATAATTTTATACAAACAATAAAAAATTATCTCAAGACATGACTCTTGAGAACAGCCTGCTTACAAGGCACTAATTCCATTCCTACTGAGAAACAATGGAGTATGAAATTAGTAGTTTGGGAGTTTAAATTGCAAAATCAATCATATCACCATTTCAGAAATGAAATAGCAATGACTGAAATTCCTAAACTTAGTTCTTGAGATTTACACAAATCTCAAGACCTCCATTGCTCAAGTTTTGTTTCTTCATACTGTCTTTTGGAATTTTCACTAAGAATATTTTTCTTGGGTAGGAAATGTAGGCCACTCAGATGAGAATAGCCAAAGACAAAAGGATTATTCATGAAGATGCCAAGGTTCTTGGACAATTCAATAAAGGCATATTATCACTGTGTTTCTCCACATCAGCCCATCAGTGACAGAAACCAGCAGCAATATTGACCTATAAACATCAAACTTCCAGCCATGAGTGCTAATACTGCACACCACAGATTCCTGCACACGTACAATGCTAACCAGAGGGGTGTAATTAGTACATCTTTAATAGTGTAAAATAACCTATCTGTAGTAGCTTGATTTGAAAAAATGGGACGTTGAGCTGAAAGACCCATGGTAAATTGCCTCTAAAGCATAATTAAAGTTGGTTTTATTCTATTTGTTACTGAGTTTTAGCTTCCCTTCATTCAAGGTCTTGCAATTCAAAATGTAAAAAGCGTTTGATTTTGAAGGATTGGGAAGGTTTATCGCTGTGATCTGTCTCTGAGGCATCACAGGAATTGAAGTGGTCATTTCCCCAGGATAGTTGCAAACAGCCAACTCTACAGACAGATTTAAAGTTCAGGCACAAATGTGACTAAGCCAACCACTAACCAAAAAGGAGATTTTTCTGATGAAGGGTTTGTTTTGTAAGTGCCCACTATCTGATTTCATTTCTAAAGCTTCTGCTAATCTGGAGGTACAGACACAAGGTGCACCTGCTGGTGCTACCCAATGTCATAATTCCTCTCTGTAGTGACAGTGTGAAAAACAGCCTGTAAAACTCAGCAAAATAACAGGTTTGAATCACAACTGTTTTTAAAACAGACTGCAGATATTGTTTTTATGAGAAAAAAAAAAACAACTCCAACAAACTGGAAAATGATGATGAAATGAAAGATAAATCAAACAAGAAGTCGTGTATTTTAAGATGGGAAGCACAGAAAAGGTGAGTAAATCAGGGCCTCCATACCAACATTGTGCTCAGAATGGGGACAAAAGTCAAGCAGTACAGAATGGGAGCCAGAAGCCTATTTTACTTTCACACAGGTGGAAAGAACATTACTCTTTATGGTATTGCAGATACCTTATGAAAGCCAAGTCTCATTAATACACCTACCATAAGGGTGTTTTGGCCCAGAGTAGCATTTTCCAATGATATTCAGCATAGTCAGATTTGAAAGCATATCCATTTAGCTTCTGCTTTCATAAAAATGTAGAAAATGTGTGAATAAACCAGTTGCAAATAGGAACATGCTTCTGGTTTGAAACCCAGCAGAACTGGCAAAGATGTATTAAGGAAAAAGGTTCCAATCCAGTAGCACACACGTGCCCAAATTTGCTAAGATTATTTATTAAAAATGCAACAGAACATTTGGCTGCATTGACACCTACAACAACATTCAGTGATTATAATGTGATAATCTTGTGACACTGAGCCTGTAATTTCATTGAGATTTAAAAGTGGAATTAATAGCCTTTTCCAAAACTATCTATTACTGAACATATGAGAGGATTAGAGACAAAAGGAGATTCTACAGTCTGCTAACTTTAGGAGTAGACTTGTTGTCTAGATAATGTCTATAAAAATACCATGGGATAACAATTAATTCCAGGGAAGCTGCCCAGCAGCCATTGTATCACAACAAATTTTGTCACTGTTGACAAACAAACAAGGAAAAGTTCGACATGCCCTAACTAAAGGAATGAAGCCACTTTTGATTCTCTACCTGAAACCTGTCCCTGATCCATTCTTAGGCATTCACAGAATGTGAAATTTTAGCCATATGGAATTTTCCATAGTAAATTCTTATTTTCATTGTCTGTGTGGTTTCAGCTTTGTTAAATGATCCACAAAGCTAACAGGCAGAACAGAAGGAATACAGAAGAAATATTCTTCAGTATGCAGCATTACTTTTCCTACTGTTAATAGTTTCTTCAGGGAGAAAACTCGAAATTCAGTAATGTGGTGCAAGCATTTCCTGTTGTAAAACACAATTTATGTTGGAGTGGTTATTTCGTTCACATTCTCCAAGGGAGATGTAAAATTCACTCTTGAATATTCGAAGTTACACATAAGCACAAAGTTGCTGTTCTGCCAACATTACTGTAAATATTTGTTAACTTAGGCAGAATCTAACCCATTTTTCTGTTGGAAACATCACAGATTTCTAGCAGGAAGCAATGTTCAAACTATTGAATTTGTAAAGCTGATAGAGATGGAAGGGATGGAACAAGCACTACAAAACTGACATTGCACTTAAGGTCAACAAAGACAAGAAACCTGAAGGATTGATGTGCTTGGGGCTCAGTCTGTATTTCTAAAGAAATCATTTCTGATACAGGTTGGTTAATCTGCCCATGTGCTATTGAAGATTTTTCAGTATCCATCCTCTTTACTTGAAGAAATTAAAACCATGAAAAAATATAGGGAATTCTATCCAAGCACCATTATTTTATATAACAGTCCAGAACCAGACTTTATGTTACCTGTTCCAGTGCCACGATCTCGCTACTTTTAAGTAACTAAGAAATAAAACTTGTGAGATTGCCTTGGGAGGTAAATTCATTTTTAAAATGCGTTTATTCCAGCGGCACTCTGCCTGTGTCCCTAAGCCCTTTAGCCACTGCTGCCGGGCAAGGCTTGGTGCCGGAGGAGCTGCAGCTGCTGGCGCTTGCAGCCTGCGCTGAGAACACTGGAGGTCACTGCAGCACTGCTCAGCTTCCTGCGGAGCCCGCGATTCTCCGTGTGCGAGCGGCTGGAGCGGGTTAAATACAGCTCGCTGTGCGCCGGAACAGCTCCCAGCCGCTCGGCATTTATTGTGTTGTACTGAAACTGCACGCTTTGTCTCGAGTCCTGTACGCCAACACAAAGCAGCTGCTGTTAAAAAAAAAAAACACACACTGGTTTTTTCTTAGTTCTGCTAGGAAATAAAGGCGTCTAAATTCAGAACACTGAAGTGCGACCTTGCAAATGGTGAGACAGGAGCACTGAGCCTGTTTCCAGGATGTTGCGTGTGGAACGAAAAATCAGATAAAATTACTATTTTTATCCATTGCAACACAGGTAGAAAGTCAAATGAAATGTAATATCCACTGTACTACTGCTGGCACAATTAACTGCTGCTAGCGCAAAAAAAACCTCCAAACTATCTATAGGGAATTAAATTACATATAAAGGTCATACGATAGGGACCTCTCGAGATTCTGTAATAACTGAAAGGAATTGTAAAACCAGGAAAAATATTAACGCCACTGAAAGCTAATGGCTGCTGTCTCCTGTAGTACATTCCTGGCTGCCTGTCAGGCTCAGGTTTCACTCGCAGGAGCGGACACGGCCCGTGTTTCAGGCCGAAAGTCCCTCAAGCGTGAGCCACGATTTATCCCTCCGGCGCCGCTCCGGCCGAGCCGCGGCCGCCATTGCTACGGGGGCGGGGCCGGGGCCGGGGCCAGCGGCGCTCATTGGCTGTGCGGGCTGGGGGCGGGGCCTGCGCGGGCGGAACGCCCTATAAGGGTGCAGCCGGGGCTCCCAGTCACCATCAGCAGCGATGGCCGAGTGGTTAAGGCGTTGGACTTGAAATCCAATGGGGTCTCCCCGCGCAGGTTCGAACCCTGCTCGCTGCGGCCCGGAGGGGCTTAACTTTTTCGTGCTTTCCTACTCCCTGCCGTGTGTAAGTTTTGCTGCTCACGTCTCCGGTCTCGGCTAAAGGCCTCCGCAGCAATCGGAGCGATTATCTGGGACAGCACACAGCGGGGCAGCGCGGAGGGGACGCAGCGGCTCCTCGGCCTGTGCAGCGCGATCCCCGAGCACAGGGCAGGGCCGTGTCCTCACTGCTCTGAGCAGCGCCCCGAGGGGGGCTCCACACCTGTCAGTCTGTTCCAGGGCTCGGGCACTGCGCGGGAAGGCAGCCCTTCCTCGTGTTCGGCAGCTTGCCTCTGGTCCCACTGCTGGGCCCCGCCTTCTCGACAACCCCTTGGATATTTATACACATCACAGAGGTTTCCTCTCAGCCATGCCAGTGACACTGAACGGGCCCAGCTCCCTCAGCCTTTCCTCAAGAGAGACGACCCAGTCTCCTCATCATCTTTGTTGCCCTGTGATATTTATGCCACTGCAGCTCCTGAGCCCGTGCCTACCTGCTCCTCCCCAAGCCCTGCCAGAAGGAGCAGCAGCACCGAAGCTGCACAGGTCCCAGGGTGAGTTTCTGGCACTGCATTTACCAGCAGTGAAGAGCCCTCGAGGGAGGTGAGAGCAGGGCAGCTGGGGCTCGGTGCTCTCCCAGCAGCTCACCTTCCAGGCCCTGCACACAGGGCACTGGTGTCCAGCTGCAAAGCTCGGGATTCATCCACACAAACGGTGCCCTGACTCACCCAGAGCTCTGTTGGTCTGTCCCCATGTCCTTCAGCTGATATAAAATAAATCTTGTCAGCAGAAGGCTTCTCTCTAAGGAACAGACTTGCTCCATCAAACCTTGCCTTTCCTGAAGGAACCTGTCTGATTTCTCCTGGACCTCCCGTGAGGAGGGGTCCTCAATCCTCTTTTCCTGCCTTTTATGACCTTTTGCACATGCATGAAGCACATAGACACAATATGGACATGAGGGGGGGAAAACCCACAGAAGTTATTTTGCCGTTAATAACCAGGAAAAACAAAACCAGGCAGCATTCCCCCATCGTCTCTGATTGGCTCACACTGAGCTCTCCCCACTCAGATGTGCCAGTCTCCTCCGAAGCACTAGTGAAGGGCTGACAAACTGGAGACTGCCAACAGCAGGGGGAGTGTGAGCACTGGGCTGCAATAAAAACTAACTGCATAAACTAACTGATATCATCTGCCCGTCTGACAGCCACACAGCCCAGCAACCCACCGAGTGGCTTTATCTTCTGCTGTGCAATTCATCAGCTTTACAACAGCCTCACTGCTTACACTTTCATATCCTGAAATGAGAGATGAGCCTGCTGGGAAGGTAAGATAGCAATGTTCATGCTCAGGAAATTAAAGATACTCACTATCTCTTAATAATCAGGATACTTGCTTCTGTTACAGAACATATAAACTGCCTTTTTTAAAAATCTCATTTAAAGAGGAAAACAATCAATCAAGAAATGACCTTACCTATCATTCAGCATTACTCAGCCTGAGATTTTAAGTCATATACTGTCTGCATTCATCATCCAAACTAACTCTTACACTGTCACTTGGCAAATGTTAGCAAAGCAACTTGGCAAATACTGACAAAACAAAAAGGTTGAGAATGTTTTAGTTCTTGACAATCTTATATATTCTGCACTTGCACATGTATAACAGCAGCAAATAAAGATATAATAATTTTATATCATTCCAGAATCCTCACATGCTATTCAGCTTCACTGTAAATAACTGGCGAAATAGTTGCTTAATTTCTTTTGGAAGTAGTTTCAAAGACCTAGAAACACAGCATTGAATAATGTGCCCTATTCTCTGTATTTTATCATCATTATCACATGCACCTGCACCCCATCTGCTGCCTCGTAACTTCCAGGTGAAAACTCCTCAGTTTTCCTGTTCACAAGTCCGTTAATGGCCAGGTTTTATCAACACTTTTGACTGGACTCCAGAGGATCTGGGCCCACCTCCCAGCTCTGTTTATTTTCATACCAAATCATTCAGAGCTATAACACAGCACAGTAAATCAAAGCCCCCACGTACCCAAACCATCCAGGACCCTTTTCTGCCCACCCAAGCAACTCACAAAGGGAGCTAAAGAGGAAAATAGGAGCTTACCATGTCTTGCAGAGAGCTGCCCTCCTCCAACCTGAAACTCCCAGCCCCTAATCCAATAAAGTATCTGGGTTTGTTGCTGTTGTTCCCCACCCTCACAGACAACCCTTTGCAAAGAGAGTTAAAAATCCCAGTGGGCCCTGAGAACCACAAACACCTGACTCTGTTTGCCTTAATCCCACCTTCACAGAGCCTGAGATCCACCTCACACCCCCTGCCCCAGTTAAACTTTCAGCATGTGAATTTTGCTTGGTGCTCACCAGTGCAGGGCTAAAGCACCACATAATTGCTGATGAAATGCTGGTGGGACATTCACTGGATCTTTTCATGTTACTAGCAAAACACTTCTGAAAATACTATATATTTAAAGAAACAGATAGGCAATATATGCTTGAGCTGTGGACCCTGAATGACCTAACACTGACTAATTTGGCAGGTGCTTGTTTCTTTACTTTCTCACATGAGGGAGAACTGAGCTGCCCACTCATTCCAGTTAACTGTTGTTACTGGCCAACAGGTCAGGTCCCACCTGGTTTTGGGGAATAAAAAGCAAAACAGGCTGCACAGACTCCTCTTGTTTTCCAAAACTCTCTTTTTGCTGGACTAGGAATAGATTTATTCAACTCAAGAAGTGCAGAAAAATGGACCATTGCAAGTTTAACATGTACAAAGAAAGAAAAAAAAGAAAAATCTGTATTGGTGGGATTGGTGTACTGGAGCACCAGTTAGAACCTGACCTCCTCATGAGGGCAAAATTACAGGACTGATCTTGAGCAGGTTGTTACCAAACACAACTTTTGCCACGAGCTTTTACTGGGCTAAGAGCCTTCCAAATATCTGCAATTATTCATCCAGAACAAACATCCAAAGGTTCTTTGCCGAAACCAACCACGCAATAATTGGCTAATAATGACACAAACTATTAGTTTGCTGTTCAAAGGTCTATTGTATGTTCACTTCTCGAGGGAAACCAGCTCATTAGGTGCTAAATCACCCATCCAACCACTCCCTTTTACCCTTACCGGCAAGTGAAATGGGCAGAGAAGAATCTGGGCTGCATCTGATTCAAAGTGCTCCAGCTGGCTGCATTCCCATCTTTTTGTTAGAGGGAAAATTGTTCCCTGTTACTTAGTATCCTTCACCTACAGTAGGAGTTTCTTCTGTTACTACTGTCTGACATTGTTTACAGTCCCTGTACATCAATCAAAGTCTTTCTTGAGCAAATGTCTTTGTATGAAGTAAAGCAGCAAACGCACTAGAAAAAAACAAACCAGTTACATTTAACAGATGTTACAGAGAATTATTAATCTCGTCTCTATAATATTTTCAGCTGCAAAATATGCAAGAGAAAAGCATGTAAAATTAAAGATGATGCACTATAAAACTGGCTCTTGGTACCAATGCCATCCACCCCAGGGTGAGACTCAGCGTTTCCGAACTGGGACCAACAGATGCAGAATTAACAGTGGTAGCAGTCCCAGTGGAGCAGGCTGGCTCCAGGACACTGATGGCCATGAGGTCAGCAGGATGCACCCCTTACTGGGCTCCAGTAACAGCACTTGGGTCACAGACTGTGGCTAACAGGCCCCAGTAACTCAGGCAGCACAGCCCAGCCACACACACCCCTCCAAGGAGAGACAGACACCAGATTGTTTTCAGATGGGGACAACACTGGACTTCCCAGGTTACACTTTCCATTGCACTGCCTGGGATTCCTAACCGGACTCCTTAAGCTTGTACTTACTGAGATGACAAATAACAAGAAATTCCAAAGGAATCTCTGTGGTGGGTGGAGGATTTAATTAAAAAGATGAAAGCAACCCCTTTGCTGTATGCATGAAGTTTTATTTGTTGCTGAAGGTATTATCTGCCTGCACAAAACCACAATGTCAATATCTGACATATTAGCCAAGTTTGCAAAGAAGAAAACAAACACAAAATAAATAAACAACAACATAGAATTTGAAAGGTTGCCCAAAGTATCAAAAACTTTTCATGTGAGATTTTGTACACATTAGTGCTGACTAGTCTGATTTTTCATTCCCCACTGTACAAAACCCTGATAAAACCATGTCTAGCACACCTGAGCAGGGAGGGGAATTGCAGTGAAGCCACAGGACAATGCTGGCACACATCCACAGGGGATCAGTTTTCCACCAATACATCTTAAGACAAAAATTGCTATCTGGAGAAGTAAAGTTCTGGAACTGCCTTCCAAAACAAATAGCTCGTGCAGGAGGTGTTCTTGTTAAGGTAGAAGACAAGTGATTTTTTGGAGTGCTTGATCTGTCACAGAGACCTTGGATAACAAGAACCTTCTTATTTCATCGATAAGATCACAACTCTCCTACAAGTTAAGTTTGTAATGAGCACATTATAAATCACTGCAGTGAGTACAATGCAATGGAGAAGTGAAGCAGAGCACAGAGTTGAGAGATAAGCACAGCTCTCTTTACAGTTCATTGTCATCAAGCTTTTGGAAGATCCTCACTGAGTAGGATACTCTGGAGGCCAGGGTTCTACTGACAATATGTTTTTTATAACATCACACTATTGAGAGAAATATTAATCACTACACAATATTTGAGAATACAAGAAACAATATATAAGATGTTAGATAACTTCACAAAATCACTGTATGTTAATACTGAAAAGGGCTTTGCTTACTGAACAGAAAAACCTCCATCTGTAATGCTCACAGCACGTGTGATAAATCAGTACTCAGACATTGCCTGGAACAACACATTACAATCAAAGAATACAAAATACAAATAACTTGTAACTGCTGGCAAAAGAAAAAATACTGAACTGTTGAACAGACAGTGATCTCATGCTCCTGTGTGTTTCTCATTTTAGATCTCATAGTTTCTGAATTTCCTCAGAAGGTCCGATGGAGCATCGCCTGACCAGCGGAAACGCAAGTGCCAGTAATTGCCCTCTGAAAATCCTGAGGGGGAAAAGAGAAAGACAACTAAGTTATTACAAACATGCATAAAATTAAATTTTCTGAAATAATACTTGATAGTCTTCCCAAAAAAAAAGTAAGAAGAAAAGTGGTGACTTCCAGTGCTCTTGACTAGCAGTGACAAACAGGAGCACTGAGTTCTTGGCACATTGGAACAGGAACTCCAACAGCAACCTTGAGGACAGAGATCAGCTGGGAAGGCCCAAAGGAGAACTGCAAGGACCCTGGCAGTGCCTAGAGAGGACTCACAAAGGACAACTGAACACATTGCAAGGAAGAAGGTGGAGATGGTGATGTGATCAACCTGCAAGTACCTGATCTGGGGCCTTTTAATACTAAAATGTGACCTTCCTTCCTTTTACAGAAAACTGAATCCTATGAGCAGAATTAGTGTTCAGATCTCTTGTTTGAGCTGAAATAGCCATGTAGGTGGCAGTCCAGAATTTATCCAGGCCAGGAGACAGGAACACACAATGCCACAGTTTCAAAGTGGAACCCAATATATAATTTTTTTCTGGACCAAAGCAAAAACATTATCAACATCCTAACATCAGGCATACACACTGAAGTGCATATGCACCCTGTCAAATACATTATAATATTAACATTTCTTAATGTAAATATATGCCACTGGATAAATGAAGTAGGCACTTGATGAGTTTGAGGTTTTCCTCATTCAAATATCTGGAAATTAAATTAAAACTTAAAAAAAAAAAAAAAGAGAAAGAAGATGCCTCCAAAGAAAATTCACCATTACAAGGAACAAGATGATGTTTTCTTTCCTTCAAAATTTTACTGCTCTACAAAGGATACAGTGATGACTTAATTACCAAATAGTATGAAGTTATAGAGCATAATTTTTCAAAATCAAGT
Source organism: Alethe castanea (assembly GCA_024734035.1). Classification (NCBI taxonomy): domain Eukaryota; kingdom Metazoa; phylum Chordata; class Aves; order Passeriformes; family Muscicapidae; genus Alethe; species Alethe castanea. Next base: position 34,927,011 of record JANRGV010000111.1, on the reverse strand, counting down.
TTTCAGTTTAGCCTGGCATACACTTCTTTGTAGAATTTAGTTAGGCCTGGCATACACTTCTTTGTAGAATTTAGTTAGGCCTGGCATACACTTCTTTGTAGAATTTTCTTATCTATTTTCTGCATTCCACAAATGTTTGGGATTACATTAGGTTTTGCTACCCTCACAGTTCACCCTAATTTCCTGTTTGATCAAACTGGGGGAGAAATGACAGGACTTTGTTTAACAACAGCTCTCTGCTAACATGGGCCTGGGATTATAGACTCCTGAAGGATCAGACCATGGTGCTAAGGAAGCTTTAACCACACAGTGCCCTAAACCACAGCCAGGCAGTGCTGACTGGTAGGTGACACTTTTAAAACACACATTTATTCTGGTGCATACACTACTTAGAAAAAACAAGTGCTGAAAAGTGGATTAAAAAACCCCCAAACCTAAATATTTTACTTAACAGTTTTAAAATTCATTTTTAAAAAAAAAGTCACTGAAAATAACTGCCTTCTCTTTTTACTTTGCATTTTATATATCAGAAAAATTAAACTTTCCATTTTGGTTGAAGCATTTTTTTTCTCCTTCTCCTGTTGCTGCTTTTACTATCAAACAAACAAGGAAACTTGGGATAGGGAAGAAGCAGCGTCTGAAAACTTCAAAATTAAATAAGTAATCAAAAGCATAAACCCAAACCAAAATCCCAACCCAAAACCACATTTAAAAAGCTCCAAGTCAAACACACTGTTCTGAAGAAGACTTTCTCATGGCTGAAAGCCCCCATTTCAGGCCAATCCCTGGATACTGCAATTTTCTGTAACTGCTGTTTTCACTTACTTGGGGAGTCTGGGTTCTTTGAAGACTGTGGTTTCACATCAGGAATTTCAACATCTTCCTGCTCCCTGCTCCCTTCCAACAATCCATCTCCATTGTTTTCTGTCTGTTGGGTCCACATCTCAGTAGTTATGTTGTTGGTGTTTCCAAAGTCAGGAGCTTCCAGCATTTGGTCCTTCTTACTTTGGACAGCCCAGTGCATTGACTACAGGAACACAAACATAATAAAGAGCTAAGCCCTATGTTTAGTGGGCTTTTAATTACTTTTTCTTTCTTATATTGCTGTAATAAGTGGTCAAACAAAGCACATTGAGAAGCCTGCAAGTCAATAGGACAGGGGAAAAGATGGTTACATGTCACAAACAGCACTGCAGAGGACACTTTATGTCAGGCGGGGGTGAAGAACAAAATGTACAAATAGATCAGAATTTTAAGGGCCTTTTGTCCAGTTTCTTCTGCCATGAATATTTCTTCTGCCATGAGATATTTTTAAGAGGGCTTGAGTGACTTCAGAAATGTTCATTTTCAAAGCTGTCTTTGACTTCAAAGTACCCTTTGAAGACAAGGCAATTTGAAAAGATTCAATATTAAAGTCTGTGGAATAACATCTGCTTGGAAATTAACTAAGCTTAGTTGGACACTTCCAGCAAACATTTAAGCTCAGGCTTAAGCTCTAGTTGAAGTGTCTCAAACCTCTCTCCTAAGCAGAACTGAGATGGGCAGAACTGACATAGGAAACTTTTACTCACCTGCCTTAAAATATGACCATGTAGCCCTGTAACTATAATTCACTCTAGTAGGGCAGGAAAAAAATAATCCAATATTATGGAATTGAGCTCTGCTAGAGACACACTACCAGATCTCCTCAAGAGCAGGACCAGGAGGGAAATCACCCAAAAAACTCCTGCCTCTGTCCCAGGTCACCCCACCAGCCTAGCAGGGCCCCTCCAAAGCTCTGTGGGAAGCCCAGGTTTCAGGGAACGACATCCTGGATCTTTTCAATGAGATCTTCATTTAATCAGACAGCATGCAAACCCATCTGATAAGCAATAAACCAAGAGGAGAACATATTACAAAAAGGTCCCAGCTTTAACTTAACTTCGAAAAGAAATAAAAGTTTCCTACAAAAGCAAAGTGAGCTGAAGCATTTGAAAACAGCCCTTAAGTTACTTAAACTTCCTATAAAAGCAGCAACTCGATAAATTCACTCTAAAACTATGTGAAAGGGCTTCTGAAGCCCTCCAATTGTCCCTGCATTTCCTCACCATGCCGAGTGCAGGGATCTCCATGCAGCATTCCCCGGAGCCCGGCAGTGTGGCAGAGCTCACGGCTGTACCTCATCCCCGCAGTGCAGCTTTGCCGGGCCAGCCCCAGCTGTGCCCCCTGCCCAGCCCCAGCTGTGCCCTCTGCCCAGCTGTGCCCTCTGCCCAGCCCCAGCTGTGCCCCTGCCCAGCCCCAGCTGTGCCCTCTGCCCAGCCGTTCCCTCTGCCCAGCCCCAGCTGTGCCCCCTGCCCAGCCCCAGCTGTGCCCTCTGCCCAGCCGTTCCCTCTGCCCAGCCCCAGCTGGCCCCACTGCCCAGCTGTGCCCTCTGCCC
>JANRGV010000111.1:34905595-34924495 GCA_024734035.1 Alethe castanea | reverse complement strand
GCTGTGCCCTCGGCCCAGCCCCAGCTGTCCCCTCTGCCCAGCCCCAGCTGTGCCCTCTGCCCAGCCCCAGCTGTCCCCTCTGCCCAGCTCCCCCCTCTGCCCAGCCCCAGCTCCCCCCTCTGCCCAGCCCCGGCGCCGGCAGGGCCACACGGACTGACCGTTCTCACGGAGCTGCTCAGCGCCTCCCACTGCTGGAACGGGATGCTCACTTTGCTCCGGCGCCAGTGATCGTAACGCGCCCGGCTCTCCTCGTTGGTCAGGGTCTCCTTGGCTTGCTGCAGCTTCTGGAAATTCTCCACTGCCACACAGACCAAAGGGACACTAAAGACAATGGTTGTTTGGCACAGGAATGAACTCGGGTACAAAAGGGGCCGTGCCAGAACGGCGCAGAGCAAAGCAGAGGAGGCAGGAGGAGGAGCAGGTGGCCGAGGGATGTGCTTCTGCTTCTGCTTGCACAGCTCTGGCTGGCTTTAGGATCACAGCACCTTTGGTGGACTGATCCCTTGCAAATCAGGACTGAAATGTTCCTTTGTCTACCAGCTTCAGAAGCTCCTAAATTTAAGTTCAGAGAAGCTTACAGAGCACACAGGTGAAAGGCAAAAGTCAGTCCCTGCAGACCACCTTAAAAAGGGAAATTAGAGCAACACTGCTTAGAAGGAACACACTGAGATCTACAGCAGCACAGGAGCAGAGCAGAGCAGAGCACAGCAACAAGAACCACGAGCAGGGAGAAAAAAGATGAGCAGGAAATGACAAACAAGAAGAAGAATCTAAATATAGTTCAGATTAATTAACTTGTGCATGTTATTAGGTGTGTTTTCTACATATGCTAAAATGTTATCCAGTGCATGAGTGAGAGCTCTCACTTTTCCCTCCAGGGTAATTTTTCATGGAATGGTTACTAAGGATGCAGCTGCATGTTACTATTTGTGGAAGGGTTATAAAGATTTAGACTTCATCTATGACTCACCTGTGTTACAGTGATCTATTATTATTACTATTATTCATTTATTCCAGTTTACAAATCAGAGAGAGCTCTTTTGAAATACACTACACCCAAACACCAATCAAAATTGATGACTATAAATCAAACAAGAGACAATAGACTGAGGGAACAACTGTACTAGGTTTCCTTATTCTAGTGTTACTAGTTTTCAACAAATAAAAGGTCTACTTTAATTACTCTTTATTAAGCTTTAACCTGATGAAATAAAATAAAAAACCATAAAGTAAGCTCTCACTAGTACTGTAAAAAGGTATTTAAAGTAAATAAGGCATGTTCAGGTAAAGAGAAAATATAACATTTCTCCATGATAAGCAAAGCTGCTCTGCTATTTGGCACTTGGCTGCTCTTTTTTGTAGCTCAGCCCTGGTGAGCTCTGCCCAGGGCTCTCTGTGGTTATGAATGGGTGAAGACTCAAATAAATAACTCAGGTGCTGCTGAGCCCTCCCAGCTCTGAGGAGCTGCCCCCTCTCACCAGCACAAACATCAGCTGCTGTTCTGCAAACAGAGGCTCCTCACGGGGCCGGCTTCTCTTCACTTCCCATCGTTAAATTACATTAAAAGAAAATAAAGCACATTTTATGTGTTCCTCACAGGCTTGTTCCTGCCAGTAAATTAACTGATGGACACAAGTGTGGCACTTGAAGGCCACTGACCAACTCCACTGGTCAAGGAAGGGACCCACTCCAGAAGTAAATTCTGTATTAAGATGATCTGCTGTAGAAAGAAAAAAAATTCAAGGTCCTAGAAATCAAAAAAATCCAACAAGTGTCTTCCTGCTCTATCACAGAGGAGTGTGCAAGCCTTAGAAAGAATATCACAAGCTTGCTATTTAAATAGAATGTGCTCAATGCACACAATGATTGAAACATATTGAGGGGAAATAAAGTTTTAAGGCTGAATTTAGTATCTTGGCCATGCTAGTAGAAGAAAAACAGAGATTGTTTTTACACAGGAAAGAATACATACCTGCTTTGGGGTTTCCAGGATGCTTATCAGGATGACATTCAAGGGCTTTAATCTTATATTCAGCAAGAATCTGTTCAGCCTAAACAAAATATTGAGATAAAGTGAGCAAACACAGAAAAGACTTGCAAATTTTCTTTTTGAAAGAGGCTGGGAGGAACACAAACAAGGCTGAAAGATTTTGTCCTATTCAATTTTACAAGCTTTAGTACAAGCAAAGTAGGTAACAACAACCATCTGCCAGTGACACTGCTTATTTAATCTCATTTCCATGCACTCATCCTTGGTCTTGTTTTTGTGGGGCTCATCCAACACGGCTCTAGAAAAATGTGCAAAGACATTTGACCACAGAGGCAAAATGCATCACTTCAGCTGCTCTTTACTTTGTTTCACCAACTCTAACAGAGTCTCATAGCAGGAAGCAAAGGCTCTCTATTGCTGAAGATCAGTTTGTGGCTTTAGGTGGCTTCCTCCATATCTCTTCATAGGAAATTCAGCCTGCACCCCATGAGGTTTCCATTTTGGATGCCCCATGAGATTTCCATCTCAGATACCCCCAAGATAACTTGCTCGATAACCAGCAGTTCACATCTTTTCTTCATGTCAATTTTCCATGCAAAAAGGTTGGCTTGGAGTAGAATAGATTTATAATCAACATTCGAATATTGTCATGTATTAGTTTATCAGTTAATTGCAAATTCACAGAGTTTGTTGTATCATAAAGTATTATAAACACTGGAAAAACGAAGACATGTAAACAGTTAAAATACAAGAAGCCACTGGAGTGGGCATCAGCTTAAATTTTCAAATGTTTAGTGCTTTTCCAAGTATCTTGCTGGTTTTTATAATTCAGAAGCCAAAACTTCTTTATATAATTGCAGTTGAGCTTAAGATTTCACAATTCACCCTAAGGTATCAAATAATTGCCATTCTTTCCCATAGTACACAGGCTGTTTATACAAATTCCTCATTTGTCAAGCCATGACAGCCACATACAATTTAAATTATTTCCTTCAAAATTAAGTCTCATAGCATTTTTATTGAGAATAAAATTACAGTACGCTCAACTAGCTGGACAAATCTTGTTGGCATGTTTTGGGAAAAAATGTGGTTTACAGCAGTATCTTTAGAATTCTGCACTTTTCACTCTGCTCAGTAGCTCCTTCCAGAGGGACAGATGTAATGTGGTGTATCTGCAGTCAGTAAGACACTTTAAACATATACAGTGTACAGAGAACTCAGTGAGACTGGTTACTGTATAGCCAGCTACCACCTCAAAAACAAAAGGGCAACTTTAAAGTTAACATGTGTACAGAAGGTTAAAATGTAGCAGAAGGGTAGCATGGAAGTCTTCAGCTTAGGAAAAAAATCAGCAGAAAGAAAAGTTTATAGGAAGTTTATACAACATAGCTGAAATTATTATAAAATATATACTGAGGTGTTTCACCAAGACAGATATCCAATACCCACTATATATGAACAGCATTGTTCTCAAAGAAGGATGGAGATTAAATCTCCCCTCTTCCTGTCACCTCTGAAGATGAAGTAGGTGTCTGTGAGCTCAATTCCACCAGAAGCCAAGACCTAACTTGGTTTATGTTTACTTGAATATAGCAAAAAATCTGCAGAAACTAAGAGTATTTCTGCCTAAATGTAACCAGGTCCAACCAAGAGCAGGATATTCTGCAGCTGGGAGTGTGCTGTGCATGCCCAAAGCAGGCTGTGCCAAATGTTTGACCCCTGGACAAAGCACTGAGCCTGCAAAACCCCTGCAATGCTCCAAATTCCTGTGAGACCCCAGAAGAGCAGTGCAGGGTCCTGAGGGGAGGGGGGTTGATCCTGGGGCTCGGTCAGCCTGGATCTCTCCTATCAAAAACAGTGCAGCAGCATCTGCTGCTGCTCCCAGCAAACAGTACTTGACAGCTTGATTTCCAGGGCCCATTAGCATTTATTCCAGCTTTTTAATTTCATTTGCAAGCAATCGGAAAAATAATTATCACATGTACTTGAACTGTTCATTAATTGCTAAGCCCTTAAGGAATTAGCATGAGGTAGAAAATGAGACTTGAGCACTGCCCTCTGCTGGGATCACTGCTAGGAGTGTCCTCAGGAAAAGCCTTACATTTCCCTCTGGGACACACCGAAGATGTTTACCCCTGAGCTTTATACTTCACCACTAGGACAGGTGAGAGCATCTGACTAAATTTACTGAGGAAAAGATAGCTTTTATCTCCACTGAATACATCCCTCATTACAGCAGAGTAATCAAAACTCCTTTTCCAGATCAGAAACACAATTCTAGTTAATAGAACAACTAAACTAAAAAAAAAAAACAAAAAAAAAAAACTAGACTAGCCAACTAGCCAACAAATAGTTGTATGAATGCCTTTAACACAATGCACACTTGTTTTAGCTCCACATCACTCAAAAATAGCTTAGCTAAATCTCATTATAAAGCATGTATCTGCTATCAAAACAAATTAGTGAAACTAGTATTTGAATTTAATTAAAAACAGTATTTCAAAAGCATTAATATGGAAAGAGATAGAGATAATGGTCTTGCTTTCATCTGAACCAGTGAATACATTTTAAAAAATATTATGCTATGTGTAAAGCCTGAGAAACTGAGCAGTGTTATCAGTGCCCTAAGGCTATGAACTTTTGTTGTACTACTTGTACATAAATAGCTCCTCTTCAGCTTTCAAAACCAATAATATATATTCCAAAATATTATTTGGATGCTGTCAAGCACATGCAGTCGGCTCTCTCCATAATCCAGTCCTGTTCTACATGACATTTTCAACCTTACTCCAGGCTCTTAACGTTGGAAAAAACACAGGGGAGAAAACTGAGCTTTCTGAGGGAGATGCTACAAGTGGCAAGAAGGAAGGTGCACAAGGCATTTCAAACATTCACAGATTCCCTGCCCGCACACGAGCTCGTTCAAACGGTGAATAAGCTGGCGGGCAGGGAGAGGCTCTTACCGTCGATAGCTCATCGCATCCCAGCAAGCTGTAGTAATCCTCCAGGTCGTGCGGCTTGCAGCTCAGGATGGCATCCATCGGCGCTGCTGCAGCGGGCTGTTCGCAGGCGGCAGGGAGGCTGAACACAGGATGCACAGACCGGCGCTCACAGCCTGGAGCAGCCGGGGGCAGCGCGGAGCGCTCCGTGCGGCGCTTTTGAACGCGGGCAGCTGACACGCACCGAGCTGGGGAGGCGCCCGCTGCCATTGGCCCCGCGCCGAGCTGCCATCGGCAGTGCTCCCTGGGATCTGTAGTTGCCAGAGCCACTCCGAGGTGAAACTGGGGCTCCCGTCCTGACCGCAGAGCTCTGCACACGGAAACGCGGCAGAGATTTGTCTCCGGCCATCGCCTGTGCAGCCCCTGCCAGCCAGCACACACCAAGGGGCTGCCCTGCACCTCAGCCATTTGCTGTTCCATTCCTATTTGCAACTTTTGCCACCGCCTTTGACCAGATGATTAGATGGGTAACTGCAGAAAAGAGTAAGGATTACTTCCAAAATAACCATTACAGGGTGCAAACTCTGGAGAACAAAGCACCGACCTTGCCAAAGTCTCAAGTCAGAGGTCTGCCGGTCATCAACAAAAAGGGGGCAACCCTCCCTCTCTGAAGGCTTCCTTGGGTACACAGACACTGCTCCTCAAAACCAAACAGCAACTGTACAGCAGTCACGTCCCACAAATTAAAACTGCCCGAGGACACAAAACACTCAGCGTCTACTATCAAATTAAATACTCCATCTCATGCTAAATTACTTTCAGACTGTGGATTGAGGGTCTGTACTGTGTGCAAAACACGTTTCCTTGTGAAGCTCATTTTACAGTGAGGTGAAACACCTTAATTTCAAACCATGATTAATGAGCAACGCCTCAGCCCAACAGAGACTCTGGACACGTTTGGTGTCACCCATGATCTGCTGATTTCCAAAGATCACTTCCTAAGCATAATACAACCATAGGCTGAAGTCTTTACCCTGGAGCCTTAGGAGTTCTGGTTTTACATTTCCCACACCTGCAAGAGCTCTGCAGCCCAAGATGTTCAGTGCTATTAAATCCTGATGGTTCCTTAACACTTACAAATAGGTGCTGTGAGCAGTAATACAGCTCTAAATGCAGCGACCTTGTAGGAGAACAGATGCCCAGGATGTGACCAAGGCTGGAACAGGCCATGTGTGAACCAACAAAGGACCCAGTGGCCATTCCAAGCTATTTATGAATAACAAATAAATACTTTTCCATCCACAAGTGCTTTAATATCTGCATTGATAATGTTCTACAATGACATTTAATATTAATCTTCCATCATTCTCTATTCAAGGTTGCATTGTCTGAAGTGTTCTGCTTTAGTGCACGTTCAGACTGCCTACTAAGATTATAGAATACACAAAACAATTAAAAGCAATAATATTAAAATAAAAAGCACAATCCTTGGTGAAAACATTTCAGTCTGACAGAAAACTCTACCAACATATTTCTCTGAGTAAGTGGAACAACAGAAATCTTTTTTCAACATCGCTACAAGTGGAATTACAAATCCCTCCATCTCTACCATTCATAACTTAATAACCAGAAAAGTACAAGAAAGAAAGTCTTTTAATAACAGAACATGTCAATATTTAAATAGGTTGTTCCCTGTGGGAGGACAAAAAACAAACAGCCGTCCCTGCTCCCAACAGCATTCGTGCCATCTCTTTCTTTTCCAGGTATTCCTTGCGCATTTGCGTAAGGTGAGAGGGAAGCTCTTTAACCCTTTTCCCCCGCAGCTGCCAGTGGCTATTGGCGCTGCCGGGCCCAAGGGCCGCCCTGCAGGGACCAAGCGGGACGTGCCGGCAGGGAATGCGCTCCCGAGCCCCAGCCCCGCCTGCGCCCCGCGCACAGCGCGGCTCTGCCCAAACGCAGCGCTGCCCGCGTTCCTGCCCCTCGACATCCCAGGGCACAAAGGCTCCCGCAGCGCAGCACAGCACAGCACAGCACAGCTGCAGGTTTGTGTCTGGAGAACAAAACACACCGAACAACTCAGCCTTTTACTGCTGCCGCTGACTTCTGAGGGGCAACTCCCAAAGCATCATCAAAAAGGAGAGCAAGAGAAGCCACGTGTATTACACAGAAAACCCACAAAGATTAGCCCCAGGACATAAAGTTCATTTAAAAGGGAATTACAGAGCAGGAGATGGCACAGACTATTGCCTACACATGCCATGGTTAGTGTTTTTCAGGATGTACAAACTGTTCTGGAAGTGAGGAAATCTCGTATTTGCTCTCTGTACCCAGCCACCAACTAAAGGTGTCTCTCAGTCCTAACACATATCGACAATTCTGTTTGTTTAGAGCTTAGAGCGAACCTGAATTCTGCTCCAATGTAACAGGAGACATTCGCCAACAACTTGTAAAAGTCATAAACAGCCCTTTAAATAAAGGGGTAAAATCTGGAAATCTCTATTTGAATCTCAGGTCCTACATCTGCATCACTGGGATTATTTCTTCCTTAGAACTGTCTTCACACAAATAACCACCAAACCACGTCCCCTTTATATGCTGACAAAAGCAGCTTACATGTGCTTTTCAAGAAATACAAATCTTGCCTCAGCTTCCAGAGGCAAGGAGGAAAAAGAATGCTTGTATACAAAATTCCACAGAATAATAAAAACTTCCTGATCTGGTTACTCTGCAGCTTGTTTTGAGAAGCAGGTAGTGTGAAAAACAATAAAAAAAAAAAACAAAACAAGCTTCCTCCCCCTACAAAGATCACGTATAAAGTTAATTATCCATAAAGTAATCCCTTTTGAAGCCATATGTATCAAAAATTTTAACCCCAAGGTTTTTTTAAAGCTGTTGGTTATCAAGGTCTGCAAGGGGGAAATTCTGCCTGTCTAACCTGGGTCTTGCCACTAAATTTAGGAATTCCATTATATTAAATCCAGTAATACTATTCTACAAATAGCTTGTGATGTTGAACAGTAACAACAAACTGATATTTAAATTTATATGCGTGAAGTTTAGACTATGTTGGTGGCAGTCCCGGGAAAAAGGCTGGGCTCTATCCTGTCTAAACTCCGAGGGGGAAAGAAACACAAGGAATTTGGGGCCCTTATGCGAACAAATCCCAACTCTCGCCGCTTACCATCAGGTGTCTCCCACACCACGGAGGCTCCATTCCTAAAGCAGCAGTGGTTTAGAGAGGCGCTGACCCCCCAAAACAAGCTCCTGCATCCCGGGAGCTCGAGTACCGCGGCTCAGACTCCCAGGCGGGGCTAACGCGTTATCCCGGAGGATGAGGGGCGATACCTTAGGGCATCCCTGCCACGAGCCCGCGGAGCAGCTGCGGAGCAGCGGCCGTGCCCCGTGAACACCCTCACCCTCAGCTCGGGGGCTCGGAGCCCGCCCCGAGCCCCGGCCCCGCTCTGGGAACGGGCTCAGGGCCAGCACTGCCGGGCTCCCCAGGCCCCGTGCCGCACGGCCCAGCAAAGGGCTCTGCAGCGGGGAGCTCGCTCCGGGGAAGGGGCACTGTGTGACCGACACCCTGAGGGAGAGCGAGCCCTGAGGGCTCCTCACGCGGCCGGCGAGGAGCGAACGGCGGCGCCGCCATTTGCCGGGAGCCGCCAAGCGGGGGAGCGCAGAGGAGCCGCGCGCGGCCAGTGCTCGGCAGCGGGCGGGCTATGAGCGGCACACGGCTGGGACGCGACGGGAAGGGAGGGCACGGGAGCGGCCGGGCGAGTTGCGCCCCTCAGCGCTCCCTCAGCCTCTTGGCGCCGCCACGGCGGGGCCGCCTGAGGGGAGCGGAGCGGGGCGGGCAGAGGGGTGGTGGGGACGGCGCCGGGGGTTCCGGCAGCTATGGCTGTGTCATCGCAGTCATCCCTCAGCTCCGTGTCAGCCACGGCTGTCCCTCAGCATCGTGCTCAGCACCATGTCAGCCATGGCTGTATCCTCACAGCCATCCCTCAGCACCGTGTCAGCCATGGCTGTCCCTCAGCACCATCCCTCAGCACCGTGTCAGCCCAAACCATTCCCTCACAGCTGTGAAGAGCAGCCATCGTTCAGGTCAGTCCCCTCACAGCTGTGAGCGACTGCTGTCCCCACAGCATCCAGCCATTGTTCAGCTCCATCCCCTCAGCGCTCAGGGCTGGAGCCCCTCTGGAGCCAGCCTGGGAGAGCTGGGGCTGGAGAGGGGAAGGATCCAGGCAGAGCTCAAGAGCCCCTTGCAGGGCCTGAAGGGGCTCCAGGAGAGCTGCAGAGGGACTGGGGACAAGGCCTGAAGGGACAGGACACAGGGAATGGCTCCCACTGCCCTGGATCCCTGGCAGTGCCCAAGGCCAGGCTGGACACTGGGGCTGGAGCAGCTGGGACAGTGGGAGGTGTCCCTGCCGTGCAGGGGTGGCACTGAGGGGGCTCTGAGGTCCCTTCCCACCCAAACCACTCCAGGGTCGGTGTTTCTATGGCCTGGAGGGCAGCTTGTAGGGACTGTGCCCTGCAGGACGTGTCCCCTGCCCCAGGGGTGGCCGCTCCCAGCTCCTGCCATGTCCCACAGCTCCCCTGCCACAGCCACAGCGGCTGTTCCCAACCACGGCTCCATCCGTGCCCACCCGTGGGGACAGCAGCACTGCATGGGCACTGGGGATGGCACTGGGGACGGCACTGGGGACGGCACTGGGGATGGCACTGGGGATGGCACTGGGGACGGCACTGGGGATGGCACTGGGGATGGCACTGGGGATGGCACTGGGGATGGCACTGGGGACGGCACTGGGGACGGCACTGGGGATGGCACTGGGGTTGGCACTGGGGATGGCACTGGGGATGGCACTGGGGACGGCACTGGGGATGGCACTGGGGATGGCACTGGCACTGCTGGCAGCACCGGCAGCACCAGCAGTGTTCCTGAGGAGGATCGGCAGGACGGGCTCTGTTCCAGGCTCTGTTCCAGGCTCTGTGTCCCTGTGGAAATGTCACAGCTCCTCCTGCACAGCGCTGTCTGTGCCTGCAGAGGGGAGGAAAATTCCTCGGAGCCAGGAGAGGAGGGAGCACTCAGGGTTTGCAGGGGAGGAGGGAATGCTTTGTCAGGAAATGGGAAATGCAGGGGAAAGCTGCTGAGGCTTTAGCGGTGCTCACTCCTGGCTGTGCCACCGGCAGTGCTCGCTTTGTCCCGGGATCCCGGAGCCAGGCACACGGGTGGCAGTGGCACCGAGGCAGGGAGGTGATTCCCGTTGGCTCCATTTCCGTCGGAAACGCAGCGGCGTTCGGAAAATCCGTGTGCGCTGGGCTGCCGGAGAGGTGCTGCAACCTGCCAAAACACCAGATGGTGCCATGGCTTTAGTTATTTCTTTATGCCTCTGGCTCCGGGAGTTCAGAGCCTCTGCTCTGCGGGCTCTGCCCATCCTCCTTCTTCCCAAGGGTCCCAGGGGAATTCAGCCTGGCTAGGAAAGAAAGGGTTTTACTTATTGAACAACGAGATAGAGCCGTTAATTAGTCACACGGATTAAAAAGGAGAATAAATTAAAGTCTAGTGATGCCACCAAGATGCCACATGAGGGCTGGGGTGGATTATTCCCACTGGCAGGTCTCCAACCCCTTCCATACTTAAAATACAGAATCGTTGATAGTTTTAATGTCCTCAGGGAAAAGAAATCCCAGCCTCTTGCACATTTCTCAGTGCTGCTGATTTTACCAAGCTAAGTGCATTTGGAGTTTTCCTGTCAGAAATCAGGTGAGTTGGTCACCACCTGTTTCCCTGAATCCCTCCATTTTAAGGGAAATCTAGTTCCTCTCACTTAATACAGATTTCTTCCTGTTTCTTTCTTTCCCCCAAATCTACAGTTCCATGCTCCTGAAGTGTCCCCAGGAAGTGAGGGAACTGCAGAATTTATTAAAGCTAAGTAATAAATCAACGTTTTCCCCTTAAAATGTGCCAAAAGAAAATTTAACAGATACCCACAGCTTGCAAAGCTGGGGACGTGCAGTTCCCTGTCAGGGGAAGGCAGAAGGAAATCCCTGAAAACCATGAGCAGGACTCAAGGCCATGGCCCAAATGGTTTTAGTGAGCTGAAGGCAGACCCTGATGGTGGAGCACACGTGTGCCCAGGGCTGAGGAACAGCAGGATCGAGGATTCACCGCCAAAGAGGGCTCTGTGGGAGCAAGAGGAGCAGAATCCATGGTGGGACGGGAGCCACAGGGAAGGGTTTTGTCTGGTGCCACATCCTGAGGGCATGGATATTCCAGTGCCAGCGTGGGAATGGCCCTCGGATCTCCCTCTGAGACACTAAGGTGGAATATTGTATATCTATGTCTATGTCTATATATCTGTATCTATATATCTATATCTATATCTATGTCTATGTCTATCTATATATTATATATATGTATTTTATGTATAATATAAAAATATATGTATTATATATGTATTATACATATCTAGATCTATGTCTATGTCTATGTCTATATCTATATATCTGTATCTATATATCTATATCTATATCTATATCTATATCATCTATATCTATCTCTATCTCTCCACGTGTGTGCCCCTGGGATTGCCCCTGGGCTGGTTTCCATGCCCAGAAATCACCTCCCTGCCCTGAGGGTGCCTTTGATGCACACCCCCAGCACTCTCCCGATCTCAGTGTGGCTGTCCCAGCCTGGCAGTGGCCCACAGGGGGCTGGAGGTGCCACGGAGTCGCTCTGTGGGCTCACCCTGGGCCACCTCTGGCCACCACAGTAAATCCTGTGTCCAGGAGGCTCAAGGCAGCCCCCATGCCATGGGACAGGGGAATCCCACGCTCTGTGGGAGCTGCAGCACAGTCACTGCCCGTGGGAGCACATCCCTGGGATCTGCCCTGGAAGAGCCAAAGGTGAAACTCTCAGCCCAGCTTCTCCACTATAAAATCCATAATCAGCACCAGAGAAGAACAGAAGGGGACAGGAGACCAGTTCAGTTCAGCTTTGAACTGGGAGGGAAGGGCTGGGAGATGCAGCAGCACCAGTGGGATAAGGAATGTGTGTTTGGAAGTGCAGCAGCTCCAACACTCTGCCATTTTATATTTTATCTCAGCCATGTACCTTAAATAGGACACAACTCCAAGGCTGCCGCTCCCTCCCAGATGGCTCTGCAGGAGGGGAGGAAGCTGGGACTGGGAGGAAGAGGCCTGGGATGAAGGCAGGGTCCCCCTGGCCAGGAGGGACAGCCCCAGCAGGACCCTCTGAGTGCAGGTTAAACCCACCCTGCCCCAGCAGCTCTCCCAGCTGGGTGCCAAGGCTTGGCTTTGCAGGACATCCCAGTAACAATCAGGTACTGAAACTCCACTTGGGGGTCTTTCCAGGCTTCATTTTTGTACCTTTAACGCCGATGTGTTCACGCTGCTCCTTTCCCCACCTCATTTCCTTCCCTGCACATTCAGAACTGCTGAACCGGCTCTGGGTTAGACAGGATCCCATGAACATTCCCTGGATTCAGTGGAATCAATGTCGTTTGGGATTCACCTGAGCCAACAAGGGCAGCCCCTCTGCCCCCAGCCTCCCTCAGCAGGGAGCTGGGATCCCTGTGTGGCTGCAGCTCTCCTGCTTCCCAAACTGCACCCAGCGTGCTGCAGGGCTGCCTGCTGGGCCCAGGCACAGCTCCAGGAGCTGGGATTTGCAGCACGTGGAGCTGTGCCTGCTCAGGGCCCTGAGCTGCTCTCAGTGCCCAGTGACAGCACCAGAGCACACAGACTCAAACTGTGCCAGGGGAGGTACAGGCTGGATACCAGGAAGAGGTGCTTCACAGAAAGAATCATAAAGTACTGGAATGGTGTGCCCAGGAGGTGGTGGAGTCACCATCCCTGCGTGTGTTTAAAAAAGACTGGATGTGGCACGGGGTGCTGTGGTGTAGTTGAGGTGTCTGGGCATGGGCTGGACCGGATGATCTTAGAGGTCTCTTCCAACCTGGTGATTGTGTGAGTGATTCTGTGATTGTGTGGTGGGACCCCTCTCCTGACAGGAATTCACTCCAGTGCTAAGAGCTGCAGAGATGGATCAGTCTCTGCAGGGAGATTTGCATCTGCAGAGTGAAGGAGTGCCCTGCCTTGGAGTTCCCTTGGTTTGGTGTCTGAATCCCCCCTGAGAGGCTCTGCAGGGTGGTGTCAGTCACAGGCTGGACTCCAGGAGCTGGGAGCTCTCCTCCACCCTAACTGGTTCCGTGGAGAACCCACCCGTTTATTCCCACTCCAGGGCTGGAGCACACCCAGTCCCTCTGGGTCTGGCTTGGCTGAGCAGGGGCTGTGGGGGCCATCGTGGGGAGGATCCATCCCAGCTCCTGGCTCATCCCAGCTGGTCACAGCGATTCATGGCTCTCAAACCTTCCCCAAACCCTTTGCTCTGGGCTTGTGCTGCCCTGCAGAGCTCCCACCCGCTCTCCCCCCAGGCTCCCTTCCCTTGTTTTTGTGATTTTAAACATTATGACATCTCAGATCCAACCAGCTCAAATACTTTTTAATACATTGAAAATGTAAAATAAAGCATATACGAAGTACATACAGTATATATATATACACATATTTCAAATACTTAAAATTCTTATGTAAAATATGATTTTTTTTCTATATTATTTGTGTAAAAATACATTTTCAAATGGTGTCACCTCGATTTTGCTGTACAGACCCTCAAGCCCAATCGAAGTCCCTTTTAAAAAGGCAAAAAGACAAAGGTTTAGGATTTTTGGAACTGTGTTTACAGGCCTGTTGTCCACACAGGAAAAGCCTCTGGGAAACAGTATTGGATTGCTTCTTTGTGAGAATTCCCATTTTTATTGCATTAATGGCAGGAACTGAAGCTTTTCAGTTGTGCTGCAGTAACCCCCGAGGAACTGCCCCGGTACCCTGTCACCACCTCAGAACCCCTCCTTTGTCCTCTCCTCTCACATACTAAAATATATATTACTTCAAATATATTACTGTAAGCTCTCCCACTCGCCCTGCACGTACAGCAAACGTTAGCATTAAAACAGCCTGGCAGCCAGGACTCTGCCCACCCCTGCAATTAATTACCTGTGCTAATCAAAGTGAGCCTCCCACATTCCTGCTGTGGGGAACCACAGGCCCTGCCCCCAGAGCTTCCCGTGGCTCACATGAACCATGGGATGGAGCATCCCTGGAGAGAGGAGCCCCAAACCTGCTCCCAATCCACCTCCCGTGCTGGGATGGTCTTGGCAGCCTCCTCCCCAGGATCCCTCCCCAGGATCCCTCCCAGTAACAACCTGACCCAGGAAATGCTGCTCCAGCAGCTGTTTTGTGCAACCAAAAATAAAATAATCCACCTCCCCAACCAGTGCAACTGCTTGGAACCTCCTCTTTTCCTGTAAATTCCCAGAGGGAAAGTAAAACTCCACACCAAATTCCTTCCCTCGCTGCCCACCTGGCTCAAAACCTGCACCCGCAGAGCGGTGCTGGCACCTCCTGTCCGTGGGGTTTGGGGATGGGAATTGGGCTCTAATTCCAGTTCTGTGTCCTGAAAAGGGAAACTGAAACCTCCTCGCTCATCAGGTTCCTCTCCCTGCCACAAACACTCTGCCACCAGGCTTTGGAAATCCTGGATTTTTGATGCTGCCATTCCCTGCAGTGCTGGTAAATTCATGCCTGGGGGACCAAAGTCTGACGGTTTAAATGTCTCGACATCCCTTTATTATAAATCCCACGTGGAGGTGGATTTACTGGCTGTGGGACAGGCTGATCCCACCCCAGGAACTCCACGGGATTCCCCCTCTGAAACCCCCCACCCCCCACCCAGCTGCAGCACACGTGAAACTCCAGGGCTTTATCCCTCTTCCAGGGATTGTTACACCCAGCCCGTTATCCCGAGCCACCTCCTCACACTCAGTGCCCTCTGCTCACCCTTGGAGATGCTCAGAGCTCAGGTGGGCACTGAGAGAACCGATTTCCTTAAAAAGAAAGGGAAGGAAAGTAGCCCAAGCCAAGTGTTGATCCATGAAATGGAACTAAGGCACTGACAGGTGTGAAGTCCCGAGGCACCAGCACCATCCTGCCCTGGCCAGGCCAGCCCGGGGCCACCAGGAATGGAGGTGTGTGTGCAGAACTGGGGGAAGGAGCTTCCCTCCTGCCTGGATGGGAACAAAGGACAGCTCCTGCTCCCACTCCAAACCAGCCCAGCTTTACAAAAATGCAGGATTTCCCCTTCCCCAGCAAGAGCTGGCAGTGGGAAGTGGCAGGAACAGGCACAGGCCAGGGGTCCCTGGGCTACCACACGCCCACCACAGGTGTGAGATGCTCGTGGGGACAGCTTTGTGCAATTCTTTAGATTTAGATCTTTTAGATTTAAAAAACGGGGTTAATTTCTAATCCCTAAATCCTCCTCACCACGGGACGCTCGAGCAGCAGTGTGGAATCACGACAGTGGGGGTCACTGCTCTGCAGTAAATGTCAGATGGCAGAACCCAGAGCAGGCGATGCTGCAGCTCCTGCTGCTCCCTGGGCAGGGAAGGAAAGGCTCCTGCTGCCACGGGATCAAGTCTGCAACTCCCTCTTCCTTGTCATCACCAAATAAATCACAGAGTCACGGACTATCCTGTGCTGGAAAGGACCCACAGGGATCCTCCAGTCCAGCTCCTGGCCCAACAATCCTCCCTGTGCCTGAGAGCGCTGTCCAAAGGCTCCTGGAGCTCTGGCAGCCTTGGGCACCACGTGTCCCTCGGAAAATCCCCCAGGGAATTCTTTCTGCTGCTCACCACCAGCGCTGGGCTCCTGGGGAGAAGGGGAGGGGAGCAGTAGTACAAAGGACAGGGGAGGGAAGGCTGAGGACCCCGTGCACCACTCAGCTGGGGGAATATTGCTTCAGCTTTAAAAGGCCTTTGGATTAAAAGTGAATGCAGTGCTTTTCCACCAAAAACATACATAGCTCTGTTCCCTGACCAGGATGCAGCAAGGCCCCTGCCTGCCCCGGGAGGGGAACAGCCCTCGAGTGCCTCGTGCTCCATCAGCTCCTCGGCTCCCAGGACACGGGAACGCTGTGCTTTGATCTCCCTCAGTGCAAGGGAAGGAATCAGGAACTGGCAGGGAGCACTGGTGCCACCAGCCGTGTCCCCAGGCAGGGCTGAGGGGCTGCCCCAGCACCCCTCCCTCAGCTGGGCCCAGGCTGAGCTGAGCTCAGCCCCATTTGGTATTCCAAACACAAAGAGCCACCCAAAGGCCCAGGCAGACACTGATTTGCCTTTCCCCACAGGCAGGAAATAGAAAATCTTGGATAGGAACTGGAGATGTCTGACCACGGGCGTGTTTGGATGAGCACAGAGCAGTTCCCAGAGCAGGGCAGGAGCCAGGGTCACGCCTGGTGCCCTTCCCTGCCCCTGTGGCACAGGAGTAGCTGGCTCAGGGCCGTGGCATGGCAGCTCCAGCTGTGGGGGATGCCAGGAGAGCAGATTCCTGCCCTGCCAAGCACAGCTGTGTGAGCCCTGCTCCTGTGGGAGCTGCTCTGGTAGTGCCAGGGTCAGCACAGCCCCTCGCAGCTCCACCAGCAGCACTCCCAACACCTCCCTGCAGCTGGGACATGGGAGGGGATGTGAACACCAGCAACACCAGCCCAGCCCAGGAGCCTGAGGCACAGGCAGCTCACAGCCAGCGCAGGGAGAGGCTGGCACGGCCTCCGTGCTCCTCCCAGCTCCCAGGGATTTAAACTGGGAGCGGCCAAGGGAGCACTCAGGGCTCCTGCCTCCTGCTCCAGCACTGCACTCGGCTGCACCTGGATTATCCCGTTCCCTTGGCCGGGAGAAAAGCTGGGTCCCCCCAGGGGGAGAGCAGAGCTCAGCAAACGTGCTCAGAGCAGGCTGGGGTCACTGGAACGGCAGTACAAGTCAAACACTATCTCCTAAAAGATTGAAAAAATATCTTTAAACAAAATACCGTGGCGTATTTACATAATTCCTTAAGTGCAAACTCTTGTCACGATTCGCGTCGTCGAGCGCGATTTCGACTCCCTGTACAAGAAGGTGCTCTTTCGTTAATGAAAGAAGGGCTGGACTCTGCATTCCTGATTCAGTGACGAGTCTCTTGTGCAAGGCAGTTCAGCTCCCGTTTCCCCCCGAGGCGCCGCCGCGTTACCGCACCACGAGGCAGGAGACGCAGAGCTTGGAGGGCCCGATGCAGTCGTCGTGGCAGAAGGCGCCGCAGCCCTTGCACATGATCATGGCTTTCAACCTGCAGTAGCACTTGGCGGGGGGCTCGTCCCCGGCGCCGTCCTCGGCGAAGGCCGGCACCGCCAGGCCCTGCCCGTGCCCGGGCCCGGCGCCCTGCCCGGCGGGGATGGTGGTGACGGTCACCGAGAAGGACATGACGTTGCCCATGGAGCTGCTCTCGCCCACCAGCGAGGCCTGGCCCACGCCGGGCGAGGTGGACACGTTGATGGTGCCGCTGTAGCTGGGCCCCAGCAGCTTCGGGGGGTGCGGGGCGGGCAGCAGCGGGGGCTGCGCCGGCTCCGGGGCTGGGCTGGGGGGCCCCGGGAGCTCCGAGCCGCCCTGGCCCGTGCCCCTCATGGCGTGGGCCATCTGCTGCTGCGCTGCCTGCAGCAGGCCCCGGGCCAGCGCCGAGCCGTCCAGCACCTTCTCCGCGGCGCCCAGGGAGCCGGGCTCTGCAGGGCCGTGCGAGCCCCGCTCCTTCTCGCCCCGCCCTGCCCGCGGCTCCCCTGCCGCGCTGCTCTGCTCCCGCTCGTCCCCGGAGCTCTCCTCATCCGTGTCCCCCTCGCTGCTGCCGCCCGTGTCCCCGCACGGCCCCGCCTCCGCCCTGGCCCCCTCGGCGGGGCTGCTCAGCCCCAGCGAGAAGCCTCTCCTCAAGCTCTCCGAGCCGCGGCCGTAGGTGGAGATGTTGAGCAGGTAGTGCCCGGACATGGCAGGCCTGCATGTCCTCCTGCCCGTGAAGCCCAGCATGAATCTCTGGCTGCTGGAGCTGCTTTCCACGGGCAAACCTGAGTGCGGGAGGTTCAGCTGCGAGGGCTGAAGGACGGGCAGCAGATTCTGCCTCTGCACCCTCTTGATGAGGGTCTGCAGGATCTGCTCCTGGGTGGATTTGCTCAGCGCCTCGTGGCACTGCTGCTGCTGCTGCTGCTGCTGCTGCTCAGCACCGGGCTCCTTTCCCGAGGGCAGCAAGGTCCTTGGGATGAGAGGCACGGGCCTGTTCTGGCAGAGGATCTTCCCGAGCTGCTGCGGGGGCAGGCTCGCCGCTCTGTCCCCCGCCTCGGCGCCGCTGCCCGCTGCCCCCTTCTCCTCCTGGGCAGCCACGGGCACGGCTCTCGCCTCTGCCTTGGTGAGCGCCTTGGGCAGGATCTGCTCCAGGGGCACGCTCTTGCCTTGGAGCAGCTGCGTGACCAAAGGGTTGTTGGCAGGAATGCTGGAGCTCGCCCTGGGCACGGCCCCGCCGGGAGGGGATTTAAGGCTGGCTGCGACCGAGGAGCTGCTGGAGGCCGGCACGGGCACACCCACAGCTCCAGCCGGGGCTCCGGGGCCCGAGGGCGGCAGGGAGCAGCTCGGAGGGGAAGGACATTTGCTTTTGGAAAGGTCACAGCCGGTCCCTGCTGAGGCTGTGGCTGTTCCTGGGGTCACCGTGGGTGTCCCTGGGGTCACCATGGCTGTTCCTGGGGTCACCATGGCTGTCCCTGGGGTCACCATGGCTCTTCCAGGGCTCCCTGTGGCTGTTCCTGGGGTCACTGTGGGTGTCCCTGGTGTCACTGTGGCTGTCCCTGGTGACACTGTGGGTGTCCCTGGTGTCACTGCAGCTGTTCCTGGGGTCACCGTGGCTGTTCCTGGGGTCACCGTGGCTCTTCCAGGGGTCCCTGTGGCTGTTGCTGGGGTCCCTGTGCCACAGCCAGGCCCATTCCCAGCCCCAGCAGCCGCCCGGGCCGGGGCAGGCGGGGCTGGCCCCGCCCTGTCCCCGCACTGTCCCCGC
>JANRGV010000111.1:34869758-34905495 GCA_024734035.1 Alethe castanea | reverse complement strand
GGGGCGGCCGCGGCGCCGGCCCCGCATCCCGGTGAGGACCGACCCCTCCCTTGTCCCCTCCCTGCCTCCCTCCCTCCTCCGCGGGTCCCTCCGCCCCGCAGCGCCCGCCCCGGGGGCCGCTCGGGCGCGGTGCGGGTGAGCGCGGCGCTGCGCCCCGCGGCACGGAGCGAACTCCGGGGCTGCGGCCGCGGCTCCGCCGCCCGGGCAGCTCCGGGCCGGCCCCGCCAGGGCCTCCTGCGCACAGCGACAGCGCCCGGCTCTCCGCCCGGAGAGCGTTTATTCTGCTGGGTTGCTGGCGACAAGTTATTAAAAATGGAAAATCATATGCCCGGTTTCCTTTTCATAATCTCTGCCGCGTTGTTTTATTTCTGATCATTAAAAACTTGTACGTAAGCTCAGGAGCAGCAGTCTTGACCAGTTCTTTAAAGAACTGCAAGTGACAGTCTTGGCTAAAGTTTCAGTGACTGCAGCACAAAACTAAACTGTAATCTTTCTAAAAAGTTTCTTTCAGATAATATTTGAATTGTACTGGTGGGCAGCATCACTGCAAAAGTACCTCACAGTACAAACAGATGCGGTTTGAGTTGTTTCTTGTTGGAATTGTTAATTGTGTTTTGTTTTTGTTTTAAAGCAGTATTTTGGAAAGATTTATTAAAATGTATCAATCACTGCATTCTGCCAGTACAGTCTTTACATTTTACCTTGGAATGCAGTTAAAGATATTTTATCTTTTCAGTAAAACTCTATAGAAAATTTCTGTAAAAGCAACTCAAAAAGAACAGGTATAGGATAAACCTGGAACAGCCTCAGTATTTAAAACCTCCATTGGAACAGCTCAGAGCAAAGCTGATGATCTCTTACCAGTGTCTCAGGTCCCTCCGAGCCTCGGGTGTGTTTCGCTGTAGCTGCCTTAGTTCTGGCCAGCATTTCCCAGTCTGGTCCTCTGAGGAACACACAGGGAGTGTTACAGTTTAAACTGCTACTTTATCCTGCTTGTATCTGTCACTGGTAAATCCCAGGCGCTGGGACCTGTGTGTGAGGAGCCTTTCACAATGTAAGCTTTGGTTCTTGATACAGAAGCCACAAAGGTCGCTTAGGTTAAACATGCACCTCCAGTTACTGATGTGTACTAATGCACTTTTTCCTTCACCAAAATCCTCAGTATGTTCACTGACTTCATGCATAAGGAGATGGAGCTGAAGTGCTGTAAATATATAGATTAATAGGAGATAGTAATGTCCATGAGCACCTGTGGCCTCAGAAGAACAAGACAGCAAGAACCAACTACAAATTTCTGTCATTGAACTTTTTCTGTTCTAATCAAAAATAAAGTATTTATGCCGACAAGGGAAAGGACAGCACAACTTCTGAATAAAAAATGGTGTTTTGTGGTGTTCTTTATTTGAGGATCAAGTGGAGTAACAGCTAAAGTAGTGCAGGGCATTCTTCAGTTCTTCAGATAGAGACCGAGAACTACTGTAGTGATTCTTTGCTTTACAGAGCACGACTGAGATTTGTTCTTTGTGTGTATCTTGGATTTTCGGCAAATGAAGCTACAGGTGCTGAGGCTGTTTCTCATAAAGCCAATAAAAAAGGTTGAGTGGTCTAAGTTCTAATAAGCTGCTCAGGTTGAATTTAGATTTCCCCTTCAGTGCGAGCTTAGTAACACAAGTGCCTTGTTCTGCCCTGGGCTCGTTCATCGAGGTCTGGGATGAAGTGAGATTGGGTTACTCTGGCTTAAGGCCACGGGCTGAGCCAAGGTGACTCTGGCACTCTGAGCCAAACCCAGCTGCAGAGGCAAATGGACGAGGGAAACTTAGTGAGGGTGGTTCTGTGTCACAGCTGAAATAGCATAAATGGTCTGTGTGGTCAGCAGTACAGCTCAGCTGCAAGGTAACACCCTCACAAAATCCTGTGAATTCGTAGCAAACGTGCACTTGTGGATTTCTTTCAAAATGCTGTTAAAATGCTCTTAAAACCTAGTCAAAGATCTGTCTGCAATGGTGGCATGTTTTCATTTTACCCAGTTTTTTAATGCACTGCATGCAGTGCAAATTGTAAGGGAAAGGCATTTTACATCATCCTTTTAAAACATTTGGATTTCTCTTCTGGTGAAATATCCATAATGCCCAGCACTTCAGAGAATGAGATTTCACCAAGGTCAGCATCCAGCCCCCTGAAGCCCAGCATTAAGGCAGCAAACATTGCAGTAAATCTGCCGACAGCTTGAAAGCGTATCTAGAAACGTGAAGGAAAATAGACATTCTCTGTGCCTAAGTGACAAAAGTGCCGATTGAGCTCGTGATTTTTGTTTCTGTGATCTGTTTGAAGATATGCTGTGCCCTAGGGCTGGAGTGTAACCCCCTGGTCGTGCTGTCTTGCAGATAACTTCCTCCTCAGTGATGAAATCATAGCCAATGGCTTTCACTCCTGTGACAGTGATGAAGAAGACAGAGCCTCACATGCAAGTTCCAGTGACTGGACCCCAAGACCACGCATAGGTAGAAGCCTGGAGCATGTTCTTAGTTGCTCTTTGCCTTTGAGCAGTCATTTAATCTTCACCAGTATTCAAATTATTTTTCCTGTTGCAAAAATACTGGCAATTAGTGCTTCTGAACAGCTTAGAGTTGTTGGCTGTATTCTGTATGGTATTTAAGGAGTTTAAAAATGAACCCCTTGAAACTTGCTGTATTTTGATTAAAATTGTCAATGTTTTCTTTTTTTCTTGAATAGAAATTCTGCCATGATCCCTATTAAAAGCATACATACTCACTCAATTAAACTAATTCATGCCGTATTTCTATAGCTTGCCTACTTGGTATTATTTCTTTAAGGAACAAGAAAATGATCCCTGTATGATTTTAGGACAGTGAGCCCTCATTTCGAGTGTTTCTGGAAAAATTGATTTAATGACTTGAGGAGGTCATGTCTGAAATAATTCATGTTAGATGACCAAAAAACAACAAAAATCCATGGATTGCTGGGCTCTATGTGTCTGTTTAGAGTGATGGCTTATAAAGCCACTGGAAAGTATATGTATGTTGTCTTTTCAGCTTATTCCTGTAAATACCGAATGCTGGGAAAATACAGATGGGGACTCTAAAAGAGTCTAAAAAGAGGTTAAGTTTGCTGTGAACTGGGGTTTGTACTTGACTGACTTTCTATGAAATCCTTCATGGGTTAACATAAAACAATGATAAATAAATAAAATGCCCAGTTCTCATTTCAGAGTTTAGACCAAAATACAGGGGGTTTGGAGCATTCAATTGGATTCATGAAACTGTACTAGCAAGTATTAATAAATGGAACAATGACCATGATCATCTGCAGTATTTGACTCTGTTTTAAATATCTGTATTTTTAAATTTTCCTAGGTCCCTACACCTTTGTTCAGCAGCATCTCATGTTAGGCACAGACCCACGGACGATTCTGAAGGACCTGCTGCCAGAAACGATCCCCCCGCCTGAACTGGATGACATGACTCTGTGGCAGATCGTGATAAACATCCTTTCAGAGCCACCAAAAAGGAAGAAGAGGAAAGATATTAACACCATTGATGATGCTGTGAAACTTCTGCAGGAGTGCAAGAAGATCATGGTCCTGACTGGAGCTGGGGTAGGTATTGCTGCTGACAGTGTGACAATATGGAGACAGGTTGGTTCAACACTTCAGCACAGCTTGCAGGGATGGCAGCAGGCCACTGCTGGGGAAAAGAGTCCAGTCCACTGCAGGGCCTGGAGCTTCCACTGGAAATTACACCATCTCTCCTCTCAGACACAGAAACTTGTAAACAGCTGCTTCCACGCAGAATAGTTACGGAATAAGAACATTTTCTGTCCTAGTCTTCACACAAAGGGGATGACTTTTTTAAACAGAATCTCAGTGGATCTCTTAAAATCCCATATGGAGCTTGAGGGACTAGAAGACTAGGATTTGAAAAAAAAAGAGTTGGGGAGGATGATCGTAGGACAGTTTGATCAGATTTCAGCAGACTGTTCCTTTGAGCACGTGCTGCTCTGTGATGGTGAAGCTACTCACTGTTTGACTAAAGAACATTTCTGAGGCTCTGTACCTGTGCACCAGATCATTTCTTGCTTCTGTTCACACACAGATGGTGTGACACAATTCAGAGCAGAGGAGTAATTCAAATCAGCTTTCAGAAGAGCACTGCCACTCCCAGTCTTGCACTTTCCATACTTCCATACACCTGTTTCTCCTCCTCTTCTCATGCTATTTTGGGGTAGTGTGAGACAATGATTTCAGTCCTTATTGACTACTACAATGCTTTGATAAGCAATGTTTATCAACAAACAACTTTTATCAAAGGGGGTTTATTCTTCAAAAGTAAGAATATAGTTTTCAAAAGCAAGACTATTCTGTTACTGTGTTAGCATGTGAAAGAAAACTAAAATATCAACCACCATATCTAAGCATGAGTTGGCAGATCAGCAAACAATTTTAAATTATATTTAATGGATTAGTGCTCTAAATTTTCGTTCACATCTTAAAAAACTTCCAGTGCTAAAAGCAAGTTCTGGTGTCCTGTTACTACCTGTGGAGACTGAACTAAAGGGTTTTTTGTCCACTTGTTAGATTTTGTTTCTGTGCTGTTTCTCCTGACTGTGATTTGGAAATTGTTATATTGGACCAAAAAAAAAAAAAAAAAGAGAGACAAGAAAAGAAAAACAGAGAGAACCCAGGAACCCAGACTGGTTTTGTTCTTAATGTTTCTGAGCATTGAGTATATTTTTATGAGCATTGAGAAATGTGGTTTCCCACAGCAACACTTTATAGTCCAATATGTAGTTTTCACTTATTTCAGATTGCAAAAATGTATTTCAGGTGTCAGTGTCCTGTGGAATACCTGACTTCAGATCCAGAGATGGCATCTATGCACGCCTTGCTGTAGACTTCCCAGACCTTCCAGATCCTCAAGCAATGTTTGATATAGAGTACTTCAGAAAGGATCCCAGGCCGTTTTTTAAGTTTGCAAAGGTAAGGTTTTCCAACAGTTATAGTCTTGGTCAGTAAAGACAGATGACAGTATTAAAATACATAACTCAGATAAAAACTAGAAATGTCCAGCAACATTCTCTCTCTTTTTTAAGCTTATTTACTGTTTCTGTTGTAAGTTCATGATATATCATGGTTTGATGTACACAACCATATCAGATGGATGAAAAGATCTCAATGATGTTAAACAGCTTCAAAAGCAGTGATTACATCTCTTAGACAAGAAGGAATTGTAGAAGCTGTAGACATATGGAGAAACAAAAAGAAAACCAACCCAATTGCATTTAGTCTTCAATTTCCTTGGGACCGAAAAAAAAAAAAAATCAAACCCAAGATATAAGAATTTCTACAGGACCAGTAGGGACTTGTGGAAATCAATCACCAGTGGTTGTGCTCATTCTTTTTTGCACACAATTCATACTACTGGTCTGTCATGTTACAAAGGGTGGAAAAGAAAACCCAATTCATTCTTTTTCTGCTTGGCTTTCTCTGGAAGCCTCCTATCCAGATACTAACAAATTTTGATGCTCATCAGTATAGTTGGTTCCTCTGGGTTTTAGTATTAAAAAAACACCACACCCCACAAACAAAAACCCAGCCCAAACCAAAAAACACCACAGCAAACAAAAAGAATCAACTTACTGGAAACCTGTCTACACACAGGTTTTACCAGAAAAGTCCAAATCCAATTTAGCTGATACTTTTTAACTTTTACTTTTTCACTCCTCCTCCTCCTTTTCTGTCCTTCAGAATACATGTTTCTAGTAACAAATCCTGAGGCCCGTGAAAAAGGAGAGAAAGCTTTCCTATTTCATAATTTTCAAAACCAGAGAAAGGTCTGAATGTTGCTTTTATGCTGTGTAAAGAACAAAATCCCAGCTTGCAGAGAGCAGTTCATGCTGAGGAGCTGAGCTGAGCGCTGGGAGGAGGAGCTGGGTGCCAGAGCGGTGGCAGAGGGACAGGGAGGGACCTCTGGGGACAGTGTCCAGCTCAGCTAAAGGCTCTGCATCCATTTGCACTGTCTAATGTGCTTCTGAATTCCCTAGGAAATCTACCCAGGACAGTTCCAGCCCTCTCTCTGCCACAAGTTCATCGCTTTGATGGATAAGGAAGGAAAACTCCTTCGCAACTATACTCAGAACATAGACACACTGGAACAGGTGGCAGGAATCCAAAGGATAATACAGTGTCATGGTTAGTGGCTTTAGTTTCACTTCTTCTCCCTCTGGGAATTCTTACTGGTGCATGTGACAAGGTAATTGCTGTTGGAATTAAACTTTCTTTCCTTGAATTCCTGTCTCTTGCCAACAAAAATTCTGATTTTTAAATGTTGAAATTTTGTTTTAGATGGCTTACATACTTAAATCAGAAGTGTTTCAAGTAGAAGTAACTCCTTTCAGGAATTAAGCTTGATGAAGTGTCTGTGTATCAGTGAAGATCCACACCCTGTTGGCACAAGCTTAGACTGCAACTTCTAAAATGCTTTTGGTACTTCTTGATCTGTGTGAGAACATAACATGGAAACCAGTCTTGCCATAGGTCCCTCTCCCTGCCCATCAATGGAATGGGTGTTATCTGACTCTTTATTTAAGTTATATTCCACTGAAATCTTAACATATCCTGACACTTCAGAGACTCCACCTCATGTATAAAACACTGAGGATTAATCACCAGTTCAGTTCGACTGAAGATCGTCTTATTGCACCTTCAGTGTCGTATACATTCTGTAATTATGAGGCCTAATTTAGTGGACTTGCTTTAATTGCTTGATATGCTTTCCTTTTCCAAGGACTTGCATATGTCAAGCTGAAAGTCCAAGGATTAACTTTCAAGAAAAGCATGCAGAAAATCATTTCTTAACTGCATGTTTGTGTCATTTAGTGAACTTCAGACAAATAAATCATCTAAAAGCAGCACTGGCATGTTTGCAAGGCCCATCCATCTAACTGCACCTCTGGCCAAGCTCACGTGGTTTCCATACCTACAAAGCTTAGCTCAGTGCCAGATCTGTGGGTTTTGATTCTCCAAGCAGAGCAAGCACAGTGCTCTGAATGGGCCCAAGCAGCACACAGCAGCATCTGGCTGTCAGCTCCCCAGCCCCAGTGCTGGTCCCCATCTGTGCTTCGTGTGTCACACGTTTTCTTTTGGTTGGCATTTCATCTGAGGCATTTATCACAGACCTTTTACGTGGCTGGGTTTTTGCACATCAATGCTGTGCTCAAGCTCCCCATTTTTCCAGTTGCACACTCCAGAGATGGGATCATTTTCACTGTATGTCCTGTTTAAGGTGATTCTGAATGAAACATTCTTCAAAAACATGCTGTGCACTTGGAGATTTTGAGGCCTTTGGAAATCAGCAAAGGTGGTTTTTGAGCACATCAAGCTTCATCTGACCTACAGCTGCTGCTCTTTACCAAATGGTTGTTGCCTAATGGTGGTAGCTGAAGAGAAACCATACTCTTCTGTGGAGGTTCACACTGCTGTATTTATTCTAATTTTTCCTCTGGCTGGGGCAATGGCAAGTTAATCATGAGTAGTTCACAAAAAACCTCGCAGTGATTTGGGGAGTTCTTATGTGAAGACCCATCTGTCACTGCAGACCTACAGCACAGCTCCTCCTATGGAAACTGTGGTGTCTGAGATGCATTCTGCTGCATTTAAAATGGCTCTTGCATTCAACCAGTGCATCTGGAATTAGATTGTGTTCCTTGCCATTGCTGGAGCTGTGTGAGCAGAGGCCGTGGCCTGCTGGCTCATGCATGGGCACCAGACTTCTGATGGTGAAAAATAATTCCCATGATAGAGCTGCAGGGAGGTGGCAGCAGATACCTCTGAGTTGGGTCTGTGAGCCTGACAGACATGTTCCTGCCATGCTGTATGAAGCTCTGAATTATTACTATCAGCTCATTAGAATGAGCAAGTAACTCCCATGGTCCTCGGAACCCCTCACGCTGGGGGAGCTGCAATGCTGAGCAAGGTTTCAGCAGCTGTGCAGTTTGCAGGCCTGCAGTGATCAGCAGACCTGAGCTGCCAGTTGCTCATAAATGATCTGCTCCAGGTTTTTCTGTGCTTCCACTCTCTTTGTCTTACCCAGACACAATACCCTGAAAGCATGAAGTCTTTACTAATGCATTTTCTTAGTTATTCTGTGCTACAGTTTGTGGAGTTGCTGTGGGTTCCTGTGCTGCTGATGCTGTTTGCAGCACCACTGTTGTGTAATGAGGGGGGCAGCTTCTGTTCTCTGCTCCTTGTCTGTGCTTGCACAGGTCAGGGCAATGACAGGACACAGAATCATTTGTGTTAACATGCATGTGGTGTATGGCTACTCCTAAAACAAGATTTCTGCTGACTAACACCTTGAAGAACAACAACTTGTAGTGTTACAAGGATCTCCTCTTAATTTTACATTACCTTTTGTAATGTCTGATTTCTGTAGCACTGCAACATAACAGCCTTTTTGTCAAAACAGCTTGGGCATAAGACCAAATCTGAATGACTGAAAATCCTGATGCTACCATACGGGTTTTTCCCCTCAGGTTCCTTTGCAACAGCTTCCTGCCTGATCTGTAAATACAAAGTTGATTGTGAAGTTGTTCGAGGAGATATTTTCAATCAGGTAAAAAATCTACTTTAACTCACTGCAGCTTTCTAATAAGTAATTCTCTCAAAAAAACCCCAAACCAAACCCTGAGCCACCACACTGGGATTGCTTACAAGATCTGCTTTTAAAAGCCTCCATATTTCTGCATGTATTTCATAAAAGTGCCTCTCTGTATTTTAGCATTTCCTCTGGTATTTAAAAGTATACTCAAATACTGTACGGCAAAAATTAGGTAATGGCAAAAACCTTAAGAGTCCATTTTTAATGGCTCATCTGATAAAAAATAGAGGTTAAATGGTAAGCAGAAAGTTGGATATATATCTGGTTTGTGTTGATCTGAATTTAGTCACACTGAGAAAGCATTCTTAGCATTTTATAACATTGGCTGCTCTTTGGGCATATTAAAATGTGTTTGAACAGCAGCTGACACATGGAGAAATTGCTAACCACAGAGCAGGCTCTCAGCAAGGCTCAGGTGGGATGTTGGTGTTGCTTCCTAGGAATCCTGAACCATTCCATGTTCCAAACTCCCTGTGTCTGGGTGTCAAGTGACCAGGGCAGGAGCTGGTTCTGCTCTGTCACAGCAGAGGAACCTTTGACTTGGAGAGACCCTCTCTGCCTTTGCCCTTCTTCCTCTTCTTTTGAAGGAACAGAGGTGATGATTCTGTGATCAAAAACATCTTGTTTGTGCAGATGAAAGGGGACTCTTTCTGCAGGCTCATTGGGTTCTTTTGCTAAATGCTTCAGAGTCCACAGTTGCAACTTTAGATGAGAAACAGGGAAAGGATCTAAATCCTGCAGGCATTACATTTGAAATGGAATTCAGTGAAAGCCTTTCAGAAGAGATGTTTGAGTTAAAGCTTTAAGAAATGAGAATCTCATAAGCCTGAAGCCTAAAATACTGAATGTGAAATCTGGTTCACTTTGCTATTAAGAATAATATTTTTAAGAACATCCTATGGATATTTTTTGTTCCTTTACCTCCAGAGCCAGCTGGCTGGAGTTAGATTTTTCTCTTTCTAATATATAAAGATCTGAGGAAAAAGTTCAAGACTCATTCTAGCCATCTGCTCCTTTTTGGGGAATCCTTTAGTTGGTTTCCCTTGACTGTGGGGTTATTGGGTGCTCTCTTGCTCAGGTGCAGGATGAAGGTTTGCACCACACCAGTTCCTAGCTCTTGTGCCAAATTGATTCTTATCCCATAAGGCATCCATCCCACAAGGTTTTTCTTTGTTCAAAGACTTCAATTTTGGGGAAAGATTATTTGAGACTACAAGAAGACCTTCTACTTGTGATATTTTCTGATTTGGAGAGTTTTGTCTTCTGCAGGCATCCATGAAACTAATTCTTTCATTTAAACTTTCAACATTCTACATTGTTTTTTCTGCAGCTGTTCTCTGTGTAGTAGGGAGTTGTTATGCATTTAAATGTCAGTTTTCAGGTATTTTTCTATTACTATAGGTAATATACATATCTTTACACCTTCATAGCTCTAATTTGTAGCTTGTGATGGTTTTTATGTGATTGCAGCTCCTTGGATTTATTGTGAAGTGTTATATTTTAACACTATAGCCAAAAAGACTTGAACTATTCGAAGGAAATTGCTCAGTATTGTCTGTAGATCTATCACTCACCTTCTTGCTTTTCTTCTCTCTTAAAAAGTCTTTAGCTAGGAAAGAGGTCCCAAAGATCAGAAAACTCCTTGGCTCAGGAGAAAAGGGAATCTACTTTTCCACAAACCTAGCTAGTGTCCACTTTTGTTAGTGAAGCAGGATTCTCCTCTATTTAAGGAGGAATTAGAGAAGTTAAAAATGGAGATCAAGCAAGTTCTGGCCTCTGTTCTTGTGCTGTATGCTCTTAGCCAGCCACAGCGCCCTGTAGCTTTGTGTGTGTGACACATGTAACCGTAGGAGGAGAGGAGAAACTCCAAGTAAAGCTCTACAAAAAATTCTTGATTAGGACAGGGTTTGTATCAGATCCTCAGCTGGAACCTGACAGCGAAATCTAAGTTTTTGCTCTGATTAAACTAAGAAAAATCCATTCCTGTCAAATGGGAGGAGCGCTCAGTTGGTGTTGAGCACAACTGCTGGACTTTGGCTTGTGGTACAGACCTGCCTGGGTTCTCCCTCTTCCTTCCTGCTGTACCTTATTTCCTGCGCAGTTGCTGCAGGCAGGAGTGAGAAGTGCAGCTGCCTTACACCCAGAGAGCAGTGACACGAGGAAATAGCACTGACACGCCCCCGTGTGTGGCAGCAGCAGCGCTGTGAGCCTGAGGCTGAGGTTTCCTGAGTTGCAGGCTGCAGAGCAGTGAGGGTGGCTGTGTGTGCAGGTGGTGCCCCGCTGTCCCCGCTGTGCCCCCGCCGAGCCGCTGGCCATCATGAAGCCGGACATCGTGTTCTTCGGGGAGAACCTGCCCGAGCAGTTCCACCGCGCCATGAAGTACGACAAAAACGAAGTGGATCTCCTCATTGTCATTGGGTCTTCGCTCAAAGTAAGACCAGTAGCATTGATCCCAAGTAAGTGGCTGTCTCTGGTAATACTTTCTTTAAAAAAATTGGATCAGAAGTGGAATTCTCAGTTAAGAAACTCCAAGCTCTTAAAAACACCTTTGGCTCAATTCAGTGAGCACCACGTTTTGCAAGATGAAAGCTGCTTGCCTATGTAAAGCTGAAATGCAAAATGGAGAAAGTAACAAATTCTAAGTACTTTTTTCTACACTCCAGGTAGATCTCAAGGTACTTAAAACCTCTGAAAAACTACTCTCTTAAACCTGAATGACTTTGTTCTAAGATTCATTTCTCTCCCTGTTTGTGATATGCTTTAGAAAGGCTTGAAGGCTTTAGAAAGGAAGCATCTCAAAAGCAGTATATTCCTTATGTGTACTTAATACATAAAACAAATGCACAAAGTAAACATAAATTGAAGACATTTTAGTACTAATTTTAATCTTTTTAATACTATGTATTAAATGTATTTTAATATTACTGTAGCCAGTATTTCTGTGCATATGTTTCTCAGTGATTAAGGAATGCTTTTAACTGGAAAAAATGGGGGGGAAAGCCCCATCTAACCAGGCTATAACCTCAACCACTGTTGCTAAATTTGGGACTGCCTTGCCTTCTTCCTGACCTGGCTGGTTTTGTGTTGTTGCAAGTGAAGGAATGAAGAGAAGCCTGAGCTTTCTCAGTAGGGCTCTGCTGGAATTCTGAATTCTCTTTTCCATCTCTAGGTTCCATCCCCCATGAAGTGCCTCAGATCTTAATTAATAGGGAACCTTTGCCTCATCTACACTTTGACGTGGAGCTTCTCGGAGACTGTGATGTTATAATCAATGAATTGTGTCAGAGGTTGGGTAGTGAATACACAAAACTTTGCTACAACTCGGCAAAACTTTCGGAAATCACAGAAAAGCCTCCGCGGCCGCACAGGGAGCTCGAAGCGCTTGCGGCTGAGCTCCCGCCAACCCCTCTGAACATTTCTGAAGGCTCCAGTTCACCAGAAAGGATGAGCCCACCTGATCCTGCAGTGGGCTCACAACGCCCACCTGAATGTAAGGCAGAAAACTGTGAGCCTGCCTCAGAAACTAAAGGGAGCTGCTCCGAGGAGACCCTTCAGGACACGCAGGCGTCATCGGAAAACCCGGAAAATCCTGCTAGTGAGCTAATGAACTCTGAAACAATGAAGGAAAATGGATCTAATGATGGAGAAAATAAAGAAAAGAGTGAAATACTGAGGAAGTGTTGGGTAAACAGGTCTGCAAAAGAACAGATTAGCAAAAGGCTGGATGGTAAGTGTTCATGCTTTTCAGTATTTTGCTACCTTTAGGCTGACACATTTATGCTAGACTTTAAAGGGATAAGTAAGTTACTCTCGAGACAGGTTTTGGTGGCTATTTTTGTTCAGACAAGTGTCTACATAACTGTCATTGAACTGTTTCTTTCTTTTGGAGAAGCCAGTAGGAAATATTTTTTGTATTTCATAATAGGTTTTAAAATCAGTGATTACATCCTCACCTAAAAGATCAAGGTTTAGGAGGCTGAAGGTAGGTGTCAAAAAATCAATCCCTTTATAACATTTTCAAATGCATTTTCAAAAAAGTTAGTAGAAGCTGGTTAGGGTAGAGCATGATCTGGTATTGCAGTAGAGCTGGAAGACAAAGTCATGACAGGACTTAAAAATCTCACAGCTGGAGTAAGGCACATTTTAAAGGAAAGTTTAGACTTTCCAAGGAAGCCCCCCTCCAGTGTGCAGTCGGGTAACTGATGTAAGGAGTCAGGAATTCAGGTGCAATTTTCCAGAGGAAAGGCTGAGTTTAGACTTTGCTGATACTCCAAGCAGGGCTCCTGTTCTGTCACAGGTAGAGGAAGTCTAGCTGGGAATGTGTTCCATGAAAAAAGCTGCTGAACAATCAGCATAAATCCTCTTTGGTGTCAGAGGGAGGGGGAGGAGGAATGCTGAACTTTCCAGTGAAGCATTTCTTTTGTCCTTCATAATAAATACACACACATGGACATAACTGCAGTTTCACGTCATCTGATTTAAGAGCCACTGTTGAAAACAGATCTGTGCAGGTGTCTGCCAGCTCGTGCATGGATCACTACTTCAGCCTGCCCTGACTGTTACAATTCTGTTGCAGGTTCTCAGTATCTGTTTTTGCCACCCAATCGCTATATCTTCCACGGTGCTGAGGTGTACTCGGACTCTGAAGACGACATCATATCTTCCAGCTCTTGTGGCAGCAGCAGCGAGAGCGGCTCGTGCCGCAGTCAGAGCCTGGATGTGGAGGACGAGAGCGAGATGGAGGAGTTCTACAACGGCATAGAGGATGAGGATGCTCCCGAGCGGGAAGAGGAGCCCGCGTTCGGGGAGGACGGGCCCGAGCAGGAGGAGCTGGCAGCTGAGGAATCAGCTGAGCCAAACGCAGCTGCAGGGACGGAACATCCCAGCAACGCGCTGTGAAGCGATCGCTGACTGGTTACAGGAACTTCCCACCAGCATTAGGAGCTTTGGCATGTCAGAATGAATGTTTACGTCTGAATTTAGAGCAACAAAACCATACGGATGTAGTGTTTATAAATAACTAAAACAGATTTTCATGCTTAGTTTTCTACCTTTTTCAATAAAAATCTATTACTGCGCACTCAACACTAACTCATCTTTTTTTTTAAGGTACTAGGATTATCTAAACAACAACTGTCACTATGTTCACTTTTAAGTTCATCTATCTGATCAGGCATCCATGTATATAATACATATTTTTGCTTAATAAATTTCAGCTTATATTATTTTTAAACAGTTTTGAAAAAGCCATTGGAATGTTAAACTAATATAAAGGGAACAGCTAATTTAGACCAAAGAATGGTATTTTCACACCTCTTGCTTTGTAACACTTTGGTTTATTTAAAATCTTCTTACGCTTCTGCTAAACCTTTCATTCACGCCTAGTCTGTCATTAAACACTGGCATTTTCTAAGACCTACCGTGGCAGCTAATTTTTTTGCTTTAACAGTTACTTTGTATGTTTGAGAGACATAATTGCGAGCAGATAGAGAGATGGAAACAAGACAGCAGCACTTGAGGAATCCAATGGTTTTTAGATGGATCAAGAAGTGCTGTGAACATGCTTAGGTTGCTGAGTGCATGACTTCCTGTGGACATGAAGCGTTGTTGACATTGGCTCCTTAGCAATTAGGACCCGGCCTTTTAAAAGGATCCCCCAGTAAGAGTCTGTCACTGTATGCAGCGGGCACATCTAGAGCAGCTGGCTGTATAAACAGCATTGGAGGAACTGCCAAGGCTCCCTGTGGAAGCAGAGCTCAGGAGAGCGTTCCTGCGGCGGGAGAAGCGCCGAAGCAAAGCTCCTCCTGCGTGCTTGTTGCTGCAGCGCGCCCAGCAGAGACTGCCTGCAGCGCTGGGAGCCCCCAGGAGCTGCACAGGGCCCGAGGCCCTGCTGCCCCAGGAGCTGCACAGGGCCCGAGGCCCTGCTGCCCCAGGAGCTGCACAGGGCCCGAGGCCCTGCTGCCCCAGCTCCTGCCTCCGCTGGGAACCCCGCCCCGCCGCCAGCTCCACCTGGACACCAAAGGCAAAGCGGCTTCTCCCACGCTGCCTCTCCAGTGCTAGGCTGCCTTACCCCTGGATGTTGCAAATGTTCAAGTGCAGATTGTTTCCAAGCCTTTAGAACTATTTTGTACAATTGCACAGTGCAGTAGTCAGTGAAACAGCATTTTTCTATCAACCACTTTTTCAACATTGGCCCAAATGAACTCTACGATGTAGATTATTCATATACTTTGCTTTAATATTTATTACATTTTGGAAGATGTATAGTAGCTGTTCTTTGAACATAATACAACACTTAATAAATATTTAAGAACAGCCTCCTGTATTCATCGAGAAATGTTGGCATGTTGTCTCATTGTCCAAATTTAATACAGCTCTTATTTGGCTACATTAAAGAATGCAATATGTTTAGTTTTCACTTGCATGTCACAATGTATTAGTTTGTGCTATAGGAGATATTTTAAATTGAAATACTTTGTTTTAAATTATTTTTACAGTGAGGATTGTTTTCTGCTCTTTTATATTGTATATAGTGTCTTTTATGTAATCTACTGGCATATGTTTTGTAGAAGACTGTTTAAAATGACTGGCTATCTTCCTGCAACTTTTGAAATACAAAACCAGTGTTTTATACTTGTACACTCTGTTCTAAAGTCTATTAAAATTGTCATTTGATTTCTGGTTTCCATTAATTTCTAGCTGTACCTTACAAGCTTACCAAGGATGAAATGCATTAAATTTGTCTGGAAGCATGGCAGAGCATGTCCAGGTCCAGCTGTAATTTGTACAATCTCAAAAAAGGAGATCACTTATTTTTATGATAATTTACATAACTACCCTATGAAAGCATCATAGCCCTTAGTACTTATATTGAATTGATGCACTGAAAAAAAAAACAAAGTGCAAGCATTTGTTTGCCATTCCCCAGCCACTTTCCAGCCTATTCTGGTACATTAGACACAATGATGACTTTGCAGAAGTATTTAAAGCAGCACATATTTAAACATCTCGTCATAATTTCTTCCTAATGGCCATGCATTTTCTATGGATCTGGCCTGACTTCAGTGCATTTTTAATTAGCGTTTCTGATTACGGAAAATATATAGTATTTTTAAATGCATGACAACAAAGGGACAGTCAACACACAATTAGGAGGGGCTACAGGAGCATAACATTCTAATGAAACCAACATTCAGAATCAAACTGAAAAAAGTGAGAAAAGGAAGACCCAGGGAGTCTGGGTCTTCTGTTATACTGAGCTCAAGCTCAGTAATCTATGCTTAAATACTGAACCAGAATCAAACTGAAAAGCAGTTGCATTTATTTGCATGATAGACTTATCTGCAAAGTGACTGGAGAATAAAACCCAGTGCAAAATGCTGAATTTCAGGCTAAAACAACTGGCCATGTCTAGGTAACAATGGGTTCAAGCTAGCTGTGAATCCTTGAGAAGCCACAGAGTTGTACCCTGAGTTACTCTTTGCTAGGCAGTTTCAAGAAGACACAGACTGTTAGGGCTCAGTAGGAAAATAACAGTAATAATAGTCCTAATAATGGTGGCACTGAGGGAAAAGAATTGCTGGTTGTTCCCCCAGCATGAGGCCCAAGGCTCAGAAAAGCGGAGACACTGCAGCAAAGCACCATTCACTGACCATGCAGCTCTCTGCCATGGGACCTTGGAAAGGAGCTGGGCAAATTCAAGTGGGGCAGGGCTCCCAGAGCTCCTGGAGGTTTATTTCCCTCTCCTTATACCCTTCTGGAAGCACCTGGGCTACAGGGAGAGAGGGTTTGTGCCTCAGATGAACCCAGCATAGCAGCTCTCAGGTGCAGAAGGGTCAGAGCAGTTCCATGAGCTGAGCTCCAACTGCTCACAGCAACCCTGGAAAGAACAGCCCAAGAAACCCCAGCCAGGCACACCCAGAGCAGTTCCATGAGCTGAGCTCCAGCTGCTCACAGCAACCCTGGAAAGAACAGCCCAAGAAACCCCACAGGCACAGCCAGAGCCTCCATCCGTCCTGCCCTGGGGATGCTGGAAGCAGCTACACCACCACAGGTCTGTTTCTCAAGGGACACAACCCCAAGTGCTCTCTGACCATGGGACTGTTATTTTTACTCACGCGGAGCAAGAGAAACTCTGTTTCCCTGCAAGCCCCACTCCCATGTGCCCTGGAGTGACAGCCACACCAGGATTACCTGGGACCCAGCCCTGGACAGAGCAACCATGCACAAACTACAAGCTGAGTTACAAAGAAACACAAACTGGAAGTCCTTAGAAACAAAACGCAAACACTTTTCGGTGGGAATTAGTTGTTTGGCCATGGTTTTTTTAACTAATTATTACTCACCACTCTTTCCAAGGGCAGAGCCCTGCTCCCAAGCCCAAGCCTGGGCTGAGGGGGACCCTCCTTCCCCCAGCAGGTGGGTGCCTCACAGGGAGCCCTGGATCCTACAGAAGCTCCCAACACTGGGCTCCACAGAGACCAGCCCAGTAATGCTGAACGCTATGGAGAACTGGCCTCAGACCCCGTGGAGCATCACAACCCTCCTGCTCCAGACTTCAAAACTCTGAGCGTGCCCTGCTGGGCATTGCCACAAATCCCTGCAGGGCCTGACCTCTGCATTAACTCCTCAGCCTGCAGGGCTGTTCCAGCTGC
Organism: Alethe castanea; assembly: GCA_024734035.1. Classification (NCBI taxonomy): domain Eukaryota; kingdom Metazoa; phylum Chordata; class Aves; order Passeriformes; family Muscicapidae; genus Alethe; species Alethe castanea. The sequence continues at coordinate 34,888,166 of JANRGV010000111.1, read as the reverse complement.
TTCCTCATCTAAAGACACTGCTGATCTTATCTGAATTCCCCTCCCTCTTTGCTTACTCCTAATGGAATCTTGGCACCTCGTTAGGATCCCTTGCCAGTAGACAGCCTCTGACTCCTTGAGATGCTGCACTCTGCAGTACTCAAACACTGCTGCTAGCAGGTGCACCACAGAGCCTCTGTGCAGGATTAGACCACAAAATATTACCTCGGGTTTACCTTTGAAATTCTTCAAAGACATGGCAGATACAATTTCCACTGGCAGCTGGTGTTTAGCTACAGTCAGCCAACTGTTCCTTCTCCTGGACACCCTGCTGTATTTGCTTGAAACAGGGAAGGAAACTTGACTTTTGCACTCTACTCAACTTGGAGTCTTCATGTAACACTAATCTTTTGTTTCCTCACATAATTAGGCCCATGGAGGGAAGCAGTGAACATCTGCAGACATTGAGGATTCATGACCTGCTGGTAAAACCAGTCTGGAGCATTGGTGAGATAAAGATCCCCACCAGCCCTGTACACAGCAACTACACTGAAATTACTAACCTGGTAGTTCCTATGTGGAACGAGATTCCCAAACCTCATTTTCCTAATCTGAAACTGATGTGCCTTTGGCTGGAGGAAAATAATGATGCTGAATGCTGTCCTGGCTAATTCCAGGGGGCTCTGATGACACTCGTGGCACTTGCCACACCTTATTTTGTTGTTTTGTGAAGTCAATAGTTATGTTCAAACCCAAGGGCAGGCACTCAGGCTGTTTAGACCAGCAGGGCTGTAGATATGGTATTTCAGCACAGCTCTAGAGGCCCTGTTATTGTCAGTTTGGTTTAGGTGCTTCCCCCCACCAAGCTGCCTTGTGGTTAGAAGATAACTTATCTTTGTCATTCACCACTTCTGCAGAAATGGGCAGGAAAAGTTTGCAGCTCCGAAGTTTTAGCAAACTCACATAAAGGGAATCAGTGTAAGAGGTAGTAGCACAGAGAAAAATGATGTGTACAGGCACAAACAGGCTCCCTTCCCCAAGAAAATAAAAAACCCTGAGGACTCAGTCACATGGACAGGGAACTCAAGTGTACATGATGGCTGAGGGAGTTAGTTCATTAATGAATTGTGCACACAGAGCAGGCAAACAGCCAAGGGGATTTCCTGGGACTCTCAGCTGCTGTATTAATCTGCTGATGCCAGGTGACAGAAGATGCTCTACACCTTTGAAGCTCCAGCTAAGGGTTTTGAAGTCATTGCTCCAGACCTGACCAACACAAACACCAACAGCAGACTGAAGGACCAGAACAGCAGGCTGATAATCAGTGCACTCAAACCCCACTCCAACCTGGCAAGTCAGAAATATCCACTTGGTAAGCAATGGGACCCTGACACTTGCCAGGAGAAACAAAAACTTTGTTTTTCCTCTGATTTTTTCTCCCCTTCAAAAACTGAGTAAGGCAATTGCTCATAGTATATACAAGTACTAAGTTCTGGTGGAACACAGAAAATCAACACAGCCACTCTCGAGGGGTTCAACTCTACCAGTGCTGAAAACTGTACTATTAATGAAAGCTTTATCTACATTTATCTTAACTGCAGAACCTCGTGTGCCTTTAAGAAGCTCTCTTTTATAGTGATTTACATTTGATTACATTAAGCTCCATTTTATTACTGATAAATCAAGTTTATTGCAGCAGAGAGCAGTGCTATGAATTAAAACCCTCTTCAGAGAAGTTTATAAACACTCTTAAAGGGAATACCATGGCTTGAAGCTCTATGATCAGTAACAACCTCATTAATAGCAACTCCCACGAAGTGCCAAAGGAGACAAATCATTATGCTGAAGCAGAGCTCACTGGTTTAACAGCTCTACACTGTGTTCTTAGCTTTGCCCTGGAAAATGAGGGACAAACATCTGCTGTACCTGTAGTTCAAGAAGCCTGGGTAGTCCTGCCATGCAAATTCAATCTTCATGCCTGTACTAATGTGACAGGTGCAATGAATCCAGTCCATGACTGCACTGCTCTGGCAACAGCAAGTCTCCTTCAGTGGTCACGCTGGAGATGGATACAAGTCTGACATGCAACTGCTCTCCTCCGGTGACAATTCTGAATCTTTATCAAATGCTAATCTGATTAGCAAATAAAAATACTTAAAAAAATTTTAATTATTGCAAAATGCTCCCACTGAAGCCCAAACTACTGCCATTCCCCATTGCTTGCATTACCCTTTTAAACAGTGGTGCCCAAGGTTTCCTGAATAAGTGAAGGTTTGAGGAAAAGGAAGGCTCTAGGCTTTCTTCACTAACATCATGGCTATTTCAGCTGCACATAAAATGGGTTTTTTCCCCCTTTCTCAGATGCTGCACAGTATCAAATATTCTGTGCAAAATGATACTTGATCTGAGCAAGAGAAAGCACTTCCTGCTGCCCACTCCTCTGGGCACAACTTCAGCAGAGCTGCTTCCCAGGGCTGCTGTGACTGCCACGTGAACTGAGGGCAACACAAACACTGCAGAAAGCCTTCAAGTGCTTGACACAAGTAATGCCACAACTACTAATTGCTCTGGTACTACACAGAAGTCCTTTACCTTGTTAGGCAGCCAACTGCTACAGCTGGGCACTGCCCCCCTGCACAGAATAAACTAACACCTGTAAGACAATCAGGAGCATTAGCACTATAGGACCCAACTTCATGTCCTGCAGAAATGAGCAAAGCCAAGGCCAAAGCTGCAGAGAGAAATCCCAGGTGAGTGCTGTCCTGAGGAGAGTGGTTCTACCCCTGCTCTGCCACTGGGCTCTTCAGGGGATGTTAAACCAACCATTCCAGCACCACCACTCTTCCCAATGCTTACTTGTGTCCACTCATGTGTGTCCACTCATGTTCCAAGAGAGTAAGACAAGTGTCTGCCTCATGCTGGAGACACATGTGCAGCAACATGGAGCACTTGCCACAGCAGTTTAGTCAGCAAGAAGTGCACATCAAAATGAAGGACATCTATGATGTCTAGTGCAGCCTAAATTTGGCACCAGAAATGGGCAAGTGAATTATGGCTTGGATTCTGCCTCTGAGACCTCCTCTACAGAATAAGTCACTCTCTTTTTGACTCCTCAGTCATCCTTCAGGTGAATATTGACATTGGCTAAAAATCCAACACAGCAAAAACCAGGGAATGTCTCACAGGGCAATGAAAGACAGACATGTACCACTGGATTTGGATGACATGCACTAAATCACACTTGGACCTGCACAATTCACATAAAACCCCTCTTATTCAGTGACCACCAACTGTGTGCATCAAGTGAAACAGGACTCCCATGGGACATGCAATAATACACAAGGAGAAAAGGAAGAAGACAGTTTTACATTAGCCACTTCCTAATTTTTGAACACCTACCTTTGCAATCTAGGTGTTTCATAATTAAAAATGGTGGTTTAGAATTACCTGGAAAAACGACTGCATAACACCTTTTTTTCCCCTTTTTCCTTTCTCCTTTTCCTTCTTCCACGTACAATAAGATTAAGCTGCTTTAGCATTTGCTGGTTTCTTGTTTTGTCTTGCCAGGTAACAAATGTTGGAAAAGATGGAATATGGGCTGCACACAAAGAAATCACTAACAGGTTACACTGTGTGAGAAAGCTGTAAAAACAGAGTTAAGGAAAAAGACTGATTTTAACTGTACTGACCTTTTTTTTGTATTATATCAATATGTACTGCCAGCACAGAAACTGGATGTTCTACAGTTTATTACAATTACTGCATTTCCCTGTTTCTCCTAGCTGTACTCTCCAATTTTATGCACTGAAAGTTGCTCTCCACTTGAAGAACTCTGCATGCTGCAAGTGTCCATACACATCAACCAACAAAGGTTTTCATTCAAGTCTTTTATTATAGCTTGAATTTTTTCACTGCATTTAAAAATCTAAAAAAAATAAATATTTGTTTCACAGCTGCAAGTCACATATGCATTAACACCACAAAATCTGGCATTTAACCAGAGAAGGAAAAGTCAAATCCGAAAGTGTCCAGCTAAGCACAATCGTTTCAGGGCAATTATACTAAAAATAAAATCTTAAGAAAAAGGGACAGGGGTGTTAAAGGTTATTTCAAATGCATTTATCTGGAAAAAAGTGAAAATTCTATTAGAAACCATAAACTACGCTTTCAGCATTTAAAAATAAACGTTTAACCTCTTGACAGCAACAATTGGCTGGTGCATCTTTTTCTTTTAAGCTGTATTCTCGACACATTACTGCAGAAGTTCCAAATGATAAATTAACCTCTCTTATAATTGTGTCCACTTAATTACAGAATCAGTCCTTAAAAATAAAACAGTGTTTAAGTCAGCTTGTCCATCCACATATTAAAAATGCCATTGGATGCGGTTTTGTGTCGGCACTAAGTGACTGCTTCATGGATTGTACATTGTGAAGATGAATGTCTCTTAAACAATCACTTTCATTATTAAGGTTCTTAAAACAAACCAGAAAAATAGATATCTTCAGAAATCAGAGTAGTCAATTTTTTTTTGTTAAAAGCCATAAAATAAGCTCATATTCAATTACAAGCAATAGAAACCATACTGCTATTGGAACAGAACTATTTTATCACAAAAATTTATTATTTACAAAATGAAAAGTTACCAAGTGAATTCATCAGGGAAAACGTTATATGTTCTAAGTGATTTGAAAAACTGAAGCAAGTCTCTCATGCACTCACACGCCAAATTGTTTGCATAAGGTGAAATGTTAATTCTTGTTAGTGAATCTTGACTCCCATTCATAATACTCTCATTTTTATTGTAAGATGGCAAAATCCACATGGCTCTGTACAAGAAGGTATGTATTAAGACAGTTCTTCAGTTTTGGAAATGTTTTTTGTTTTTCTTTTTGGCTCCCATGAATACCCATACCACTAAACATTTTTTGCAAATTATCAGTTATATTATCAACTGCATCACTTAATCCACTGAATTTACCACCACAAGAAAGACACAAAAACTTAATGATCCCACGTTACACAGAACTTCATTTCTCAAGTTATACTAAACTGAAACCTTCATAGTGGTCTATAGCTTGGATCAACTTAGATTTCAGGGTTTCTTTATCTGTGTATTTTGGAAGATCAAGCAGATTAAAGCAAGTGTGAGCTACCGGCAGGTAATCCTCTCCTCCTCCTGTTGGCTGGATGACCAACTTCAGACACTTCATCCCAAGGATTGGAATCCGATCACTGCCTGTCAGAAACACTGCCAAGGAAAAACAAAGGCTTGTAACTAGCTGAGGACTAGCACTGTCTGTGTCACATATGCATTTCTAATCATTGCTGGCCTTTTTAATCATTCCAGCTTTTCACACAGAAGTTCTGAGAAGTCTGGAAAACAGGGAGTAATGATTTAACCCTGTCTCTATCTTCCACATGTGAGCTCACAATTGTAATACAACAAGTGATCCATCAAGGAAAGTATTTCATTTTAGCATATGAAACCAAACAGCCCTTAAAAAAATATTACAGTTTTTCATGCAACAGAACCTTCTAACTTAAAATTCACTGGCTGTATCTTTACTGAGCATTTCCAAGAATTTTGTAAACACAGAACTAGTTTGTTCAATGAGTAATTTATCTGAATTGGAAACTACTCTGTGATCTATTCGAAGCAAATCCTCACTCACAGCAAGCTTGGATTACTTTATCATCTGTACATTTCCACTGACATCAGTACCTTGATAGATTTACAATCAGGGACAACTCCAAATTTCCATCCCTGTGCAGTGAAAAACCTGGAGGATGTGAACTATACGTCAAAATATCCCAGCTACCAAATAAATGTCACCAGCACATTAGGTTGTTGGTGTTTTGGGGGGGTTGGCTTTTCTTTTTTTTTAATGCTGCTCTGAGCTACTGTGATCTGTAACTACCCATCACCCAGAATGACTCAGGACACCCCCAAGAAAACCAGAGACAAGCTCACAATCAATTTCTTCTACTATGACTTTTTTTTTCCCAAATAGTTCATCACATCATTATAGACAAATACTTACATCTGCCCTCTTATAGCAAGAGCCTGAAATCTCAGTGATCCTGTTCAGTTAGAAACTTCTGGGAAGTAATTTCAAATACTTACACAAAAATTGTTTTTTCTTCTCCAAAGACAACTCGTGAAAAACCTCCCAGAATATTTTAATTGTAGGATGGTCTGCCCAGTACTCTCCTTTGTATTCTGTATTCTAAAACGAGCAGGAAATGGGGTTATGGCTTGCCCACAGAACACCTGGATAAGCTGACACTGCAGCAGAATCAATGCAGTTTGTGTAAAGGGACACAGCAAGTGACACACTACTGCTACCACTCCTCACTCCATTTCCTTCAGCTATTCAGTCTGAATTTGATATAGGGACAGATGCCTGCACTGCAAAGCATTTTCAATCCCAACAGAGACCAAGTCTCACTGAGCTCTGGCAATCGAGAATATTTACTTTTAATAACTGTGTGCAATCACTTCACTTTCTCATGTCTAGTATGAAAGATTGTATAGCTACCTCTGGCCTCCGTGGATTTTTCTGCCCCTCTTCTAAGTCTGATTTCCTCCATAAATTAGATGGAAAAAGTTAAAGCAGAAAGGTAAATAACATTTCAAGATCTTCATTCACTGATGTTTTAAGATGTCAATAAATAACAGGAATCATGTTAATTAAAACAGAGCTCAGGAGGACACCTAGTTGGCTTGGGACCCTGAAATCAGAATTTGATGAAAGCAATAGCTAACTATGGTTCTTACCTTCTCCAGCTCTTTCCAGTCATAATTTGTGTTCCCAATCACCATTGCCTGCAACTCGCTGGGCTGGAAGAGCTGAAGAACTTTACCCCCACATACTTTGTGGAAGCCTTCATGGAATGCACTGTATAAGGAAGCCACAGATCTATTGAAGATGTAATCCACATATGCATCTACAAAATCTTGCCTGCACAAAGAGAAAGAAAGAATTATGCTGAGGAAATAAAGAGGAAGCAGTACATGTCATCCTTCTACCAATAAAGCAGCAGCCATTTCTGTATAGAACAGAGCAAAGAAAATGAAGCAAAAAGAAGCCTAATATATTATATTGTCTGCTTTATGTTACAACCATAGTGAAGATAAAATGGCACAAGAATGTATTCCCCCACCATACCCCCAAAGGCAGAGTCTGCAACAGAAAAGCAGAAACATTTGATGTTATACACTTTAGAATCTCCCTTATTTGTGTGCATTGCAGTGAACTGGACTCATTGGCAACAAGCTGAAAGGTCTGAATTCCAGGGAGTGTCCTGAAAGCCACCAATCAAACTCACTGTTCTACCTTTTTTTAATTAAAAAGATTACCATATTTGCACTAAAAATGCAAATCAACCTCAAAAGGACATTTGAGTGCTACACAGTAAAAACACCAGTGCCAAGGAGCTGGGATACAGAGGAACAGATGGCCTGTTATCTGTGCTTAGGTACAAGGAGTTCTCAGATCCTGCTGGAAACATCAGCAGCACTTAAGGGAGATCTAAAATTTCTCCATGTGATACAGTATGATATTTTTTTTTTAATCAATGCCAGTGAACACTGTTTAGTTTCTGCACTGGCCTCAGCTGTACATTACAGCTATCCTACCAACACATGTTCGCTGTGGAAAGAGAGAATGCATTTCAGCACCACCACCTCCAGTCTCTGAGTAATGCCACCAGTCATTTACAGAATCACAGAAACACATTTACTTGACATGTTTACTAAAGCTGTTGCACTGAAAATGCTGGAGATGACCCAAGTGGTGATGCACACTCCTGCCCTTCAGCACTCCATGAGATCTCCCTCAATAATGCTGTGTAATCACAGAGGGGCAGGTAACTTGTGCAACACTAACAGTGCAAGGCTGCTCCAGGAAAAAGTCACTCTGATAAACTAATTTCTATTATAAAATTAATTGAAGCATCACAGAATATTTAGAGCTCGAGAAAGAGGAATTCTTCGTTGCTGCAAGACAACACGTAGTACAATGTAGCAGGCATTCCACAGACACCTTGGAACTTTTCCCATAATTCAACTCCAATTTTACACTCAGTGACAGAACATCAAACCTACACAGAGAACTGCAAAGCTACAGTGTTCTCCATGTGCATTCAGTTCTCATGGAGTGTGCTCTTTCCATTCAACTCTCCCTTTACTCTGGGAGAAGTACAAGCACAGAGAATTCATAGATGAAAGAACAGACTGGAAAATTCTGCAGAAAGAGGAAATTCTGCCTATCCTCCAGGAGCAGAAAGGGAACAATGGGGAGGAAAGCCTGTTTTTATCAATAAAAGTTACAAAATCCTTGACTGAGGGAAAAAACCCTCCTGTTGCACACTCTTCTGACAGTAACACTGGACTAACTTATGCAATGTTATCTACTCTGCAAAGGGAAGACTTCACTGAAATAATACCCATGTAGGAATGAGTAGCTGTAATATTGGCCCTTTAATTAAAGCTCTCATCATTACTAACTGAATTCCAATGATATGTAGCTTCCTGCAGTGATGCTTTAAGACTTTAGCTTTTATATTTTCAAATCCTATAAAGCATTAGTGCATAGTTCTAAAGTCCATACGAAGTGTTAGTTAACTCTCTTCACATTTTGGCAAAACAATCCCCCTGGGCCCATGATCCATGGACACCTTACAGCCTCAGGCCCCAAAAAGTATAAACAACAGTGAATTGGGGGGAACAAACTGGGGGAATATGACTTCATTGCCTGAAGCTGTAATTAACCCCTGGAGGATTAATCCCTGAAATGCAATCAGACCAAACTTCTATCTGCCTGAAAAACTGGTGACCATCATCCACCTTGGGTGCAGCCTGTGCAAGGCTTTGGCTGCCCAGGGTGTATCTGCTGAAGGCCTTTCACAAATACCCACTTTATTCTCTTAACTTGGTCTAGCCTCTCTCCTAGGCAGTCACTCCAAGGCATCAGCAGAACCACAAACATTTTTAATCTTATAAAATGCTTGTGACTGGGGTTGGAGGGGACCTCTGAAGATCTAGTCTGACCTCCTGCCATAGGCAGGGACATCTTCAACCAGACCAGGGTGCTCCAAGCCCTGTCCAAGCCTGCCTTGAGCACTGCTAGGGATGGGGCAGCCACAGCTTGTCTGTGTCATTACAAGACAAGAGCTACTTTAACAACACACGTGAGAAGAGCTTGGGAAAAGAGCCAAAGTAGTTTTGCCTCCAAAAGCAAAGGGTATTTACAGCAGCCCAGTAACACTCCCAAGGCAGACAGCAACACCAAATACCCTGTAACCCACAGAACTCACCTATTTTGTTTGACTACAGGAATGTCAGCACCTTTAGGAACAAGCTCCTTAATTTCTGTTGTACCAAAATTTTCCACAGTGATCTATTTGAAACAAATAAAAAAGGAATAAATCTTGTTTACCGCATAAAGTACTTCCTCCCACCACTTAGTTAACAGCAACATGAATGGCAGACACAGGAGCTAAAACTCATGGGAATCAGCTGCTGATGCTTTTGTTCAAACACTCCATCAGAGGCAATTAAAATAGATGGTGTGAGCTTGGCAAGACATACTTCAAACACTACATAAAACTTACAGTAAAATTAAGACAAAAAGCTTCTTCTATGTCATCCTCTGGATAGTCCAGTAGCTGTTGCATTCCCCTGCAAAATAAGTTACAAAATACTTGCACCAGGGGAAAGAAAGATGAATTGATTTTCCTGAAGTATTCTTTATGCTTTGATAACTCAAATTTAAGAAGTATCTTTCAACTGTTATTTCATTTGTTATCTTATTGACTTGCACCTTGTGTAGTGCTGGGCAATTCCAAGCCATCATTTCCTTTTTAACATCCCAGGGGGTGAAGAAAGAACATTCCTATCTTAACACTTCAGCTAAGGGATTCCCAAAGCAGTTGGTACTTCAAAACCACTGACTGGCTTCCATTAACATCTTTAATTTCTCCTTGAATCTATGAAAACTTTGGCATCCACAACACTAAGCATCCTTTTAATCAAGCATCCTTTTCTGCTCATTTGAGCCTCCTACCTGCTAGCCCTATTCAAATCCCTAGTCCCTACAGTAAATATTTAGAATCTATTTGTTCCTGAAATAAGCAAAACTATTTTCTTGATGGATTTAATTCAGAACTGAAACACTGTTCACACTTAGGCTTATAAAATTGATGGCTAAAACTCAAGAGGTTTGAATTTCAAGGGTTTTTTTCCCTTAAAATTCTTGCAGGACCATAAAAAGAAGGGACAATCACTAACACCAAGCACAGACACAGGTGTTTAACAACAGCAAGTGCCAAATGTATCAAATGACACGAGGGCTGCAATTTACTCTGAGCTATTTATACAGTTACTGTGGAGATGTTATGTTCTTAGAGAAAATTGTTGATTTCAAAACTAATTTCTAACAACACCCATTTTTCTTTCTTGCTTACCTGCCAACATCTGGCATCAATTCTTTTAAGTCATCCAGGGATGGTTTCTTATTCAATAGCTTTTTGTACAAAGCCAGAGGAAAATGAAGGTCTACAATAGTAAAATTATATATTGCTAGCCCACAGACAACACCAATCAAATGAAACAAGTCACTGTCTTCAAAGGTCTAAGAACAGAAAACAGACAAGATGGTTTAAAATAAAGAAGTTATTTTAACCTTGCAGAGTCCAGGAAGAAGTGCACAGTACAGCATAATCTAAGTGAATTTAACTAATATTTTCTTTAAATGTGCATGTATCTGTAAGCACCAAGGAAAACAGGATAAAGTTTAACCAACTGAGACTGAAATCCAAGGGAACAGAATCCTTTCTATCTAAAATTTAAAGGGCTGAGCTGCAACATATTCTGTGTTACAGGGGACCCATACTGCATTAAGATTCTGGTTTTGTCAGTGAGTTTCTATTGCACAATTCAGTGATTAAAGATGTCAATTTTTTAAAAAATATATGTATTTTGGGGAGGAAGAGCTCACTATTGACACCCTCAGAATTAATTACCAAGGCTTTAAACACACCTGTGGAAATGTAAATATTCAGGCTTTTGGGATCCAGCCACCCCAGTCAGTGCTGTCTGAAGGAGGACTGAAAAGTCCTGAAAACTCCATGATCACCTATCACCCATAAATGCAACTGCTCACAGGAAGACCCGTTCAACAGGACATTTCAAGAATTTTTCTCTGCCCCCTTAATTTCCTGATTCTGCTCTTGGAATCAGTTTGTTCTGGCTACTTCTTCCTAAAAAACCTGGCTGGCTTGGGGACAACCAGTACAGAGTAAACAAGGAATGGGGAAAGCAAAAGGGGAACAGCAAGGAATGGGGCAAGTTTTGACCTAACTGACAAAAATAAACTTCTGAGAATCTTTGCTTCAGCTTCTACTCTTGAAATACAACAATCACAAACTATAATATTCATATAATATTAATATAAATAGTGTAAGTTTAAATGACTGAGTATAGACCAGAGCCTACCTTATCAGAGAACCAGATCAGCCTGGACTCCTCGTAATACCTGAACATTCCATACTTGGGATCTAGCAACTCCCTCATGATGAGCAGAAAAAATTCTTTGCGAACTCCTCCGGCATCGACAGCTTCCTCCCCTACAAAAATAACCTGAAACACACAACTCAGTGAGCACTGGACTGCAAAGAGATTGCAAAGCAAGGTTTGTCCAAAAACATCTTTAATCACTGAGAGCAGTGTGTGCTGCAGTACCTTGAGAGGCTTCTTGTAGTCAACATTCTTTGTTTTCCTGAGGACCTCCACAGCATCCCCTACTATGTTGTCCCTCCGGACCATCAGTATCAGGCAGGGATTGACAGACTCAAATACTGGCAGGAAGAGAGAAGACAAATTCTGCCTGTGGGCCTGATCGACAGCCATCTGCAGAAAAACAAAGGGAGAGTGTCAGTAGGTAGGCAAAATTCCTCCCAGTGTTAGTTATGCAGCAGTCTTGTCTGCAAAAGTGCAGATGGGAATAACTCATGTGCCCAAGTTTTCTTTGTATTCCTTTTATCTCAGGAAATATGTGATTTCAGGAAGTATTTTTCCTTTACCCATTGCTCTCACCAATGCTAATGCTCAGGTAAGTGTAAGAACCTAGGTTTTGACACTCCAGTCAAAATACCTTGGATAACAAAAGGAAGCAAAAAGATCCTGCATTTCATCTAAGGAAGACTAAGCTGTTTAATATAAATCTGGCATGAAAACAAACATACCTTAAAAACTAATTCACAGCATGAAAAGCAATTTAACTTGCATGATAATTTCTGTCAAATTTAAAATTGCCTGAAAAAGAAAATGCTGTTGCAGATGTTCTGGGTACAGCAGAGAACTCTTGAGAGTTTGTGTGTTTTAATAAAAATTAATATTGTTACTGGAAACATTTAATATGAACAGTTCCCTGAATCCATCAAATGTTGGTATTGACTGTGCATATACATTTTAAATACATGAAATAACATTTATTATTAATGATAAGAGCAAGGTAGTATTTTCCTACACAAGCCCATTACTTGAGCAGAACTTCCATCATCTGGTTATTTTCAGACTCAGATCAATGACCCAGGTAATACTCCAAGCCTGCTCATATGGGAGGTGGGCTGTTAGTTCTGGGTGGTGCTTGGGGTTTTGTTTGTTTGGGTTTTTTTAATTGCTGCATGTCTGGGGTTTTGTACCTGTACTATGGGTTGATAACACAAAAAAGCCATCTCACTACTGAAAAGAAAAGAAGCTCCTTGGAAATGTATGGCAACTACAAAACAGTTCCATTTCAGTGTGATCCCACTACCCTCTATCATGTACATACCCTGAGATTAAAACTAGAGCCTTGATTTTTATATGGGAGAGATTACACAGAGTTAAAAAAGAAAACAAAAACCCAAACCCCAAAACAAACAAAAAACAAAACCCCAAAATAAATAATAAACCAACCAGCCAAACAAAAAAAAAAAAACCAACACCAAACAAACAACAGGGACCCCCCAAGATCCCCAACTCAGGGAAAAAATAACAAATTTGTAACACAAAAAACTGAGTCTCCTACCTGCATCTGTATGATTGCATCTGTTTGCAAGAGAGTTGTCTTTGCCTGGGCATCAAATACAAATGGGTATGTGCAAATTATAACAGGAATATCTGTTAACTGGAATGAAAAGAACCATGTCATAGCTCAGCTTGTTCAAATCGTGGTTAAAAAAGCTTTTGCAGTAACACTCATTTAATAGATCTATTTTACTGGAAAGAGAACTCAACCTTGACTTATCATCAGTGCAGAACCAAACCATCTTAGGAACATTAAGTAAATTTTTAATAGTTTAGTACTTCAGCCAAAAACAAACAAACAAACAAAAAATCCAACAGAACTCAATCAAGCCAAACCAAATCAAGCCAGGCACAAACAACACTCTCACTTAGCACATTTGAATTTCACAACTGCTACTGCAGCTAGTGGGTATAAAAGTAGCCCTTTTTACCAAATCCTCTTCCCAATTTGCAATACAGACAATTACATATTTTTGCACCACAAAGGTTTTTTTCTCAGATTACAGCCGTGGCTTATTTGAAGCTTTACTCCCAACAGAACACAGCAGACAATCCTTGACATTCACATTTCTGATTTCCTTACATTCTTCAAAAGAAATCAGATTGCAACCAATCTTACCTCAGTTAATCCATGGTTGACATCCTATGACAGCATTTGCACAAAGGTAGCAACAATTAAGATGAAAAAGCAGCATTAGTGTCTGCATTAATTACTCATCTCTGATGTAGAATTTTAAAAATATTTATTTACTGCTTCCCCCCAAGAGAAGGTTTACTGTGAAATAAACATTAACCATAAACAATCTAATTAATTTATTAAACACAAGCTTGTCTTTCAACACCTTGTTTATCAGTCTTTAAAAACAGGGCTGTTACAGGGTTTATCAGCTTTAAAAACAGGGCTGTTGAAGTATCACGTTTGCTTGGACACAAAAAATTACAAACTTAAAATGTTTATTTCCACACATTAATTAATGGCATCTGCTGGTACTGTTGCAAAAGAATAAAATATGGATGGCTAGAGAAAACTTATTAAATTACTTACAATATTCTTTCAAAGCTCAAGTCAAGAAACTGTGGCAAAAACCTATCCAACTCACTAATCCTCTGTCATTAATTTACTCCCACGTAGCACTCCTCTGTTTACAGATGCAGCATTAATCATCCCAGTTGTGAATGCTAAACTCCAAGTAGCAAATTCCATCAGTTATCTGCTCCTGGAGCTCCCTGCTGCACTTCCTGACTCATTACCCAAGACAGCTGCAGCTTCCTCATGGACTGGACCTGTCTAATTCTGATTATTTTGGATGTTCTCCTATTGTGGATTATTGTGGATTATTATTCCTAACTTTTTGGACATGGCAAGTCTCCAGGGACAGCATTCTACATCACTTTTTAACTGGCAGATTCAAATATTGAGCAGTGTCAGTCCTAGGAATGACACCCTAGAAGAAACACACCCTCTTAACAATTCCTCTTTAGCCAGTACTTGAGTCTGTTCAGCACTGGTCATCTGTGAAGGTGTTTTTATGAAATAGAAGTGCCCAGACTTAGATAATCTATGGATAAAACAAACACAAAACACGGGAGGAAAACACCCACAAAAACCCAAACAAAAATCAACAGAACTTACCATTCCCAGTACCTGCTGCTGGAACCAGTTGGCATAGTCATTTCTGATATCTATCAAATCTTGTATCTCATGAATGTAAAATCTGTCATACTGTATAACTTGTCCTCTTTCATTCACCTAAGGAAGTGCAATTTATTTTTTTTATTAGCTCTCAAAGGGATAATTTCCATGTTTTTCAAGCATTTGATACGTCAGCCACAGATACCCAGCTACCAAAAAAATTCTAGAAAAACAACAGTGCCTACAAGAAAGCAAAAAACAATGTTAAAGACATGGATACATGGGCTATTCAAAATCCCATCAAAGAGTGCAGGAGAACACAATTAAGTGCACTTTGAAACACCATATGACCTCCCAGGAACAGTGATAATACACATATTCATGCTGGCAATAGAATAAATGTTCCTGTATTCACACAGGTTTAAGAGCTAGGATTCAATAACTCTAGTCTTGTTTTGGTATGAACACTATTACCTGTGAGCAGAGGAACAGCTTCCATTTAAAAACACTAAGTTTAAAAAAAGAGAGATGTGGGAAAAGTAACTTTGTATACAGAGGCTTGTCTCCACAGGATAATATTAATCCAGAAGCATCCACATTTTCCTAAGACACACTTCTTTTCCCAAGGACTGCCAAGCACTGCTAACTGGTAAAGCAGCAAGACACTTACAAATATCCTGCTTTTACAATTAGATCATCTAAGCCTGCTTTTCACAAATCCCTCCCACATGCCCCTCCAAACCACAGGATACTCAATCTGCAAAATATCCCAGAGCTGCCACCCTGTTCTTCCCCTCTCACTCTAATCCATACCCTCACAAATGCAAATGACTGGGTGACTGTGTGTTCCCAAAAAATAGTTCATTCCATCATCCTGTCAGACTGGAAACCAGAATCCCAAGGATTCACAGGTCCAGATGGAACAACCACAGATATTTCTGTAGATGCAACTCCGATCTTTCAAACTGATCAGTAACTCAGCTTCTACCAACCACCCAGCACAGAGATGCTGACAAAGCCAAGCAGCCAAGGAACTGTTCAGAAACACCACAAACGTACCCTGTGCAGTATTTCCAGAACTCTGAAGGCTGTGTGCAGGAAATTGGTGAGTATTCTTCTGTCAGAAGGGGGAAGGCCCATCTTGCACAGCTTCAAAAGGTGCACTACGACATCCTTGTAGAGTTCCACTATCTTGAGGAACAAGGGAGGTTCAAGTACAGACCACCAATTTTCTGTCAACACATGATGAACACGTAAATTTAGTACCTGTCACTGCCACACTATGTTATCCTTTCAACCAAGAAACACATTTGGCCAGAAAGCATATGCATCAGTCACTACAGACTCTGAAAAAAAAGCTGTAACACAACAAATGCTCTATTGTTACACATGAAATCTAAGTCCCTTCAAGTCTTTCATCCAGACTAAGCAACAGCATCACAAAGTAACATTTGATAAAAATAGATGGCTCAAAACCTGCAAGCTTAAGCAAATAGCAGTGAGAGCAATAGAAAATTATGGAAAAGGATCTAGAGTTCATAAAACAATCAGCTTGCTTTTATTTACTCTCACCAAAAACTACTGAAACAGAGTAAGAGACTAAAAGGCAAAGCCTAACTGAGGAAAAGGAAAGTACCCTCTCAAAAAGAAGCCAATGAAAGGCAAAATATTCTGAAAACAATTCTTTAAGCTGAATTTCAGCTGATAGGAGTCACAACAAGAAAGAAGTAGAAGTTAAAAAAACAGAGCTATTCTCAGCTGCATATTTGAAGACCACATCTTGGCACCAGAGAGAAAAGATCAACAGCCTCAGAAGCTCAGAACAGGTGCTGTAGTCACAACCAAGACAATTTAACATCTGCTCTGCAACACTTCTGCAAATTGCTCAGAGCTTGTTAGCTGTCTGACCACATAATTTTCACTTTAAAGAGCAAAGACACATATCAATTACACTGAACTACACGGTTTAATTCCTCCCAAGTGGCATCAGTCCAAAAACTACAATAGCAGATTAATTCACAGGGATGGCCTGTTAACTCACCCTGAAGCAACAGAATAAGTGTTTTCTTACACCAAGCAATGCTAGGCCTTAACCTTCTCACTGGGGAATTGTACAGAACTGTAAATACACAGCAGGTGCTGTCGAGGCCAGGTCTTCACTGATGGAATTTCTGTACATTTTCATCTGCAGATCTTTAGTTTTAACAGTAAAAATTCAGTTTCTTACCAAGAACTTTCAGAGGAGCTTTTTCTAGGTTCAGAATAGCTGCTCCAAAAGGAATAGCTAACGTTGTGAAATTGTTCTCATCACTCATCAGTGGGCACTCTGGCAGAGTGAGATACAGCCTCAAAGCTTCAACATCTGGTAAGGAGCTGGTCAATTTGGGAATAAGGTTCTTTTCCAAACTAGCTGCCACCTACAGCACATCAGAAAATTCTGTTTATTTTAATACAATTGAGATTTTAAACAAATGCCCAAGTATATGAAAACTAATCTCAAAAACAGTAATTAGGAGCTTCAGTGAAAACTATTACACATTTAGAAAATGACAGTAAATACTAAAATAGAATATGCTGATGTGTCACTAATTGTCACAACAAAATATGGTTTCACACATTTGCAGTCAATATATTATTGAATAAATAAATCTATTTACAGGGTTGGGCCAAGCAGAACAGCAGTATTTCTGGAGAGCTGTAACCCAGAAAGATAATTCCAGACATAAGGAAAATACACAGAACAAACCTGTTGGGATATGTGAGCATGCTCAGGCTGTATGAGTTTGTGAAAGAGTAGTCTAGCAGCATTCATATCAACCCCTGAGAATCTAGTGCTGGTTTTGTAATGATCATCATTGCTGCAGGAAGGAAAAAAAAAAGAAAGACTGACCCCTGTGTTCTCAGCAACTCAAGTTTTTTACCCCTTGAATTTTAGACCTACCGACTAAGGATTTAAAACATATCAGACTTCCATTTTTTATATGGCCTTAGAAACAACAGGGAAAAATCCTTGACTGCAAGAAAATCATGCAAAAAGACTAGGATGTAAAACAGCCCTTGAATTACAGTCAACCTGTGGCTGACAAATGTGATGAGCTTTGCTGGCTCACATGGCAGCAGCCAAGACAGGCTGGAGCTATTCTCACTGGGGCAGCTGACAAACACAGGGCAGGAAAGCAGCAGGAGTTTCAAGGGAGGCCATCAGTGAGAAGAGGAAAACCTAGGAAGGTGTCCCAGCTGCCACAAGGGACACCAGGAAGGCAGCCACCACTAATGCTGTGCACAGGAAGGCTTGTTAAAAACTTACCTCAATGCCAAAAAGCTCCCATTCAGGCACCCAGCTGAGGAGAATGCTCCATCAATTTCACTGAAATTGGCCACATGAAATGTTACATTTGGCTTTCCTTTTAAAAATTAGCAGTAGCAATTAAAAAGCCTGCATTTAATCCCTAATAAATTACATTGTGCAAAGGATGGGACTGACTCAAATGTGACTAAGCAATACTAGATAAAACCTCCATTCAAGACTCAAGACAGCTCAAATCACAGCCAGTCTCGCAATTTCATTGCTTTGCATACTCTTTTATTAAAATAGAGGCAATAATCTTTGAGTTGTTCTCATATTCCTTTACACATATTGCCATTTTTCAATGTGCAATCAGATACTTAATTTCATCTTGCACAGTCATCTAAACTGGAGCAAAGATGACACACTCTCAAG
>JANRGV010000111.1:34815218-34837164 GCA_024734035.1 Alethe castanea | reverse complement strand
GGGTGAACAACCGGCTCACAGGTCAGGTGCCAAGGGTGACAGTGAATGGGGTGACATCAGACTGGTGACCTGTCACTTGTGGGGTTCCCCAGGGCTCCATCCTTGGCCCTGTTCTTCAACATCTTCATCAATGACTCGAACGCAGGACTGGAAGGGACACTGAGCAAGTTTACACATAATGCAAAGCTGGGAGGAGCTGCTGACTCTGCTGAGGGCAGGGAAGCCTTGCAGAGGGACTGGGCAATCACCAAGCACATGAAGTTCAACAGGGGAAAGTGCTGGATTCTGAACCTGGGACAGAGCAACCATCTTTCCTCTGTGGTGACCAGTGACAGGACCTGGGCGAATGGCCTGAACCTGTGCCAGGGGAGGTTTAGGATGGATTTTAGAAAAAGGTTGTTGACCCAGAGGATGGCTGGGCACTGGAACAGGAGCCCCAGGGAAGAGCCTGACAGACCTCAGGAAGCATTTGGACAATGCTCTCAGGCACATGACTTGGGGACTCATGTGCAGCACCAAGAGTTGGACTTGATCTTTACAGGTCCCTTCCCAACTTACTCTGTGATTCTATGTGAAATCCTTGCTTTTATTTGCTTGTGTGCACAACTTCTGTTTCATTTATTAAACTGCCTTTATCTGAGTCTATAAGTTTCCCCACTTCCACTCTTCTGATTCTCTCTCCCATCCTGCTAGGGGTTAGGAATGAGCAGCTGTGTGGGGCTTTGTTACCAGCTGGGGTAAAACCACAACAACATTTTACAAAAAGAGGAAAATAATAAAAAAGTATCTGCAATGCATCAGGAAACTTTACATGAAAGAACTGCATTTCCCTCTGACTTTTCATACTGTTGCGACTCATAAAATAACTTTCTGAAGAACTCCATTCCACAGATGAACTCCTTTTCTAGCACAGGTGCTCACTTGATCATGTTTTGAGAGATCTGGGAGAAGGTCAAGAAGCCAGCTCTTACATCATTAGCTATGAAAAGGCTTATATATCAATTCCCTATCATAAATGCATAATACTTTAGTAATCTCCTAAAATCAGAACTGTGACAAGCATTTTTAATAAAATATCAATGAAATTATGAACTGTTTAAAATTACAGAGCACTTCTTGTTGCTGGTGTGTAGGAAGAATAGAAACGAAAATCTCATCTCTGAGTTTACCAAGTGATGTGATAGGTTTAGCCAGTCAAGGTTTTAAGCAATGAAACTCTACATAGTAACAGGATTTCTCTGTGTACTGGTTCAAGTGTGTTGAAGTAATTCCACCTGTGGTTTTTTCTCAGTTTTATTTACAGCTTAGTTTCGATTGCCTCTTTTAATTGCTTTTCCTCCAACAGTGCAATAACAAATTTAGAAGTTCTAGCTTTTTGAGCATCTGTAGTTGCAGGTCATCCTGAAGGATTTCTGCATTGTTTCACAGTGTTTATTAAACTGAACACTCCAAAGAAGTCAGGAATATTTTACTATTTAAATCACACATCTGCCGAGTTTGCCTTTGGAGTTGCAAAACTTTTCTGTTGTTCCCAGCTGATGGGTTTGCTTCCCTGTGACGAGCTCTGACGGAAACTTAACAAATGAGCGATAACTCGTAATTTGAAAAGGCTGAAGTGCAAAGCAGCTGCTGAGAATGACACAATGCCACTCCAGAGCCCCTGGGATGAATGAGCACAAGCCCCATATGCATCCATAGGGCCGTGGCACGAGCGAGCAGAAGGCTCTGGGTGCCCATAGGTGCAGCGGGAGCGCTGGATTCCCTGTCCAATGAGGCGGAATGCTCCGCGGGCACATGGTTTACGCTGCTCAAAATAACTCGGGACCTGCAAGCTGACAAATGCTATTGCTCCGGTGGTGACAGGTTGGCCAGCTCCTCACAGCCATCCTCACAATAGCGAAGGTTAACTTCCTTCACTCCATGGACTCCTAGCTGCTTCTGGTGCCGAGGACTCGAAGAATCCCCCTCGCTCCCTTAACTTTAACCTCGCACTTCTGGATAACTGTCAGCGCTACTCACTGCCAGGCTGGGCAGCAGCATCTGGAGGAATTGACAAAGGTAATCCCTCAATTTCAAATTGATCTACGTTTTGATTTTGCAAAGTGTAGCACAAGGGTTTGATAAGCATGTATATTTGAATGCTAATTTTAGCTGGTAAGGCATATACAAGAAGAAATACTTTTTAAAGCGACTTAGATTCTGCTGAGGTCCGTGCATTGCAGTGAAAGAGAAACAGCGTTCTGTGGTGTTAGGAAGGACCTGAATACCATTGGTGGGCTTCTCAAAATCCCCCGGAGCCAGTCTGACTCCTCTAAAGAGTCAACAAGATTCTAATGACCTGAAAAGTTCCTTGCTGGGACTCTTTCCTCTTCCTGCTCATCTTCCCTTCATGAAACAACAGAGGAGTGAAATATTTACATTCTTCTATTCAGCCTTAAACCGAGATGCCGTAATTTGGAATTCCTTCTTAAGCAAAATCAAACCTAATTTAATGTGACCCCCATAGTTAAATGCTTTCTATTTATTTAATTATTTATCCTGTCATGTAAAATGACCCTCGTGGCTATATTTAGTGCAGGGAGATCTGCTCTCTGGATTAATGTACACAACAGCTGCAGAAACAGTCCTGCTAGAAGGGCATAGCTCTCACCCTTGAGCTCTCACTATCTCCTTTGCTCTCTTTCTCTCTCTCAGAAAAGTATTTGACTGTCAGTAGCAAATGTTTGGCCCAATATATTGCAACATTAAGCAGTAATCAGAAGCCCATGCTAAGTTTTACCAAATAATACATCAACAATTGACAAGAGAACAGAGTAGCTCCTGAGCATATGTTAATAGAATATTGCACAAATCATGCTAAACACACTGATTACTTTATCAGCAGTTTTGTTTTGGTCGTGAGATTTACATTTGTGAAGATGCTCTAGGGTTTAAGAGTGAAAACAAAATCAAGAAGTGTTAATGGAACAATTTCATAAACTTCAACTCTGCTCTTCTCTGTCTCCTACACCTCCTGAAGGTTCCTAAGGTCAGGATATTTCCTTGTTTTTGTCTGTGTTTTTTTGTTTGTTTTTTTTTTACTTTCAGAAACAGCTAACAAAATTAAACAGCAATAGCAAGTGTGGTAGTTTCTGTAGCTGAGCAGAATAATATTTACATGTCAAAAAATACTTACAGTCAATTCAGGAGTTAGGTCTTGTACATGGCAGAGTACCAAGCACAAAGGGGAACTGTGTGCTCTGTGCTGGTTTTTATTCCAGTGCATTCTTTAGGATTTTACAGCAGGTCTTGCTGTGCTACTGAAGGAATCTTTTTTTATCAACAGCTGATAACAATTAGTAGTCTAGGCATATTTGCACATAAATACAACATCAAGATAATTTGTTAAAAATGTACATAATACCATGAAGGCAATTGGGCAATGCAAGCTCAATTGTAATCTAAACCATGGGGTGGGGGGAAAGAAAAAAGATCAGTTTTTACTTTTCTAATTGGGTTAGTGCTTGTTTTCATAAACAGAAATATTGTACAGGAATGGAAAAATTACTCCTGTAAAATATAAACCTCATTTAAACATTGCAGTTTGAAAATACGATTAAAATATGAAGGCTTTTATGTTACAATGCTCTTAGAGAAGACTGCTGAAAAAAATAAAAAAGACAGAACAGCAGACAAAAAGAAATGTAGTGAGACCACGAAAGAAGAAAGGCACAACTGGAAAACCTGAGGAGAAAAATACAATCCAAACTTCTTTTGTGTCTAATTTACCACTTTGTTGGAGTGTGTAAATCAAGGCCTCTCTGAATTTTTCAGAGAGAGATCAGAGTGCAGGAATTGAATTAAAACCTTTGGACACATTGAAGTGTATTAAGCTACTCATACATAAAATTTCATACATGAAGTTTAAGTTTTAGATAAGTAAGTAAGTAAGTTTAAGTAAGCAAGATATATTTTAAGTGCTTTAAAGAGTGAAAGTCTTACATACTAGCATAGAAAACAAGTCTTATGATAACTAAAATGTACAAAAAGCTGTAGTTTCAGTCCCAAGCTGAAACATTACAGTAGTCCTCAACCACATGCATGTGTGGATTTCTGCACTGCTCACACACACTGCCAGCAGGAATGACTGAGTTTAAATCATTTGGCTCACAATCCAAGAAAATGGATTTGCAGTTTTAGCCATGAAAAAAGGTGTGCAGAGTGGTGTGTCTGTGTTTGAACCAGGATAAATGAATAAATAAATGTTAGTAATAAATGAAATAAATAATGTTAGTTATATTTTCATTGAGGACTTCCATATGGATCTCTGCTGCAACTGCTTTGGCCTTTCCTATAAACTTTTTCTCCTGTGGGCAATGCTTGAAGGAAAGAGAACTATAAACATTACTTGAATCAGTAAAAACTTGTCCTACATTGTGAGCACTTGAAGTACAACGAGATCTTGTCCTGATAATCTGAGGCCTGGCTGCACAGGTCATTGGGAGAGGAGGAAGGAGAAGCATCCTCAAAGACAGCCATCACCTGTCTTCCCTTCTGAACTTCTAATTCAAAAATCAGCTGAAAATTTATTTGTTTCAATGAGATGTTGTTTCTTCAAGATATTGTTTGCCTTGTAGTTCAAGGAGATTCACTGAGGAGGAAAAGAGAACTTGAGACATGGGATAAAGTTCTCATTTTGAGAACTACTAAGGGACAATATTAATTATGAGATAAGGAAGACTTCTTGTGACCAGAGTGAAAAATAAAAGGTCTATTTATTATACAAGAGTATAAAGGAAATGTTGAAAAAATTAGAGAGCTCTTAATGTGCTTTTTCCTTTGAAGCAGAGTTGAGTATTTCCTCCTGCTTAGGGTGTCTAATACTGTAACAGTGAGGTCATGGGCCAGGGCACGACTCCAAGTGCACACAGGCCTCTTGCAGAGTCTGCTGCAGAATAGCTTGGAGAGAGGATTTATCCCATCCCATTTCTGAGGGATTTTGTTTCCATGAGAAATTGTTCCACTCCCGAGCCTGGAGATTCTCCATTTCCATATTACTTGGAACTGGGACTTTAGTTGTCTGACTCATTACAGGGAATGGAAATCAAAGCCACCAAAGTGTCCAAACCAGAAAAGTAAACCACCCTCTTGTACACAGTTTTCTAAACACTATGTTAAAAATATCTCATACACACCCCCCCAAACACACAGAACTGCTAACCTTAGTCCTGTACTCCAGCCTAACCTTTCATGTGTCTGGAGACTCAAGGCCTGTCTTGCAGCAGCCACAGCTTGTCAACAGGCAGCAGCAGAAACTGTGACAATGGCAACTGCTAAGTGAGAACTCCTGCAAGCACATGAGAACGTGGCTGTGATCATCCAGTGTCTGCAAGACACATCACTTGTGTCAGCTCCTACCTTGTTTGCAGTTGGAACACCCCCATAAATGTCAAACCCTCTATGGGTAAATGCAATTTATGTGCATTAAATTAATCATGAAGCAGACACAGCCTCTAATATTTGCTAGATTTTCCAGTTCCCACACCGAGGTGCTGGGCATGCAGGGTGCTGCTGTACAAAGGTGCCTCTCTGCAGTTTGCTTGCTGCTCTGGTGCTGGGCTTTCACACAAGAGCACTCCCAACAGAAGCAATGGGAGCTTGAAAAGCTAAGACGGGAACAACATGTACCAACTGAAATTTCTCCTTTTACCTTTTGAAAGCCAAAGAAGATGTTCCAATGCTTTTTGCATTAAATCTGCTAATTGCATATAACTTGTTTATTCTGACACAGAGAAGGAGAGTTCAAAAAATTATCTTTAGGGCATCGAGCATTAGAAGCTGTTCTCACCAAATAAAATGGAGATATATCAGATATATCTGGGATTTCCTTAAGCTTACTGAGATTTCACTAGTGTTGTTTCTGTAGGAAAAGCTCAGATTCTTTCAGTGGTGACTCAGGAATAAGTCTAAGAGAACTCAAATAAGAAGAAATGAAAGTGTTTGGTGTCACACTATGTAAGACCCTTGTGGCACATATTTCCACCCTTCCACGTAAGCATTTTCAGGCCAAGCCAGTGCCAAAACAAACTGAGGAAGTTAATTCTACCTTTGTGAATATTTAATCCTAAAGATCACTGGGCTAATAAGAGAACATTGCCATAACCATAGGCTCTTGGAAACTCGAGGCTTGTTCAATTAGTTCCCTAATGGAAACTGAATTAGCAGAGTGAAGAAATTGATGGAGTCAGTTTTGTTCGTGGCATCCTCTGGTGCCTTTCAAGACAGCAGGTGCCCAAGGTCACTGCAGCTGGTGTCCCAGGAAAGCCAAAGATGCTGCCCTCATGCTGTGGTTTGGTGCTGCAGGTAATGAGCCAGTCAAGAGGAGACAAATGCAGGCTGCTGGTGCCAGTCATCCATTTCCCCCTAAATAACACCAGTTCAGAGACAGTACTTGTAAGCAGCAATACAATTCCTGCCCTTGATACAGGTGCATTATGACAATTTTCCAGTTGGCAAAATTACTGGTACTTTCATTGCCACCACAGATTGCTGCCTACTGTGTCTGTACTCGTTTGTCCTTCTTACTGCTTGCTCAACTCAGTTATCTGCACTTATCTGCTCAGCAGAGATATCTGCAATTACAACACAATTAGCACAGCTCTTAAAAAAAACCAAAAAAAAACCACAGCAAACTAGACATCTCTCAAGGCAGAATTAATAACTGTAATGGGATTGCCCAGTAGCCTCACAGCAACACTTGCTGAAACTTAACATCTTCCACTCAATCAAAAATATCAAATAATTCAAAATACTTTAAAACATCAGTAGACAAGCAGTGCCTCAAAGTGCTACACTTGACTAGAACCCAACTACTTCATTACTAAAAATAGAATAAAAAGTCATCTTCTACACAAGCTGAAAATAGAGAAGAGTTAGATATAAAATTCTGACCCAGGGTGAGCTCTAAAGAAAAGTGATGGTCCTCTAAGTATTAAGAATTTGGCATCAGATTCATTCTCATTAATATCTTGCTTCCCAACTCTAGAAGGAGAACTCTGCTCCCTTCTTCTGCTCCAATGGGCAGAAGGAGAGAAGTTGTTCCAGGTCCTTTGCTAGAGAACTGTTTGTTTTCCTCCCTTTGCTACCAAACACTGCCTTCCTCACTAAGGTTTTTCAAGCTTGAATTATAAAACTATTTTGCCTAAACACATCTAAACACATCTTAGAGAGTAGCTCCTTATGTTGCAAATTAGCAGAAATGATTTCTTTCATGTTTCAATGCTTTCAATTAATCAAAAGCCATGCAAGAACAAAGTCTCAAATACACCCAGAACGAGGTCTCAAATAACCATACTGAACACACAGTTGCTTTACTATGGTTTCCTGCAGAAAAGCTACAATGTGATTAACAACCTCTGCTGAAACAAACATAGCACTTAGTCTGTACAACAGAGGAAAATGGAATTACCTCAGTCAGATAATTTTCATATACTCTTTAGACAAACCCATTATAGGAGTTCTTCAAGTTCATTTGACTTCAGGTTTTGATCACACAATATTCCTTCCCTACTTAGAGCGTCTGGTGCTCTCTAAAGACCTGCATCATCTTTTTTCAGCTCTGATGACCTTTACAGACACTGAGATGAAGATGTGCCATTCTGAAATGCTGCAGAAAGAGTGGCCAAGAAATGCAGCAAGCTAAATTTTGCCACCTTGTAAAATACATACTTCTCCAGCGACGTAAAATATAAAACACAGCCTTCCACTGTGTCCTGTAAAGCTACAAAGGGCTGGATGTTCTAAATCAGCCAGAGCCACACTGAGAGGTTCTAGGTGCTAGGGCTGAGTTCATTCATGGGACAGGTCTGTCTCCCAGGCTGTAAACTCCCCATGTTAGAATGTATTTAAACTCTTGGGAGCTGAAACTGTAGCTTTAGCTGTGACCTTTACAGCACATAGTCTGCGATCAGCACATAAACAAGCTCAGAGAGGCCCTGAAACATGCTCAGCTTCACTCAGGTGGCACAGCTGCCCAAGAAGTTAAAGCTGAGCAAGCAAAAGCAGTTTCCACTGAGCAGGAACTCAAAGCCTCGTGGAGACCTCTTTGTACTCTTAAGAGGTTAAATTATAAACTCTGTCCAGTCATGAAACAGCTCATGATATTATCTCATGTGGGCTTCCCAAATCAATGTTCTCTGTGTGCCACAGCTTCACTGAAACACTGTGCCAGATAATTTAATGCCAAGCGTTCAGTTAGTATCACAGACCGTGGCTCAGCTGCAGGGACTGGATGGGGTGCTCAAAAGGCTATAATTTATATGGCATTTTATTTCTCATTCTTTGTACACATACAAATTTAGCAATATTTTGATTGGGTGCCTCTGTAGTCTTCGTGATTTTTTTTGTTTCATATTATGAAAATAAAGCAAAACCAATAAATCTAAAATGTCCAATATTTACATAAGGAAAAGGATTTCAATACAAAAAACGTGCCTCAAGCAGAGGGATCAAGGTCTCAAAATGCACATCATTTATGATAGCTCTAAGTTCATTCATTGAAGAAGAATATAAACAGTTTAAATTGAAACCTTCCTTTTTGTAAATAAGGAGCAAGGGCTGGCACTCACATTCCAGGAAGAAATACTGCAGCAGTATGAGACATTACCACTTCATTTGTCCTCAGCCAGCCCTTTTCCAGGGACAATTGTCCCACTAGAAAAGCCCAAAGCCTTCCACAGCAGAGATACCTTTTTAACTTTACTTTCCCTGGTGACTTCAGCTGTTGCACAAGGCTGTGAATGGAGATGGCCAGTGCTAGGGCATGGATGTTTTCTCTTGATGCCACCACAGGAACAGAACTTTCTGCAGTGTGACAAACCAGACAGCTTGGGGTAGGAACCCCTGAAACAATGCAGCAAGATTTGCCACACCATAAATGAAGTAGGAGGGGGATAATGAGCACTGCATAGTCTGGGAGACAGATCCAGTAAACAGCCATGCACTTATTTCAGGATCTGTGAGGAATCAGCTCTCTGAATGGGTAAAGAGCAGTTATTTGTCTTCATATTCATTAGGCCAGGGTGTGTGAATCCCTCTGCACTCATCATGGCTCTGGTGTTAATGAAAGGGAGAACACCACACGATTTTACTTGCTTAAGTACCAAAAGGGATGCTTTAGCTGTGCTTAGCAGGCATGAAGGTTAAGCAGGGGCTTCCTGATGCTCTCATCTCATGTGGTACATTTTTACAGAATCAGGATGACTTAAGAACATGGTTCTTAAAGCCCTGTAGTACAAATTATGTTTGCATCAAATAGTGACACAGTTCTCTACTTACTTTAAATTAATAATGACATAGTTCTCTACTTACTTTAAATAGCTTATTAGAAATGATGCTGAATTTAAGAAGCTATGGAACATTGGGCACTATTATAGCTTCCTATAATGCATGAAAAAATTTCATTATAGAATATTTTAGCTCTTTCCCTTCCTCCTCACATCCCTCTTATGATTTTAAGGCTTCATTTACTTACTACTTCAGTGCTTTTCAAGCTAAATTTACTTCACTTTAAAGTACTGTTACTCTCAACAACTTTCAGTCCCTGAAATATCCAACACTTAATGTCTCTGATGAGGTTGTTTCTTAGCTAAGAAACACACATCAGCAATGATGGAGATTTGACACTGAAACCCAGTTAACAGCTCTGTAGTTGAAGTTTTGCCTTGAACAGAGTAGAAAATACCACACTTGCAGTTACTTTATGTGAGGCTACTGACAGTAGAAAGTGAAGAAGATGAATTTTACTGGGTAAAGGCAAGTGTCTGGCAGGATGTGCAGAAGCAGGCCTTTAACACAAGGCCATCCTTATGCTTCAAGTATTACAAGGACTTCCAAGTATTCAGCACACAGGTGCAGTTTGAAAACGTTGTGTTCTGCTTTTCAGAAGCCTGTCAGTGTGCTCAATCAAAAAATTGCTATTGATAAGGCGTGGTCCTATTTGTCCTTTTTGTTGGCAGCATGCAAGACGACAGTTTAGAAACCTCAACTTCAATATCTCAGCTTCTGAGAGAGAGTTATTTAGCAGAAACTAAGCGTCAAGGGAAGAGTGAAAGAAGCAGATCAGAGCCAGTTTCTCACAATTTCCACTATGGCAATGCTTCTGGTGATTCAGATGAGGTAGCTGCTCAAGATGACCTCCCAGATCTCTCTGCCTTTTTGAGCCAAGAAGAGCTTGATGAAAGTGTAAACCTAGCAAGACAAGCTATTGATCAGAATCCACTGGAAACTAAACAGGATGAGCTTCAGACACATTCACAGCACCCCCCAGATCAGCTGAACAACACAGGAAAACACAAACAAATGGCCCAGTCTACAGCTCTGAAAACATCAGACAATGGTCTGCACTCCAACTTTTGTCAGGAACATGTCAGAAATACAAAGGGGTCCAAAGGGAGCTCTCAAGATCTAAAGAAACACCACCTCCCTTCTGAATCAGAATCCAAAAAGGAATTCCTAAACAAGGCGGCAGATTTCATCGAGGAGCTCTCGTCTCTTTTCAAAGCTCACAACTCTGAAAGAATACGACCCCGAACATGCAAAAACTACAAGAGCAAAATTGATTCCAAGAACAAGTCTGCTCAAAAAGGTAGCTCTAGCCTGTCTCTCACGTCAGAAAACAGAGAAAGGCTTTCCATTCCAACATCTCAAGACTCGGAAAACAAAGCAGAGAAAACTTTTGAACAAACAGATCAACAGGCAGCAAATCTGGAATCTATCAGTCAATTAACAAGTGCAGAGCTGAAAACAGAGTCAGAATCTGCATCTGTATATTCTGATGAGCCCATTGGACAACCACCACGCTTTACTCAGAAACTGAAGAGCAGGGAAGTTCCTGAAGGATCCAAAGTGCAATTGGACTGCATTGTGGTAGGAATCCCAGCACCTGAAGTCAGGTAAACAAATTCTGCACTTGTCATTTTGTATTTCTGTAATGGTAGGTGTGTGCAGGTGGGACACACCTTGTTTGGGAAGAGTATTATTTCTACTATGCTTCTAAACTCACTGCTTTAATTAACAATTTTGAGGCATTCCCTTGGAGGAGCTTATGCCATCACAAATTTTGTATTGTGGTCAGCCCTTAAACTCATAGAGGAGTATGACTAAAAGGAAAAACAGTGCTAGAAATTCAGGAGTTTTTTTAACAGAAAACAAACAAGAAATATCATCCCCTAGATATCAGCAACACTGTATTAACAACACTCTCTGAACACTCCTCTTGCTTATAAAGCAAGACTCTGAACATTTCTCTTGCTTATTTCTCCAGGCATTTGCCTTGATAAATCCTTTGGATAATAAAAATGGCAGTAGGATCCCTGGAAGTGAGAAATTATTTTTCCCCCTTTTATCATTCATAGCCTATAATGCAAGGACAACAAGTGAAATCATCTTCTCTTATGTATCTGGACCTGAACACAAACTCACTCTGGTTTTCCTTGTATTCAGAACAGGTGAACACTGAATTGCTTGTTCACAGACTGTACTCCAACCCATAATGTTCAATTCAGGTGTTTCTCCAGATGGCCACAACACTGTCCTCGCACCAGCAGTCATGTTTGTGCTGTTGACATACATAAAAGTGACAAGGTGTTCATGTCATCCAAGTTTAGGTGTTCAGCAATCACCAGAATTAGAAGCTGACACTGTAAAGTCACGGAAGCCTTGCAAGGGCAGATTGGAGAACCCAGGAACACCCTACAGACATCCAGGGATGAGCAGAATGCCTGTACACCCAATCCAGGAACCACTTGATTCCACAAAAATGGATGACTTTGGATATCTTTGTAACTTGAGTCCATTTTTGCCTCAAACAAAACTGAAGCTTTTAAATGGAAATTTCTATTTCAACATTTGATTTTGTTAATTTTGATTAATTAAATAAGCTACTTAATTGGTTGCCATTCAATACAGGAGCTACTACACTTCTGTAGAATAAGCACCCATCAGATATAGGAAATCAGGGAGAGGAAGAAATAAGTCCCCTAGGGAAAGTTAGTCCCCAGCAGCTAAAGCTCAAGAAAAAGATCAGGCTCAGCTTTCAGTTTCACAATTTAAACTAAAAAATAAAAGGTAAGTCACAAGGGGGTGAACTCTGAACTCCCTCTCCCTTGCATTTGTGTGTGTATGTACGTACTATATTAATTAAGGAAAAAGCTGGGAATGTTAGCTCCTTGAACAGTTTCCTGACCACAATTATTTATTAACAAAACTTTGTCATGTTCATCCAAGATTCTTTCAACTCCACCAATGTGCAGAAGTAACACTAAGAGAGGGTGTAAAAATCATCACTTGACTGAGTGAAAAATATTCACATGCTTCCAGTGATCTTGTTAGTCACTGCTACAGCACAAGGAAACCAGAAGACAGAATGTACTTTGGGCTTTGTGTACCATTAATTGTGGGGACCAGAAAAATGCAGCATTTTTCCCCTAAAAATAGTGCTTATCTTTGATCTGTTGTGCAAAGCTTCCAAAAGAGTGAAGGGGGCATCTTGTTGGCCATAGTTGTGGGACTGTGAGCAGAACTGTGCTCAGACCAAATGTCTTGCTTGGAGGGTAAGAGTTTTCCAAGGTTTATGGTGAGTGTCTGTGGAGCTGGGCAAGGACAGAAGGATTCTAATAGATAGGTAAAAGAAATAAAAAAATCAGCAGTCCCAGGAAAGGACTGACTGGCAACATAGCAACTGATGAAAGCTTAATGACCTTTGACTTAAAATGGATTTCTTAACCACAGAAAGGGATCCCAAGTGACTTACAGTGCATGTATTAGATACAATTACCAAGTGGAAGTGGTACTGTGGGAACCCAGAGCATTATGAAACACGAACAGGATTCAGCAGGCTCTGTAATGTAGTTAATCAGTCAACACTTGGAGCAGTCTGATGGTTCAACTGATGTAATGGGGATTATAAGAGAGAAATTAGAGACAGGATATTTAGAAAGAAGCTGATCACAGGGGTAGAAAGGACTGGAAAATATGAAGGGCAGATACCACGTTTGAAAGCAAGATAGTACTAAACCAAATTGATGTAAAAGATGGTGTAAATGACATTTGTGATGGATTAGGGTCAAAATACTATTTTGATTGTTTATGGAATTACCAAACCATGGCAATGATAAAGCATTACAGGTGTGGTACATACCGAGGGCTCACTGAGGGAAAGAACACTGGATGGTGGAGCAAGAGAAGAAATGGGGAACTGATCTAAAACACCAGTATATGGAAAGCTAAGTCCTCTTGGCTGAATACACAAAGACCTGCCCGATTGTTTTTAAGGCAATTCAGCCTTAATGAAACAAGCCCACAATTCAGAGGAAGCTAGTTTGGCCAGCCTATCTAGAGATTAGTGTGAGAAGTTACCCATTTTTCAGTGCCAGCAGCTGAATGCAGTGTCCCAGAAGAGACAAAGACTGACAGCACAGGATGTGTGCTGCAGCTAGCTCAAACCTGAGCTCCCAGTGAAAGAGCACTACTAAATTACTGCTGATTGCTGTACTCTGTACTGTGGGTTAGAAACAAGCCTTTGAGAGAAATGTGTTGTGTATTTCCATCTCATGCTCCCTTCTACAGCTCTGCTTCTCTGTGAGTAATGGTAGGTGTGACATTTACTCCCCTCTGTGAGGAAAGCACTCCTTTTTCCCTCAGGTTCAGAGGTGTCTACATTTTTCCAAACTGTTTGGCACATCACTCCTAGGTTAATTTTACTGATGAATCACATTGCATGGTTTGGCATACACAGCTATCCTGGAAGTGTCATGAGGATTTAATGTTCTAAAAACAGGCTGCATGTCATAAGGTTTCCATGAAAACATTCTTTAACATAGGCATAGAAAGCTTAAAAGCTGCATTTTATGCTGCTTTGTTTGAGGAGATCAGACCTGCAACTAATCACTGATTTCTAGAAATTCTGAAACCTGGCAAGATAAACTAAGATTTTTCTTCCTGGCTGCCAAATGAAAGCATTTCTCTGTTTTAGTGCCCAGAGTCTAGAGCCAAACTTCTCTTACATCCAACTCCAGTCAAGTCAATGGATTAAGATCTAGGCTGAATTTGGCACAGGGGATGACACTGGCTGTGCTTAATGTGAACCTGCCTTGCATGAGGAAGCTATCATTGCAATCCATGGCAGGAATGAAATGTCAGTGACAGAGTCTTGCTGCTTCAGCCATGCCACGTATCCCAATGTCAGAACTCCCCCTGGAACTGACATTTCATTGCTGCCACGTACGAGGTTTTCAGGGTAAGTAGAAAATCAAATGTTAACAAGGAAGGAGTAGATATGGCCATACCAAAGTTCTCCACGAAGCTTAACAGGAGACCATTGGTTTTGATTTATAAGCATTACAAAGAGACAACATTCACACAGCATGCTCTTTTTCCCAGCTTAATCTCAGAATACTTGAATGTTATGCTGAAAAGAGTGACTCCAGAACACAATGCATAGAGAACTAAATACAGGTTTGAAACAGAAGTTTTAAGTCACTGATGCTGTAAATTTGGGACGAACCAAAGGAAAAAATAACTGCAAAGAGAACAATTAACTCAATCCTGCTTCATGATTTGAGTCTTCTAAAGGAATATAGTATTTGTATACTAACAAAAAAAATGTAAAAATTAGCTTACATGGTGTTTTTAAATTTGCTTATAGGAAAATTAGATTGTGCCTCACAAAAGCATGTGATACAGACTTAACCCTGCACAAACACAAGGGGTTAATTGGAAAAGCTGATCAGTAACACAATGAGTTCTACCTTAATGGCAATTACATCACAGCATTTTGTGTAATGTGTTTTGCTCCATGTGCCACTTCAGTAAGGAAACACATCTAAGTGGACACAAAAATATAGTATCACAGTACTATGCAAGTTATTTTAATGTTCTGAAAAGATGCTGCTGAAGAGGAAATCAAATTCTAGAGCATGGGAATTCTCTTCAATGCTTATTCATATCTGCTAAGGCTAGCATGCTAAAACAAGGCTACAATATAAGGGAGAGGCATGGGGTAGTATATAAAAAGACATGAGTAAGTGCCATGACTCATGTCCCAAAGTACACAGTTGCCTACATGAATTACACACCTAAAAGGCAACTTGTACATTCATATACCAAATTTGTGCCTGTAGTCATACAACTACATGAACCTTCTCTCCTGATGTGACCATTTTCAGTGATCACCAACTGCAGTTCTTGAGAACAACAGCAGAATAAACCATATTGTAGACAGAATTTTAAAAATTTTCCCTTCAGTATCACAGGAATCCTGTATAATTCCCAAGTCTGAAACTTGAAAAGGCACTAATAATTATCAAAGGACATTTTCAGTTGATCCTGTAATGCACATTACCATACTTCTCCCTTGGGACTGCTAAACATTTCCTCTACTTGCTCCTGATAGAGTTGTTCATCTATCCCAGGCACTGGAGATTTGTGTTCTGGATGCCAACTACAAGCCATGGTGTCTGTACCTACACATGTGTAAGGACAGCACTGAACAGAAGAGAAAATGTGATACTCACTTCTGGGAAACCAGTCAAAAAAACCCCCTTTGTGCCCAAGTATTAGTGGGGAAAATTCCAGATTTGGGCAAGCCATAACAGGCAAAGTTTAAAATAGATGTAGCTGCTCCTTCTCTTTGAAGAGGTTTTGTTTTAGAGGATCTTAAAGGACTATGAGAGAATATGACCACGAAAAGTTGATCAGAAGAAGATAGAAATATAATTATTTTTAAAGGAAATGTATTTTGAATGGAAACACAAACCAGAAAGCTTCAAAATAAAGATAACATAAATAAAAATTAGTATTTTCATAATAAATGTTAGCAAGGGACCATACAGTCTAATCAACTGGAAAATAATAGTAATGGTACCGTGATCATGAAATCCTTAAAGGGAGAGGTAGGTTATAAATAATGATTTTAAGACCAGTGATTTCACATTTTTAGAGCTATTTTTACGTGCTGCTTCACACCTTGGGAAAGAAGTTAGAGAGAATGGTTACACCTCCAGAGCAGTAGGTGAATACACACACATGTGTGTTCACTCTGCTCTTCCACCTCCCCCCAGTGTGTGCTTTTGGCTTCCTGGATCTGTAATCTGAGCCACAACACCCGGGGGGCTCTTCCTCATCCTTCCTCATGTTCCAGCTCACCTGGCACCCCTGGGTTTGTGCTTCTGCTTCTGCTCCCTTTTGGCTCAGACTGATGGGCACAAACAGGGCCTGGTCTTCCACTTAGCTGCAGAATCAGCATTTAAGTGCTAAATCTGTGCTCCTTCATACCTCAGAGACCCCTTGAGGCTTCTTCCTCAATTCTCTGTTATACTTCTGGTATATTCTTCTCCTGGTGTGGATTGTTTAGAGATTTTTTTTTTCAATGTATTAATTTGGGTTTTCTTCATGCTTAATTTGTAGCACAAACTTGTTTAAAAGTTCTGCAATTGAGTGGTCAAACAAATTTATTTATTCATGCTTTTCTAAAATATATGAGATGGATATGTATTGAAGTACCTTATAGTGTAAGACAGGAGAAACTAATTATTACAATTTCTTACTTAAAAACCTATCCTTATCTTTTCCACAACAATCTTATTTTCTGTAGTACCAGACAAATATTAACAGGTTCTTTTACCAAGTTACCATAAAAGATGGATGAAATGATTACTAATTTTTTAAAAGTCAATTGAGTAAAAAATATTGCCAGTATGACAGCCCCCACCCTCACATGCTGAAGATATATTAGCTAATTGCATGTGATTAAGAAAGTCACAGTAAGAAAATACAAATACTTTTGTGGCATTTTATATCTATCTATCCATCTATCTATCTTTATGAGAAAAGTTACAGTGAAGATGAATGCACTTAATTTTGGCTTTTCAAATTTAGCTAGTTATCTATAATTACAGGTATTTCTGAGTATTATCTTAAACATTTAACTCTGGATCTTGATACATAGCACTACATCTTCTTTATAAAGCCTAGATTTAATCTGAACCTGTTTCTGCAGACCCACCAGCTTTTTGTGCTTCTGTTGTGCCTTGTAACCAGCATCCATCAGTCCTGCTGTCCCCTCCTAGCAGCTCAGAGTGACCTGGTGGTTACTGACAGCACAGAGCTCTCTGTGAAGGTGCTGCTTTTCCTTTTGTGTGGATTCCTGCATTTTCCAATGCAACAATCCTTCTGAGGGACTTAGGAATGCCTGAGATGAGAGTGTGAAAGCTCTAGAGGGCCCAACAGGTTCTTGGATACGTAGCAGTGTTTAAAGATGAACACAATATCGTGCAGAAAAGCACTCCAGGTGCAGCTGTTCCTGTATGGAAGTACCTCTGGATACTGTAATAGATCAGCTCTCTTACCTTATGAGACACTCCTGACATCTTTTATAAAAAGCAGATTGTGGTAAATATATGACAAAACAAAGACAAATTTCAGTCACATTCTGAATTAACATGAACTTGAGAAACACAAGTTTGAGGGATATTTGTTAACTTAGAGCTGGGGGGGTTTTGCTACACTTTAAGCCACTACACAGATCTCACTGTTTCTGAAAAGAAATTCAGAGCTGGATTGACAGTGCTCCAAATTCAGAGCTCTTTTACTCTTTACTGAATATTATGAAAACCATCAATATTTTATTCCCATGACCATAAATTCAATACTTGCCTGTAGTACTCTGTGAGAATCTTCAGGCTAAACCTACCGATTTTATCATCAGAAAGACTTCAAACATTACCATCCTAGTTAACAACTCGTTTGCATGGAAAAACAATTTCTTTTTGCCTTGCAGGTGGTACTGTGAGGGGAAGGAGCTTGAAAACTCACCAGACATTCAGATTATCCAGACAGGAGACCGGCACTCACTGATTATTGTGGAAGCTTTTGAGGAGGACACAGGGCGTTACTCGTGCTTTGCTTCCAACATCTATGGAACAGACTCCACTTCTGCAGAGATTTACATAGAAGGTAATGCCACAGGTGCTGCACAAACTGATGCTTGAAACTGGTCATACAGCATTAAGGTACAATTATGGATCTTGTTTGCCAACTGTGATAGTTTTGTCATAAAAAAACAGTCACAGCATGAGTCAACACTTTCCATCATTACTAATATCATTATTATTCTTCTGTAAAACACTCTTCAGACAAGGGACCTGCCCTCACATTTTATTGTGTTACTTCCCAGAGATTTTATATATCTCACTGCAAGATCCAAGTCTAAAAATATTCAGATTCTGAAACTACCTTGTATTTTTTGTCTGTGAAACCCTACAGAAGTATAAGAAACTAAACTTTGTGTCTAATTCTTATTAATCCCTTTTCCCTAAAGTCATTATTACAAATTGAATGTAGGACAGCTTCCTCTTAACTCTTTCTTGGGACCTTGTAACCAACATAAATATGCCATCAATTTGATATTTTATTTGCCCAGTAGATGCTGTAAATAAAACAGAATATATATTTTCATATTTAGGTGTCTTTTCTTTCTCCTTATGCTTTTTACTATACCTAGTAGGCCTAAGAGTGGTCTATTTATTGTATTTATTTTTTACACTTTCTTGGGAAAGATTTGAGATTGAATCCATCATTGTGCTAGAAGGACTATAAACTTAAAATAAACACATAGGATTTTTTTTCTTTTTCTCTCAGAGAAGCATACCATGAGCAGCACCCCTGAGAGCAGTGGGATCATTAATAAATGAAAGCACTGCCCTTTATAATACATATCCACCTAGTGCTCTACAGGAAATCTGAGTAAAGGTTTGTATCATTCATAGAGAAACTCAAAAACCCCTCTGCTAAATGAATTTTTTTATCACCTTTTCATAGGCATTTCTTCTTCTGACTCTGAAGGTGAAATCATCAAAGACGAAATGGATCAGTAAGTTTCAAATCAATTACATCTTCCATATTTCTTCCAGTTAAAAAACCCACAAGTGCAGACATTTCAGCCTGCAGCTTCCAACACATCATTCTGTTTAGGATTAGTTTGGATTGGTTGGGTTGAATTTTGTTTGTGTGTTTATTTGTTTGCTTTACAAATAGTATGGAACAAATATTTGTTTGCTTTTGTGTCCTCAAGATTAAGAATTGAAACTCTAATATTAAATATTAATATAAGAAGAAAAATGTCACTATAAAGATTGAAATTCTAAAATTAGTTTACTAAAATAAAACCATTTAACTAGATCCAGCTTAAATGCTGATTTAGGTGTCTGACTTGGGCAAAGAATCTAGTACAATTTCTCAGATGAAAATACACTAGGTTTTTAGCAAAATATAAGTAGAGATTGATTATTTAGATTTAAGATAAAGAAATTAATAAACATGCACTAGAGTGAACTGAAATGCTGGTATAAAAGACTACTTAATTATAAAAAGAAAATATGTCAGATGTAATCTAAAACCTGGGAAATATTTATTTATTTTTTCCTAAATGAAATCCATCCCCTGATGATTTAAAACCTGATCCAATACTGTTAAAATTCCTTCAGAATCAAAGTCCTTCTGTTAGCTGAAAGCAAGTCAGACTGGTTGAAAACTACAATAATCAGTCTTTTGTTTTGAACTCCTCTGTATGCACTTATTCAACACCAAAAGCAACCAGTGCTTGATAAAAGAGGCCTTAATCAGATGGACTAATGCACCCTGTTGGTTTCTTCCATCACTAAGGAGAATTATACTCCTTAGAAATGCCAGTGTTAAAATGCAAAGAGAAGACATTTGCAGTGTATTTGACTGAAGACCTCAGGCTGACAGCAAATCCTGTTGTATGCAACTTAAACTTCATAAAGTACTCCAGTCAGAATTGGTTCATGGACTTTGATAAATGTTAGGGGTTTTATAAAACTTAAAGTTAAGAAGCTCTCAAACTTGGGATGTACTGCTAATTGGTTTGGGATGAATTGTGAAGTTTTCCATTCTAGCTCAGACTTGTACAAATGCCACAGGCTTTTTTTTTTTTTTTTTTTTTACATTTATCTCATGAGGTGTCAATGCAGGGAGGGTTGACCATGATCCTGATCACTTGATGGCATCTCTAAATCACTTACCTCATCAAGTTGTAAGGTAATTTTTTTCACAATGCTGCTCTGACATCATAGTAGGATGTCCTCAAATGATCAGATTATGAAAGACCAGGCTTGGGTACAATAAGAGTGTCTTCATTTTTGCTCAGCTTCCAGCTGTCATCACATAAATCTGAACACCTGTAACTAAAGGGAGTTAATGAGAACAGGACCTAAAGGAAGTTCAAAAGAGAAATCAGTGATCACAACAGTTGTACCTTCACTCTGAGTAAAGCTTCCTCTGTTTTGAAGGCTAGCTTTCCTGGGGGGACCTCAAACGGAATAAAAAGGCCAGCTCTTCCCTTTCAGCATTATTTCACCTAGCAGTAAAATTAAAAAGGGTCAACTCTCATATTTCTATATATAAACAACCACAAAGTGAAGAGGTGTCAATCTGTACACTACCAAAATTGATGATATGTTGGTCAGAAAGCATGTCTCTTTTTAATTTTTGAGCTTTAATTATTGAATCTGTATTATTGAATTGTATCCAAGCAAACTGTGGTATTTTCATTACCTTAAAGGCCCAGCTCTCCACAAAATAGAAACCAGCAGTACCCTCTGTTTAAGCAGCACTCCTTTCTCATGCTGCTCTGAGCTGGTAACAGCCACAGCTGGGTTAATCCAGGCCATTTATTGCATTTGGTGTGGCTGAACCAAGTATGAGATCTTAGAGCGGCCAGATATGCAGGCTGACCTACAAAATGCAGTTTTACCTGGAGTACAGATCAGCTTAGATCAAGAGGAATTCAGTCCCAGGAGAGAGGCTTGACATGTAATGGAGACAGATGTAATTTAGAGACACACACAGCTCTAGCTTTGAGTCAGAGAACTTGTTCTTGGTTAATATTTCACAGCAAACCCAAGCCAGCCAACACCTCTGTGAATGCAGCATCTCCTGCTGTCAGAACTGCAACCAAGCACCAAGAAACCTCCAAGGTCCCACCAGCTGTGGTCCAGCCTGTGTCTGTACCTGTCCAGACTGTGTCAACACCAGCTAACCAGGTAGGGGGACACCATGGTGAATTCCAAGGACTAAAAGCAAGCTCTTAATGAAGTGTTTCTCCTACATTTTGTGACAGAGAACCCCAAATTTTCTAACATTTGTTTTGCTGTTAAACTTCAGCTTTAAGCCTGGCAGCCTTACAGTCCACAGAGGAGAGGCCCTGCCTCCAAAACAACCTGGGGCACTTGGCCAAGGGCAGGGCACCTTCCTTCCCTGCAGGAGGAGGAGGAGGCACAGCCAGCACTGGCATCCAGGTGCATTCCATCAGCTGTGGGGCTGCACAGGATCCAGGTGCATCCCACAGCTGTGGGGCTGCACAGGATCCAGGTGCATTCCACAGCTGTGGGGCTGCACAGGATCCAGGTGCATTCCATCAGCTATGGGGCTGCACAGCATCCAGGTGCATCCCACACCTATGGGGCTGCACAGGATCCAGGTGCATTCCACAGCTCTGGGGCTGCACAGGATCCAGGTGCATCCCACAGCTATGGGGCTGCACAGGATCCAGGTGCATTCCCCAGCTCAGGGGCTGCACAGGATCCAGGTGCATTCCACAGCTCAGGGGCTGCACAGGATCCAGGTGCATTCCACAGCTCAGGGGCTGCACAGGATCCAGGTGCATCCCACAGCTCAGGGGCTGCACAGGATCCAGGTGCATCCCACAGCTATGGGGCTGCACAGGATCCAGGTGCATCCCACACCTATGGGGCTGCACAGGATCCAGGTGCATTCCACAGCTGTGGGGCTGCACAGGATCCAGGTGCATCCCACAGCTGTGGGGCTGCACAGGATCCAGGTGCTTTCCACAGCTGTGGGGCTGCACAGGATCCAGGTGCATCCCACAGCT
>JANRGV010000111.1:34782647-34815118 GCA_024734035.1 Alethe castanea | reverse complement strand
TGCATTCCACAGCTGTGGGGCTGCACAGGATCCAGGTGCATTCCACAGCTCAGGGGCTGCACAGGATCCAGGTGCATCCCACAGCTCTGGGGCTGCACAGGATCCAGGTGCATTCCACAGTTCAGGGGCTGCACAGGATCCAGGTGCATTCCCCAGCTGTGGGGCTGCACAGGATCCAGGTGCATCCCACAGCTCTGGGGCTGGAAGTGCAAAGGTCACCCTGTCGGCCTCTCATTGCAGACTGGCTCATCCACTTTCCAGCATGTTCTCACTTGAAATCTTTTCCTTTCACTGAAACTTATTTTAAGCTGAATCGTTTCCCTACTATGTTTACTTTCTATGTAGATAAGCTTGTTTGCCACATAACGTTTTACTTCCCACATCAGAGGGTTTCTAATTAGCATTACCATGCATTTGGAGCCACTTTTGTTGCAAACTGACAGCATATTCCCAGCTGTGAATTCTGTCCTGATAGGAAAGAGGAGCCATTCTTAATTAAAACTGAAAAGCTCATCAGCTTCTGAGTTTCTGGCTTTACAGTCCCTTTTCAAAGTTCACAGCCCAGAATCAGGGGGTAACCTAACCAATAAACAGATCCTGAACAGGTGACCTAATGTACATTTACTTCTGATTACAATGAGAATAGAAACAAGCCTCTGCAACACTTTGCTGTTTCGAGAGAAGATGCTTAAAGGTAATAGTTACCTCTAAAATCACAACTTTAAAATTTTGTTGGCTTATAAAGCACCATCTATGTAATTTGGCTATTTCCTGAGATACTGAATCATTAATTCTGCTGTTCTGGGGCAACTCCTATTGCACTAAAATAAAAAACTATATTAAATCCTCAACCTATATAACAAAGTTTTCCGTGAGGAAAACAATTCCATTCTGTTTTCACTGAGTAGGATCAACAGGTTGATATCTCATCTCTGTAAAAGGTTTGGTTTTGGCAAAGGAGAAGAATTATAACATGTGACTTGACTTAACATTTCCTTATTAACATCAGTAACTATTTTGTAAGAAAGAATTTTTAAAAGAAGACTATGAGCAAGCAGACAACATATATTTGCCTTATTGAAGGGTGAAGAAAAGACATGACAATACACTGTGCTAAAGCTTTTCTTGCCATGATTAACTGAGTAAGGCAATGAAGTAACAACAGCATTTTTGCTGTTATCCCATCCAAGAAGATCACCAGCAGCTGTCCACAATAGAATTTCTGTTCATTGCATTAGGTGTTTTGCTTTGGACATCATCCACCAAAATCTCTTTTATATCATTCCAGAAACACATTTCTCTTGTATATGAAAAAATAATGTCTATACACCTAAACATCATCTTGTGATGTTTTGCAATCTACAGGCTCAAAGCCCCACTAACTATTTGCAAGGACTGGATGGAAGACCTATAATTGCTGCTCCTGTATTTACAAAGGTAATTTCTTCTGTGACATATTTGAAAACTAGAGGTCAGATAACTGTAAAGAGAGATAATTCAAAATTATCTCAAAAAAAAAATTTTAAAAAAGCTTTTCCTAAGCCATTCAAGTGGCTTTATTAAATCTTACTGAAATCAGTATTACCTCCAGACCATTAAGACATTTACTGACTGTCTATTCATTTTCTCTATTAGATGTTACAGGATATTTCAGCTTCTGAGGGGCAGCTTGTTGTTTTTGAATGTCGGGTGAAAGGAGCTCCTTCCCCAAAGGTTGAATGGTATAGAGAAGGAACACTGATAGAAGACTCTCCAGATTTTAGGATATTACAGAAAAGTATGTTTCTTGTGTGAAAAATATTGTGTCTAATAAAATACAGGCAAGCAACAAAATTGCTAACATAGCAACACTGTGAATTACTCATTACAACTGTAATTTTAATTTTCAAATGCAGTCAGAACAGCTGCAATTTTATC
The DNA here is from genome assembly GCA_024734035.1 of Alethe castanea. Taxonomy (NCBI): domain Eukaryota; kingdom Metazoa; phylum Chordata; class Aves; order Passeriformes; family Muscicapidae; genus Alethe; species Alethe castanea. The sequence continues at coordinate 34,813,201 of JANRGV010000111.1, read as the reverse complement.
TAAGTCGCTGAAATGCCAGAATTGTGAAAATTCAACAGAAATTCCTTAAATACCAAACTAAACCTAAGTGAAACAATGGTTCATCATATCTTGATTTCATGTGGGTCAGAGCTTCAGAAATTGTCTTCAAGACAAAATAAAATTGTGCCAATACTGAAAAAAAACCCACCCCAAAGCAACTACTTGGAGAATTTATTTTCTCTTCCCAAGTTCCCAACAGTGTTCATAAGTGTTCACATTGTTCAGTGGCTTTGACACACCATTGAGTAAAAGGCCTGGCTGTCTTCACCACCCTTAAACAGATAACTGGATCAAAAAGAGTATTCCATCATATTTAGAAGGTCAAACTTTATATTTAGTGCTTAAGGAAAAAGAAATGTTGGCAAAAATAACTATATTCAATCTAATAATTCTGTCTTCTCCCCTTTAGAACCACGATCTATGGCTGAACCAGGTGAGGATCATGAAAAGGCTCATATTTTTTTCATTACATAAATGTGGTGATTTAACCTCACAAAATATTAATTACTAAAACTTCATTGTTTAATTAACACAATTTCTTCTTTTTTCCTGTGTTCTATAGCTACTAGGGATGTACATTTCACTGTACACTGCTCCACAAACATGTAATCAGAATTAATTCAGTCTCTTTTGAAGAACATGCTTCCACTCTGCTTTGACCCACTTTTAACTCAGGATCTAAAAGCGCTAAAGATTAATAAAATTAATGTATGAGGGTCCCCTGTACATCTGAGGTCCTGAAGTATATGAGATGAGGTGGACCTGAGCTATTTTTATCTAGTTTACCAGTTAGGGAACATTGCATCAGATGTTTAGCCATGTCAGCCATGCTCTGTGCTCCCTACCAGCGTAATGTGAGAGTACCACATCAGGTGTTCCACCCCTGATATCAGCAAATCCTAAAAATGTGGCTGGATCTGCTGCTATCAAGGAGCAGGGCAGAATGTGGACTACTCCACATGGTTGGGGCAGAGCAGCCTTACAGCTTTGATTATTTCTCCATGAGAGATTCACTCTCCTCATTACGCTTTTTGCCATTAAAAATATGAAACTGTCCCTCTATAGATGGAAAAATACCAAAGAAGAATTAATTCTTATGGAATATAAACCTCTGTATTCTCTTTGCCCTATCTGAAATGTTTTTACCCCAGAAAGAGTATTGAAAGAAACTGCTTCTGTCTGAGATTTAGGAAGGAAAAAATGGAGCTTCTAGCAGAAGCCACCAACACTGTTCTGTTACTGTCCCGTGGCATCACTGCTGAGTAATGTGAAGCAGTTTTAGGGGATAATCAGTTGGGTGCAGTTGTCACAGCCTCATCACCTGCTGCTCATTCAGAAGGAATCTGGATTTCCATGCATGCAGTGGTTGGCAGATCCCAGCACGATAAACTAGATACTATAATGCCCTAAACTAGTTCTGTTATCATACTACTATAATAAACTATTATTCTCCCATAGCTGATAGCAAACAATCTCTTTGTTGCTATTAGGTTTTCCTTGGTGATGACATGAAACAATCAAGATTAAGTGTGTTATGGCCTTCTGCAAAAGTACTCAGAGACTATTTATCCTGTAGGGTTTTAGGAAAGTCTATTGCAAAATTGTAGAAAAATAGTCACTGAGTAGGTGAAGAAATTTTATCAGCCCACATTTTAATTCCCTTTAGATGTTACTGTCCCTCCTGCTCCCAGCCACACTGCCAAACCAAAAGACTTCCAATCCCATCACGATAGGTATTTATTAGCTGGCACTGCCAGACGTGTCAGATACTGGTCAGACAGGAATGGCAGAAACCCAGACTGACTCTTCTAGATGGAATATAATTTTTCCTAGCATATTTTTGGTGCCCATTAGTCATCTTTGCAAAGGAGTCAAAAGACAACTTTCTGTAAGCACAGTTACCACAATCCCTTCTATCTGCAAACCTGCACTGGTATTTTTGAAAACAACAGGCCATATGTATGTGTTTTGTATTTCTCCCCCTTACAGAGTGACTCCACTTGAATTGTTCCCAGTCAATTATAATTAATCTTTCAATCTGCAGAGATAAAAATACCTATATTTTAGTGAGCTGAGAGTGTGGAGTACACTATATATTTTTCAAAATGAAATTTAAATTTTTTTAAGTCTGCACTTCATGTGTTAGGAAAACATTTTCTAATGTTTTCCACACACTGCTAACACCTGTTCTTTGCTTTCATTGGGCATGCTGGAGCACAGAGGGTACCAGCTGCAGCAGACAATGCTGATAACAGCTGCTGCACACAAAGGCTGCCAAAATTGATAATACTGATGGAACTAGAAACAAACTGAGCAAGGTGGAAGACATTAAGGAAATCTCCCCAAAGGCAGTCAGGGTTGTGTGTGTTTGTTCACTGCATGTTCACTTCAAGCACTAATCCTGCTCTGATGCTTTGCAGAGGAGATCTGTACCCTCGTTATTGCTGAAGTATTTTCAGAAGACTCTGGCAGTTTCACCTGTACTGCAAGCAATAAATATGGCACAGTGTCCAGCATAGCTCGTCTGACTGTCAAAGGTAAGAATTTGAGTCCTTTGCTCCCTAGTAAATACAAGCAGAGCAGGCTGTGATTTATGCTGTGTGTTGTTGACTCCAATGCAGCTCAAGTTCTGGCAATGCTTCTCATAATTAAAAAGTGTGAGAATTCCCTGGGAGGGAAGAAAAATTACATTTCAAAGATGTAGTTAGTGGAATAATTCACTGGGGACATGGCTGAAGACCACTGATTGATTTTCCAAATTGGAACAGTGTCCCTTTTCCCTCTACCTTTACTACATTCCCTTTCCATTCCCTTTAAACAAACAAGGCCAAACAACTCAGTGCAACAGCCGAGATCAGAGTGAGTTTTTTGAAGTGTAATTTTGTGCTTTCATTTCACTATGGTTTCTGGCACGGACACATCCCAAAGGTTTGACCTCTCCTCTTGCAGCCCCTGAAGACAGCAGCAATGCTGCTGCCCTTCACACCACGAGCTCCATCGACTTTGTCGCCACCGAGCACCAAGCTCGCCCCCAAACTCCCTCCAGCCACGGGGCAAATCAAACACCCAAACCCAAACTGGAAGGTGTTCTTGTGAACCACAACGAGCCCAGGTCCAGCTCCAAGGCAGGGCTCCGTGTCCACTTCAAGCTGCCTGAAGATGAAAAAGGAAGTGAATCATCCTCAGAGGATGGGCCTGGAGCCACAAACCAAATCAGACCCAACCACTTCCCAGAGAAGATAAATGGACAGCCAATGAAAATCCCAGAGCCAACATCACCGTCCAAGGAACCTCCCCCAGTACTGGCTAAACCAAAGCTGTAAGTAAACAGCAGTCTAATTCTCAGAAGCCTCACTGATATTATTTAGTATTTATCGACCACAACACTATTGCACTAGAGCAAAAACTCAAACACAGAATAAAAAGAGTACATGGCAGTGGCCTAACTAACCATAATCTTGGAAAAAAATTCACCAGTGCTAGATTACTTTTTCTGTATGTCCCTCTCAGGAAAAGTTATCTCCAATTTAAAAACGAAAATGTTTTCCCTTTGAAATGTTAGTAATTCCACAATGTTTTCTGCTGCAATCAAAAGGTGAAGAACACTGATCTTACACAGGCAAAACAAAAGCAAGTTCTTCAAATTTAGCTCACTCAGTTCTGGGTAGGAAATATTGCCCAAAGCAGACATTTTCAGTCTTACACACAGTACAGACTGGCAACCAGCAAGCAACTGTCATCCCAAAGGCCATGCCTCATGCCTTGTGTGTCCCACAAACGTCATCTCCTCCTAAAACAGATAAAATACTTGGAAATGTTTGATAATGTGAAACCACTTGAACTAAAATCACTTGTGTGATTGGTGCACTGGGAGCTCAAGGGGAAATCTGAAGAAGTAATGCAGTCTTCTCAGAGGACAATTTATGGAATTCACACTGAAGTCTATTAAGAAAAGTATTTTCAGTATTTTTTCAACCTCCCACACATAGTTCAACAAAAAGCACACAAACATCTTAATTTCATTTCTTAAACAGGCAGAAGCTTTACCTAAGGGCTCAGAAGGACTTTATAAAGTAACTCACTGCTACTCTTAAACAAGGATGTAATTTCACTGCATAAACATTACAAGAAGACGGAATTTACAGTCCTTGTAGCAGAGGAAGAACTTGGAGCACAGGGTTTTAATTTGTGAAGCCCACACTCACAGCCCTACACACCTTCTGAGCTATAGGGAGTTTAGATGGAGGCAGAAGCAGTATTTAAGTACCCAGTACTTGCATAAAGCAGAATTTCTCTCAGCTTCCCAAAAAAGCTAAGTTACAAAGAACTGCTTTATTTTGCAGATATATATATGAAGGGCACAAAGTCAGGCCCACACAACTACTAATTCTCTAACATTTTACTTTATGAAAGCTTGAAATGTCTGTCTTTAATGTGAATTTTGTTTAGTACATTGTAGAAACAAAGTCTTTCAACTAAAACCAAATTATGTCGAGTATGCATTTGCTGGGTCAGGAGTAGTTGTGGTTGGTCTCTACATACACATTTTCTACTTTTTTATCAGTAGTTATTTAGTACTCCATAGTTTATTACATAATCATTTTCCATATCCTCTATGTCTTTGCTGGTTTTGGAATGGAGAAAGCTCTCCTGTCTTTCATGGGCTATATTTCCATATACATAATAACTAAATAAATCACTTGACAAGGCAAAATGATTTTCCTCCATTGCAAAGTAAAAAAGCCCTGAAAACTATCTAGTAGATAGCATCTAGAAAATTAACAACTGCAGGGAATGCAAGTCCTCTCGGAATTACCCACTCCTGCCTGTCACTCAATGTCAACCACCTAAACTACCTTGGTAATATCTTCTGTGGTGGATTATTACAAAGCTTTATCAGTCAAAGTGCTGGTTTCACAACCCACTTCAGCAGGAGGTAAATAATGCAACCTGGCTGACAAACACTCATTGAAATGATGATGCACCTAATCTCACTCTTAGTTACACAAAGAAAGAGGTACTAAGGCAACTTTACCAATGCTATACCTGAAATATCTTCGAGTAAGATTTGTATTTATATTTCACGTGCTAGAATGTAAGAATTATCTTCAGTCAAATAACGTGCAGACAAAAAACTTTGGTGCCTCTGGCAAAGAAGAGGAAATGAAGGAAGAGGTAATTGTAGTGGCAAACTAATATGATGCTCTTCTCACAATGTTAGAGAATATGTCATAGCATTTTCCTGTCTCTTATTGTATCACAGGACACAGGATTTTTCTCTCTGAATTCACATACAGAAATGCAGCCAAGTGGCTCATTCGGGGCTCATAACCAATTTTGTTCATCTTTACTTTCTGTGCAGCGATCAGAGCCAATTAAAACAGCTCCACAACCAGGTCTTGCTTGAACAACAGCAGGTGCACCAGGCCTCTCTCAGAGAGCTGACATTCAGCAGCACTGTGGTGAATTCTGCCACTTCCCTGTACCAGCAGTCCAGCTCGACGCTGCTGTACAAGCAGAGCCCGGGCAGCGCCCCGGCAGCGTTCGGCTACAGCCGCCCCAAGCCGCTCCCGGCAGCAGCACCGCCGGGCAGCGCCTCTGCCAGCCCCTCTGCCAGCTGCCCGGCCGCGCCCAGCAGCGGCCCCCCGGCTACCCAGAGAGCCAGCAACATGGAAAACCTCCCGGGAAACCCTCCAGCTGCCCCGCCGAGGCCCCCAGCAGGGCTTACAAGCAGAGGTGACCAGTCTCCAGCGAGCCCTAAGGAAGCCGTGGTGCCTCCATTAACACTTTCCACGGGCAGTGTCAGACAGTTCCAGCCCCAGACTGTGACCCCCGCTCCCCTGTCCCCCACCGGCCGCATCCAGAACCCAGTAGCTTTCCTCAGCGCTGTCCTTCCCTCGCTCCCCACCGCGCCATCCACCAACGCCATGGGACTGCCCAGAAGCACACCCGCCACGTGAGTACCACAAACCACACGCACAGAGCACGGACAAACACTCCAAGGGAACTAGGATCTATTTCTGTCCAGTTCAGCGGGGGAGTCACTGCATTGCAAGTCTTTTGTAGAATAGAAAAGTGAGTTATTCATATATTCTGGAACCTTTACACGCAGTAAAGAAAAGAAGGGATAATTCCTTCTGTAATAAGACAGAATTCAAGATAGAGAAATGTGAGCATACAAACAGATATTCAAGAATGTGGGGGCTTAGAGATTCATAAGACTGTACTAATGTGAGAAAAGAGATTTCATGAGCTTGCAGGACAAGTCACTCCAAGAGTCTTTGCTTACACCAGGTATAAAAACATTCATACCTATTGTAAGCAATGAGTAAAGTTTTAAAGGTACATTAAACTGCAAGGTTTTTTTAGTCCAGGTGAACCTTACATAAAGGTATTTTTCAGGTTGCAGTACTTTCTACATTTGAAGTCCCCCAGAAAAATCTCAGGAGAGTTAATGGTTTGCACATAAATAGTTTAATTAACAGCCAGCATGATTTCTATGACAAAATAGCTACCATGGTACAAGCAAATAAGGATGATGATGTACTGGCAGGGTGGTGGCCTTAAGAGTCTCTTCTTTACTGGTGGAGTTGTAGCAAATTTCCCTTCATGGACTATGTGAATTCTGTGTTAGCATGACTAGCACCCCTACATTGGTACAACTATTTATCCATAGAACTCCAAATCCTGCATAAAGTAAGGAATATTTCCCCCTTTTATCAATGGTACAGTTCAAGGTAGTGATAGCCATCAGCAAGTCACAATCTCCTGACTATCCTGCTGATACTACATCAACCAATCTGTTATTGCAACAGAAGGATGTGTCCCTGTGTCTATAGCATTCACCACTCTGTGTGCCAAGAATCCTGCCTTCAAACCAGTACTGCTCTGCTACTCACAGCCCCCCCAGTTGCCCAGCACAGCCCCATAATTGCCATCACCCCATGGCATGTGCCTGGAAGTGTTCCCAGCCCTGGCATCCTGATCAGGCACACAGCATAAAGCTGTAAGGTCACAGTGAAGGTTTTCACTTGAGCCAGCTCAAGCCTTTGGTCTGCTTCCACAGTGCTGCAAGAGCAAGAAAAATCAGCTGCAGCTGTCACAGTCCCCTTCCACCCCTTCAGAGCTGGGGCACAAGTGCTCAAGGGCTGTTCTCTTTGCATTAATGACACTTAATTTCCAGAGTGTGCTTTCCTTTTCTCACTGCTGCACAGGCATGGCCACACAAGTCATCACAATATGCCTGCCAGGCAGACAATTAGTTGAATATGTTTTCTTCATTTCAGCTTTCCTGGGTCCCAGCCCAGAGCTGAACTCCCACACAGCTAGTGCTCCTTTTGCTGAGATCCAAATCTTGACCTCTGCATGGGAGAATCTTAGCGGGGCACAAAAGGTAGGGAGGAACCTGAACAGTATCTGTGATCATCTGTAAATACTTATGCTCTTTTTGGCATTATCAATGACAGTAATTCTGGCTACAAAGGAGTGAGAGCTCAGTGTCTGCAGAACAACACAAGGATGATACCTTGCAAAGCAATCACCAGTTAGTTATGCCTTTACCTAGAGCCTGTTATCAAGATCCCAACACCTGTTCTAGTAAACTACCAGAATATTGCACATTCCCTGGTAGTGTCCTGCTGCTGTGCTCCAGCACTGCCCTCTCACAGTCTCCTGACAGTCTCATTTAAGAACTGAACTATTTTCTATAAAATAAAACCAAAATATAACTCTCACTGTTAGGTATCATAAAAGGGTGAGAGAAATTAAAGCAGCAAAGTTCATGGAAAGAGTAAATGATCAATGAAGAGGTGAGATAAAGATCAACAACAAATTGTATTAACTTTTAAATTATTGCCTGATACCAGTCAAATGTACACACTGTACACCTAAGGTAACACCTACACTCATTTTTTCAGCATTCCCTGTGATATCATTATTGTAGGATAAATATAAATGAAACTTAGATGCTTATTGTAGCATTACAACCCTTATTTTCTTTAAGATGTGTGTTTTTAATTTCTACTGCAGGGGAATGGGATGCCCCATTGAGATAGTACCAAAACCAAATCCTATCCTGTATTGTGCTTTGGCTTCTATGTAAATAAATAATAGGTTCCACCATAATGTATCATATCATATAGGAGAATATATATATACTGGTTGCTGCATGTTAGTATCAGAATTTTCTTTTAATAGCCCAACCCAGGGATTAACAAAGAAAAACCTGAAGCCTCTGCAATTAACAACAGAAGATTCTATTCGGGAAAACAAAGTTGCCCTTGTAAAGGACCTGGAAAGAAAACTGCATTTCAGAGAGGATGCTAATCAACACAGTGGTCAGCAGGTAAGAAAACCAAGTGTTATTAAAATAAATTTCACTCATAAACAAGACATATATGATGATGAGGAAAAAAAGGTGTTTGTGTGGGGGAGCTGCTACACTACTTTGCAGGAGGAGCTTTTGGTTTGGAATAGCAAACTGGAGCTTTAAACAAAGCATGAGGGATGCAGCTGTAGAAAATTTACTTTGTGACTGAGTAGCATTTTTCATTTCTGGTCATCTCAAAGGCTGGCATGAATGTAAAACTTCTTTATTTTCATGGAAGCTTCTGGACATTGGCTTTTACTTTTTTGCTTTACAAGCTGCTCAATTCATTGCACACACATATTCATACACTATCTTTTAAAACAAAGAGTAAAGTAACAAAACAATTGAGGATAAGGTTTTTGTTTTTCTTTCGGTTGAACTAAAAGGGCTTTCAATTTTTTAGCATTAAACCCGTGTTTCCAAATTTCCAAATTTATATGAATTGACAGGGACTTCTTGGAGACCTTTATTATTAGAATTTAGCAAAATAAAACAACCTCTTACAAAGTTCAAGGAACAAAATACCAGTTCACTCTTATCTGGGATCAATAAATGCACTGGATCTGCGCACTGTGTATGAAACTAAAGAAGAAATAAAAAATGAGACAGTATTTAGAGGTTGAAATGACTGTAAACCAGATTCAAGCACCCTCAAAACACAGCAGGACACACTCAGGACTGTTAGATAGCTGCTCTGCCTGCAGGTGCTTGTTCTTCTCTCACCCTGGCCATGGAGCCCTCCACAGCTGTCCCACCAGCTCAGGTTTAACACAGCAAATCAGGGTTTGCCCTCATCTGTGGTCAACCAAAGAGCTTTTCCCAACATCCCTTCTGACAGAGAACATGCAGAGAGAAGCAAAATGCCACCGAGGCTCTGGAGCCAAGTCCCCTCTGTGGACAACTGCAGTGTAATCCCTGGGAGTTTTTAACTTTGCTGCTGACCTTTCCTTCTGGCAGACCACACTGCCAAAGCACTTTGAGTAAAACAACTGGCAAGCAGAACGTTTTGCAGATGAATCACAAGTGTTACAATTTGTACTCGCTATGCTAGTAAGACAAATTATTTAGAGAGCTACTGTGAAATACCAGTCAGTCTTTGGAGTTAACTGCACGATAACCCCTTTAGAAACAATGATCACTACTAGTGTCAAAGTTATCTGCTGACAGCAAAAGTTATTTATACACTTACTTGCTGTTCTGTATGAGACCAAACCCAAATCTTGATTCTCCAATTCCTCAAATACTGAAAAAGTTCAAAGCCGGCACTTCTCTAATTGTTACAGTAATTAGAATGCCAATGGTAGTGCACTAAAATCAAGAAAAGTTTCCTCATTTTCCTCTCAGTTCCCAACTTTAATCCCTTCTGGTTTTACTCTTCTCATCCGAGAAAAGCCTGCTTCAGCAAATTCAAGCCTGAGTCTTCTCCTCAATGAAGGCAGTGATTATTTCAACAGATGACAGGATGAAGAGTATTTTCCAAAATTCCTATTGCTTTACACTATATAGAACAATCAACATCATGAGAATAATATGCTGGAGTGCTGGATTCACACCCATATATTTTGTCCTGTTTTATCCTCTCACAGTTAACATAGAATTAAAAAGGAGACATTTTCATTCCACACATAGAATATCTGTATTAAATCAATTACTGTAATAGTAGGGAAGGGCTTACTCTCTCATAAATACAAATGCAAGTCTCTTCTGTGTGAGAGATCACTGCATAATGGAGTACGGCATCCAGTAAAATCTCAAATGTTGGTTTCTTTGTATTGTCTACAGGCTATTTTAAAAATTCCTTCTCATGAAATTTTTATTTAGAACAATGTACTGGGACCCCACATTTCAAAAGCAGAGCTCATTCTCATTTACAATACCTGCAGAGCATGCAGGGATCATCCAGAACAAACGCTGCAGATGACAACCTGTGCATTAAAGTCCTGGCATTGTCTTGTATTACTACAAAAAGGGCAGTAATGAACAGGAGGGATTTACATTCTGGTGCTCTATTTATTATCTAAAATTGACTTCCATATGAAAAATGCTTAGCTCACAAGATGAAATTTTCCTAAGTGTCAGCATTATGCTCTCAGCATGATATCTGATAATCCAGATGTACTCCTTCTGTTTCATCCAGTACATCATTCATCACCAACAATAAAGAAATCCAGGATCAGAACATAGTTGGGAATTTTGCTGATGCTGCATGAGACAGGACAGGTTAGTCTCTGGGCTTCTACAGCTCTGATGACCAGGAGGTGCTGACAGAAATACAAATACGACTTTGCCAAGATTCTAACTGCAACTTTGATCAAGTACATGCCATAACAAGCTGTCATTTTTACCAGAAAAAGCCATCATACCCATCATTCCTGCAGATGGTGGCATGCTCTAGTGCCAGGTGAAATTTCATCACAACGAAGAGTGCTGAAAAAAACTGTGATTCAGTTACACCCAAATATCTCCAGTCAGATTTGCTCAGTTCTTTCAAACAAAAGGTGCATCAATGACTTTAGGCAAGCACAGGAAGATGTTAGGACAAATCCCAGGACAGAGGAGACTTGACTCAGTGTCTTCCTTGGCTTGAAGACAATCAAATCCATAACTCTGAACTCCCATAAGGACAGACTTCACTCCTTGCCAGTGGGTACATGCTGTGTTGGTGCTGTCCCAAGTTGTTCAAATAATTAAGCATTCTTTAACAGCAGGAGAAAAATCTGGAAATTCCAGCTTTCAGAACAGCTTCTATAACAGATGACCTGAGCTAGAAAAGCTAGAAAGTTAGCTAGGAGGTAGAAAACTACCTTCTCCAGCTCCAAGGATAAAACTTAAGATTTTCAGGCACCAAGAACAGGCCCTCAATTAGCAGAACATTTCAAAGAGCATTTCAGCTCAATGATCAGCGTCCTCTGGGGAAGGTGTTAGAATTTTTTTTTTCCCAGTTGTGATGGAGAGAAGGAACAGAGAAATAAAAAGAGAATCACTCCTCTGCCCAGAAATGAGAACAAAGAACACCTGCATTCTTGTCCTTGCTGTAGTGGATGTTTCAGTATTTCTGCCAAGTGAAAGAGGACAAGAAGGACAAAGAAGATCCCCATCCACTCCTCTCCACGCCCAGAATGTTTTATTGGCACAAAGCTTGGAGCTCTCTCTTGGAGACTGAGATTGAAGTGCTGTGAGGCCAAGCATCCAAGTCTCATAACCCCAGTGAGAGTCAGGTAACTGCACCACTTGCTGAAAGGAGAGCACAGCCAGTGTTACCTCCACTTCCCAAAATCTGCCCATCTAGTCCACTGGGCTTTTCATCTGCCCTACAAGTAAAATATCTCAGTAATGTTCAGTTAGAATGCATTAGAAACAAAAATATGCGTGGGGAGAAAAGAAAAGAAGCAGACTTTGGCAAATGCAAAAATATAAATGTATAATGGAAACTAATTATTTTCCCTTGGTACTTGAAAGCATTCACAGGCTTCACCAATATAAATAAATCTATAACTATTTCCTCTGTTGACAAAGGAAATACAACTTTACAGGCAAAACTTAGAAATTAATGATATTATCTCCTGAATATTTTGTTATAGAAACAATATAAATTACAAAAATGAGGTAATTAAACCTCAAAATCCTGTACGGTAATAAAACTAAATTAATCACCCGTGCAATAATGAAGGAAAGCAGAGTTAAATATTTGGGCCTGGTCTATACATTTTGGTTATAAGAACTACAAACCATGCTCACATATCTGTCATTTACTATGAAGAATATCATGTGGCAATGCTGATTGGTTGTGTCTTACATAAGACTCAGACAGCAGCCTTATTTTTAGGACAAAGACAAAACCTACAGCTGTTTAGAAAATCATGCACAGCCACATGCACATTTCTCCTCTGTTTCCTTCTTGCTTAATCACTCCAAACTGTATTTTGAATATTGTCTAGCTAGACAATGGCTTGCTAGGCTCTTCATGGGTCTGTGTTTGGGTAAGCATGAGATTCATGCCTCGTGCTATGTAAGATGTCCCATATAACTCTTCTGCAGGAAATAAATTGCCCCAGTGGCACCTCTTCATAGGACATGACAAGTGGAGAAAAGCCTGTACACTGGATCTGCTGAGAGGGGAACAGGGAGAGGAGAGAGAACCCAAACCAATCAGGAGACTTCAGTCAGAGTAGCCCAGATTAGGCTGTGAAGTAAAGGAGTGTTACAGCTTGGAAACATATGTTGAGATGCAATATATGCTACTTTCTTAGATAAACTGTTACATGGATTTAGAATAATTCTGCCAAAAAGGCAATCTAGTAAAAGTTACAAAACTGGGATTAAATTGGGAAATTTGTCTAGTGCTGGCAACAGAATTGTTTTTATATAGTATATGAGAATCAACATTCCAGAAGCTCCCCTACTTACTGTTTGTGGTAATTTCCATGAGTTACTATGCTAACATCAGATTATTTTGATTCTACAAGCTTCTACTAACTGTTAGAATGTATATTCCCTAAGATCTGAATCCTGCTAAATTGGAACTACAACAGATGCAGGATCTTAGAACTCCTATTCATACAAAAAGGTGCTTAGAATCTAACAGGAATTACTACACTCTATGCAGTTCCCCTTTTCTGCCAAAAATGTTCACAGGTAGCAGAAAGGCCCAGGAGTTAAATTCCTTGACAAGATCTAGGAGACCATGATGCAGCTCCCTGCTCTGTCACAGATTTTTTGTGTTACCTTCAGCTTCTTTAGGCCTCCATTTCAGGTAAAATGCAGGTAACAGCCCTGCCCTGAAGGGTGCTGTGTTCTCAGATTGTTAAAATGATGGTGATGGGGCCAAACATCCATCACAGAGACAAAATGATGTGAACCTGTACCTTTGGCAAGACTGGCATTGAGAGAAGATTTTGTTTATTGGGCAGGACAAAGTATAGCCACCCACCAGCAGCCTACAATACTGCCAAGGCAGAGCAAAGGCAAGCAGAAGGAAAGCTGCATTTCACTTCTCTATCTGCCACAGAGTTCCACTAGAACAAGACCCACTTCAGATACATATTCAGCACATTTCCTGGCTTTGCTTTGGCCAGTTTAAAGTCTTTTACCCTTCAGACTACACTGTGACAATATTAATACAAGCACCATTTTGCACACCGTGCACACCAAACAATGTGCATTAGATGTAGGAGAAATAGTCAGGTTTCCAAAGCTGCAATCTACTCAGCCTATACAGATAAATATATACAATTACAGATGCATTACATACATTATACTTTGTACAGAGCCATATACCACTGAATAGGAGCTTGAATTCTTAACTGGTAGATACAATAATTTAAAATATCTGGCTACAGTATTGAACGAGTGTGTGAATTACTGCCTGTAAAAGTTTCATGTTCTAGGAAAGCTGCCAAAAAAGGAGCTGCAATGCTACATTTTTGATTCCAAACCAGGGCTTGAACCTTTGTACTCCTTCCCTCAGTCTCCTCAGCATGCTGAACTGCAGCCTAGTTTTAACATTGTACCCCGTGGCTACATGGGCTTGTTCTTTGTGTGACACTTATGAAACACTTGTCTGAACCACAACAACAATACTTTGCCCCACACCGCTTTTGTAATCACATTCAGAAATAGGCTTATGGCTTCTGTTATAGAAACAGCTCTTCAGAAAGCCACATTAACAACTCCTTTCTGTTCTTGATAATCCTTAAAGAAAACCTACCAAACAAGCAAAGACCTCCAAGATTATACTCGGCATACAGAAGTGTATTTGCACTTTTTTCAGAGATTTATGTTCTGTATAAGAAGTTTGGTGTACACCTTCAGCCTCTGAGTGCTGGAGTTCAAATTTTCACAGCAAAGGTTTTGATGGTTTGGTTGTAATTTTAAACAAGCATATATATACACACAGAACAGGTTTAGAAAAGCAAAGACTGAAGTATGAGGGCAATACACAGGAAGCAGGGGCTGTGGGAACCCTGACTTCAATGTTTGCTAATCTAAAATGTATTTCTGAATATAACTCCTTTGAAAGAACAAACTCCTGCAGTCAGCCTGCACAGCTCCCTGCCAGAGACTTGCATTTGTACAAGGACACTTGGGGCTTCCATGGGCAGGGAAGCAGCTGCCAGCAATGGCAACCTGGTGCTGATGGTGCAGCAAAATGCTTTTGTTTTCACAAAGTGCTACTTTTGTACCTCTTTCTGTGTATGCACACACATCCAGGGTCACATGCAAAGAATGGGGAAGAAAACCTGTCCATGATTAACTCCAAAGGGCCCCATTAAATGCATTTTTGCCTCAATTGTATTTTTTTCTGTCAGCAGACATTTGAAAAGGAATAAGTGCCCATATTTCTTAATGAAATAGTTTGTAAGAATTAATATTCTCAGCACATCAGCCAGGAAAAAAATGATACATTGTGCTCACAGAAAATTTTTTTGGATCTAGAGCAGATGCAAGGTTAATTTGGTTATGTACAACTTGAAAATAATTGCTCTAACTTTTATTTATGTTATTTGGTTAGATCACTTAAGACAGATCTGCACTTTTGGAATAGAGGAAGAAAAAAGATGTCTCTATCAGCATTATTTGATTTCATCTGTAGGCCATCATAGCTACAGCAACCCTACGCTATTAATTTCTTATAACATACCATGACTTCTTTTGGACAGCAATGATTCCAGGAAAAAAATCCACATGAAAAACTGCTGACTAAACTCAGCTGTCTATAAACAATACTGGACTGTGCCATCAGCCTGCAATATTTCAAAATTTCACCCCGTTCTGCAGCATTTTGTTCTGCAGTCAACACCTTCCACGTTAACATGATGCCTTGAAAGTGTCATGGCAGTGCCTTTCCAGCCCCACTACTTCCCTCTGCTACAGCAGCCACTGCCTGATTCTTACTGGATCCCACCTTCCTAGAAGGCACAGGCTGTTCTCAGTATCAAGGGTAAAACACTGATTTCTTAACTTTGCCTTGGAACACAGGAACCAGTTCTTGCCACCTACACGGGTAAATGATCCTTTGGTAGGGGAGAAATCAGAGCAACTCCAGTTTTACACTGCCTTTAGTGGGATGACAATTTGATCCATGAAGCAATGTGCTGAGAGCTGCTGCCTGAGAGAAGAAAAGCTGAAGGAGATGAAACTCTATCGGGCTGTTTGGTGCTGCCCAGCCCCCGAGGAGGGCAGTGCCACGCTGTGCCTGGCTCCCAGCCTCTGGCACGGCTCACCCTGGCCAGCCCGGAGCTCTGCTCAGCACAGCTGGGCTCCCAGGACAGTGTCAGAGAGCAGAGTGGCCCTGCCACTCTGGGGGAAGGTGGTGAAGGTAAGGAGGGGATCTGCAGGGGAATGAACAGCCCTGCAGCGTCAGAGAACAAGGGACCAGTGCAAGGAGGAGCAACTTCCTTCAGCAAATTCCTTTCCTACCTAATCCTACCATAGCTAACCTCAAACAACCTCCCCAACACAGACATTTTAGATGAAAACATACAACATCTACCACTACAGTTCCAAAATCAGAGACTACCAGGGTGTTCATTCCACCATAGCAATTTCCAATCTTTTCTACTTTGTGGCTGCCAGATTTTCCTCCTTCCGCCCCCAAGTCTTACAAACCCCTGTCTCCTCAAAACTCTGCTGTAAAGTCTAAACTTTTGGCCACTTCTGTCTCCTGGGTCTCCTGAAGAAAGCAGAAAGGTTTGTCAGCTATAATTTTTTGCTGCTTCTCCATCTTTTCTCCCTGTCATCTGGAAACTGTTGGTCAAGAGCATGATCAGCAGTAAGATGGAATGGCTAAATGATCAGGGATGCATTACATTCAGAAATAGGCTTATGGCTTCTGTTATAAAAACACTTCTTCAGAAAACCATATTAACAACTCCTTTCTATTCTTGCTAATCCTAAAAGAAAACCTACCAAACAAGCAAAAACCTCCAAGATTATACTCTGCATACAGAAGTGTATTCTCACTTATTCTCACATGTATTATATGCCAGTGTTTTGGCATATCTGCTGGTTCTTTAATCAACTTACTATAAGATTTCATACAAGATGCATTTTCTGAACCTTGTTTTTTCAGCAAATTGAATATATCTAAGGATTGGTTACACCCTTATTTACTACTTGTTGGCTTCTAAAATTCCATTTTCAATAGAAGCAGGAATGCAAACTCTGGGCTTAAAACCTGCACAAATCCAGGTCTGAGCAAAGTGATTTTTCTTCTACAGGTAACACAAGATTTCCCCTCAAAAAAGGCAGTTTGTAATGACTTAAAAGCAAGGAGCTCTTGCAGGTCTGCAAGAGTGCAGGGGGCAGAGTGTGCTACCTGAGAAGTCCATCCAGGGGTAGCTGTAGTGCTCCACCATGCCCAGGACAAACTGGTTTGGAGGCACAAACTGAAGCTGGCTCTTGGTCTGAGGCTTCACAAGTCACAGCAAGAGACATTTGGTCAAATGCCTCCTGGTCTAGACAGAAGATTTCCTCATGCAAAACAGCTAAGTGATAAGAGGTTTCTAATTGAATTCAGGGGATCAGGAGAAAGTTCATAATCACATTGAACTAGCTGGATATGTTAATTTATGTAGGAATATGCTGGGTTTATTGCATAATCTATTTAATATTCTAAGAATTTCAACGTAATATATTTTTCATTCTCAGTTACACCAGCTAGAAATCTGTCCAAGTTTAACCTGAAGTTAATTACTCTGAAAATAATTCCCTTTCTTCCTAATTTTCTCTTTTAGTAGGTATAGTTTTCCTTGTCTAATTACGAACTAAAATATACAACATTCATTTCTATAATTAGCAGGCGACTAATATTTGAACACAAAATCCTCAAAAATTCGGTATGTTTTAATGATTTCTTTCGATCAACAGTGTGCAAGAATATAATTATTTTTGATAGGGACTTAGAGGAGTTACATGTCTGATTTCTTTGGCTGCCTGTGAAAAAACTCAGTGTGATTACACTGCAAACCAAATTCAGACTGTTTCAGGATGTCCTAGGTTTACTTAGGCTTTTTTATTTTTGCTTCTTGTAAATTAGTCTAAAAGTGCCAATGGCTGCAAATAGCCAGGACATGACTGGTTTTGCTCAGACTGTGCCTCCCTCACCCTGCAGGAATACAGGATTTCAAGCTTTGAGCAGAGGCTGATGAACGAAATCGAATTTCGCCTGGAGCGGACCCCGGTGGATGAATCAGATGATGAAGTGCAACATGAGGAAATCCCTACAGGCAAATACATAGCCCCCATCTTTGATAAGAGACTCAAGCATTTTCGGGTAATGGAAGGATCCCCTATCACATTCACCTGCAAAATAGTTGGAATACCTGTTCCCAAGGTACGTCATTCTCACTGCAGCTGGTGAAGGAACAAAACCCAACTCCCCAGCAGTTTCTGTCCATCCCTCCCAAGCAATGGCTCTGTGGAGAGAGCTCCAGAATGAATCACTTCCCCCAGCTTTCTAAAGTAACAGTATTGTTATTTTAGAAAATAACAATATCAAACAAACAATAACAAATCTAAAATAACTCCTGAGCATACATCAGGTCTTGAAGTGCAACCACCCATCCCAGGAGACCCAGAGCTGCACAACCTCTGGAAGCTCCCACTAAGATGAGAACTGATCTAACCAGTAACGTGCCTGGAGCCAAGAAAAGAGACCCTGACGGGCCCAGCTGTGATATGCAGCTTCCTGAGTTCAACCTGGAATCATTCTGTCTCACTTTATAACTGATCTGCACAGTTTATAATATTCTAAAATTTTATTAGCTATCATTCATGTTATTTTTCTACTCTCTGTTAAGTCATGGATGTGTGTCTGATCACTACAGGTCTACTGGTTCAAGGATGGCAAGCAGATTTCAAAGAAAAACACACATTTCAAAATGAACAGAGAAGAAGATGGAACATGTTCTTTACATATTGAAGCTGCTACTAATGATGATGATGGCAACTATACGATTATGGCTGCAAATCCACAAGTAAGGTGTTTCATTTTCTGTTACAAAAATGCTTGTTTCATCTTTTTCTAATATACATGAATAGGAACACAAATTAGGCCACATACTTTGACATCAAGTGGTGACAGTATCACAAACCAGGTCCTTCAGAGCACAGGAGAGGAAATCATGTAAAAATGACTGATGAAACTACTCCCCTGTTACACAGACAGTCAAAAGCACTAAGGCCATTTTTTCATGTTCCTAACTCCTGCCCTATCTCCATCCCACTCTCAGTTGCTGATACCTTTTGAGATGTGCTGACAAGACAGACCTGACGTTTCAGGCAGAAAGAACAGGGCAGCAACAAACAAATAGTTACATCAAATTTGGAACTGTTACCAAACACAATGACATTCTTTATCCAGGATGCAAAGATGTGAATCTGCAGTCTCACTCCCTTACACCACTCTTGACCCCATGGACTAGCTTAGCTATTTATTTAGAAGTGCATTCATCAGGCAACTTTTTCCGGTTTAAATGTTTTTTTAAGATTATTTCTCTTTTCAGTTTCTATATGGCTGCATTTTAAAGTAGGCCAGTACAAAGGTACTAGCAGACAGTACCTGTGGCATGAATAAATAAGCAGGGACAGGCACCACTGCTAAATGCATTGCCACAGCCTGGAAGAGTTTGAAAATCCCCTGCCTGAACGGCAGGCTAACAGCATTTGCTTTGGGGAACTGGTATTCTCACTGTAGTTCAGCTGCTTTATAAAAATAAATCCTAATACACTGTAAGTGTTCAATATTTATACTTTTAAATGAAATAAGCCATTAACCAACTATTAATTCTGTTTCCATTGTGAATTGCAGGGGAGGATCAGTTGTTCAGGACACCTGATGGTTCAGAGTGTCCCTTTTCGGGGACGAATATCAACAACTCAGCCTCACAGGTGAAAGAAAAAAGTCCTGCAGACCTTCTTTATGCTTTTTACTGAAGGCATCCAAAATAACCACTGCATTGAACTTCAGTTCTCAGTCATAAAATGGAAATAACAGCAGCAGTTCCCTCCCAACAGGTCACTTCTATGTTTTTGAAGGTCATCCTCAAATACAGGGAAGTTTAAGTACGACTTCATTTACTTGTTGTAGTGGAGCTAAAGGCAAGGGATGGATTAACAAAATGAAATTCAGCCCAAAAAAGCAAAAAGAAGCACAAGCCAGCTTGGGAATCTAAGGATACTACATGATATAGCTAATTTGATAATCTTTCTAAATGGAAAATATGCAAGCATTAAATTACAATCAGTCCATTTCTTTCTGCCCTTTTATGTAACTAAAGCTGTCTCTCCATCCTTTTCCTCAATTTCTTCCTTTTTTTTAAGCATTAGGGGGAAAAACATTGACTTCCAAACACAGACGTGATTTTTGTGTTGCAGAACACGACCCCGGGTGCCAGAAGGAGACAAAGAGGCAGTTCAAGAACGCTTTTTCAGGCCATACTTCCTACAGGCTCCAGGTGACATGGTGGCACACGAAGGGAGACTCTGCAGGTTGGATTGTAAGGTATGAACTGCTTCCTCTGCTCACTCTCACTTTCCCTACCTCTGTACATGTAGTGCTGTGTGTTTTCATGTTCCTCCTTGCATGCATGAACATTTTCCATTCAAGTTTTAACGCTTCATTTCTAAAACTATTCCTTAATGCCATTGTCGCTGAGCTGATCCCAGGGATTTCTTTTGAACAAATATTCTATGGGATGAAGAACACAGAAAACACAACCCAGAAACAGAAGGCTCACTTACAAGGTTGTTCAAATTATTAGATATGTTGACTGTGTCCTTTACCAGTATGAACTCCAGAAGCTCTGCTCTGTTATCAGATTCTTGAACATTATCCAGAATAGCACAAAACCGTGAGAAAGAGAGGATACAGCACGTTGCTTTGTGTTCAAACAAATGTTCCCATTCTATTGGACTGAATTACTGAAGATTAATACTCCCTGAAAAGAAGGAACTGAGCCCAGTTCATTTTATGCTTCCCCAGCATGCAGAGAGGCAGAAACATCCCCATTTACTGATTGAAATCCTGGCAGGAAAGAGTAGTCAGAGGTTAGAGCACACAGAGTGAACATCCTGTTATTGAACACCTTTAGGAGAACCATCCTACATATCCTCTCCGTCCCTGCAGTGCAGCAAAGTGGCTGACACTGGCCAGTGCTGACACTGACCTCTGCCCTGGAGAGGGCAGGAGCTCTGAGGCACAAGTTATTGCCCTGAAGATGAGCAAGACTCTTTACTACTTAATTTACGATGGAAAGTTTACGAGGAGCATGCCAAAGAATTTGGTTATTCCTAGCTCTGCTGCCCTGGCAGAGCTTGAGAAGCCTTAAAGCATGTCTGGCATTGCACAGACCTGGGAGAGAACAGTCCTCACCCAGGCAAGTTCCACTTCCCTCGTCTGCTTTGTAAAATGTTGTTTGAAAAGCAGTATTTTAGACATGAGTAAGTACTGCTCCCTATTGAAAAGGTTTTTAATACTACAGCACAGTCTAATCTTTAAAAAAATACTTAATTTGTCGTGTTCTAAAGCATGCAAGTTCAACAGCTATGAAGTATTATATAATTCTTCATCAAATTTTACAAAATACAAAGTAATGTGTGTAGAAATTTTTTTCATCTCTGTTAAACTCTAGCATTTTAGATCGAGGAATCTGATTTATATTCAGCACAAAAAAGGGAAAACTAGCGGATTATTAAGAGCCTTTTGTGAATTTCATATTCTAATTTCATGCTTCAAACTAAGTTTCTTCCTTACTAAGAAAAATGTAGATATTTCATGTATTTTTAAATCTTTTTGCTTA
Organism: Alethe castanea; assembly: GCA_024734035.1. Taxonomy (NCBI): domain Eukaryota; kingdom Metazoa; phylum Chordata; class Aves; order Passeriformes; family Muscicapidae; genus Alethe; species Alethe castanea. The sequence continues at coordinate 34,792,012 of JANRGV010000111.1, read as the reverse complement.
TTTGCTTTCTGGTTTTCTCCCTTTTAGAAGCAGTCAGCAGAGAAACAAAAACAGAGAGATAATTTAAAAAAAAATAAATCTTTCTGGTGTAGAATTTGTCCTGATTCAGCTGGCACTTGCAGAAAGGCCCAGCTCTGAATTCCCTAAGCTCTCTGTCAGCTGGACATTGTCTGGAGCTGTTTCCCTGTCCCTTAGGTGAGTGGGTTACCAACCCCAGAGCTGGCGTGGCTCCTGAATGGCAAACCTGTGCTCCCAGATGCCAGACACAAGATGCTGGTCAGAGAGACTGGAGTGCACTCTCTGCTCATCGACCCTCTCTCCCAAAGTGATGCTGGGACTTACACCTGCCTTGCCACCAACAGAACAGGACAAAATTCATTTAGTCTGGAGCTCACTGTTGTAGGTAAGAAGCACTGAAAAACTAATCTCAATGATGAAGTTATCTGCATGCATTTCTTCAAAATTACCTTACATACTTTCCCAACAGACAAGTATAAATAGTTAATGTACTCAGAGAAGGAGAACCTACAGCTGTAGATACAGATATGTAATTTATATATATATATATATATATTTCTCTCCTGAACTGATGTAGGAAAATGCACCTGATGCTCAGATGAGTGCACTCCTGTTACTAAGAGAGTGCCATAAGAGTTCAGCCTCATTATCACCCTTCCTCTCTTGTCTGGGCAAAATCACATTCTCAACTTTCTCCCCAGAAAATGCTTAGGGTTTGAATTCATAATATATATGTTGAGGTATCCCAGATTTCAGCCTAAATTTTATTGGTTTAAAAATGTTTTTAAATAGAATAATTTAATCTTAAAATTAATAATTTAAGATTTAAATATAATTATTTAATTTATTAAATAAGTAATTTAATACTGTTCTTCAATAAAGCTTTAAAAGATGTGATATACTGAAACTTACAGATCTGGCATTAACTTTCTGCAATGACTGTATGTTTAGACCCATTAGACATGCATTCATTCTTTTATGAACTTCAGTTCTGCCTGTTATTTACTTTATGTTCCTTTACAGAGGCTATGTCATGGCATTTTGCTTCCCTTCCAACATCCCACTAAAAATTCACAACTTATTTTGGTATCACAAGACCAATTTTTATCATGCTCTCCCATACTATCCAAAGAGAAACGGAGAATAAAATATCTGTTGTTGAATAATTCTTTTTCCAGCAAAGGAAGTAAAAAGAGCCCCCATGTTTCTGGAGAAGCTTCAGAACTGTGGTGTTCCAGAAGGCTACCCTGTCAGATTAGAGTGTAGAGTTGTGGGAATGCCACCTCCTGTATTTTACTGGAAGAAAGACAATGAGACCATCCCATCAAACAGAGAGAGGATGAGGTACTGTACCATAACACTCGTGCCTGAAATTTCTTGTGGCTGGACCAGCTGCTTCCATGAAAAGCTCTGTGATAAGTACAGATGGTGGTGCTTTATAACAACAAGCTTTATAATTTTTCACCCACATAAAGCTGTATAAATCTTGCTTCCCTGTGGGGTGAACAGTGGCTGTTTCCTTGGTTCAGAAAAAAGGCACGATGCCCTACAGCCTCAGGGACTGGGGACAGAGCCTGCAGGCCACAGGCCTGACAGAGTGCATGAATCTCCTATCAAACATACTCTGACATGCTATTTTAATGCATGAATCTCCTATCAAACATACTCTGACATGCTATTTTAATGCATGAATCTCCTTATCAAACATAGTCTGACATGGTATTTTATTGCATTAATCTCCTATCAAACATACTCTGACATGCTATTTTAATGCATGAATCTCCTTATCAAACATACTCTGACATGCTATTTTAATGCATTTCAACACCTTATTCTCTCTAAGCTATTTTTTTGCCAGTTTAGTTCCAACTAAGTATGAATTAAGACTCAGAAAGCTTCAGTGCCTCAGAACATAGGATAATATGGAGTTTATCACGTCAGACAGAGAAACTTAACAAAGTTGGTCACAAAGGCAAAGACTTTGATCCATGCTTACAAAATACAACAATGTTCAGGTTCAGCTCTTGCAGTCAAATGCATCACTAGTTTTTAATTTTTGCAAAAGAAAAGCTGATGAAATAATGTGCCTGGCTGTAATTAATGATAAGTGGCTTTGTTGTTCTGTTTTTTTAAGATTTCTAATTTAGCATATATCTGATTTTTAGCATTTTATTTCATTTGGTTCCTAGCAACTAGCAACTTGATGCAGTCCCTGGATCTTTGAGATCAGCTTGAGGAAGTACCAGCCCTTCACACACCTACCTGCAGGCTGTCAGTACAGAAAGCTGGCTCTGCAGCAGCACCTGTTAGGGATGGACACCAATCACAAGGGAAAGAAAGCATCCTTAAAGACTCTTCCAGTGGCCACCCTGAACCTCCCCAAAAACCCCACCTAACCCTGACCTTCTACAGCCTGTGCTCTATATGGTCTGGGCCCAGCCTGATTAATATCTTTATAGCTAACCTGGAGGAGGGGATTGAGTATGCCATTAGCAAATTCATGGATTACACCATATGGATGTTCCCATTTCATAGGGATTGCGGTTATACACATGCACACACTGTAGTTACTGGAAAATGAACAACTGTCCTAAAATGCCACATTTCCAGTTGTTTCATAAAAGGTTAGAAGACAAATTTTTGCTTTGGCTCAGCAGAGGAATGGCTAAGGGAAACCTCCCACACCCCACAGTGCCAGGAGCAAGCTCTGGGATTGTGACAGCTCTGCTATTTCAGCCAGCTGAGAGCAGAAACCCCAAAGGCTTCCAGTGGTTCTGCACAGACCCACGGGCAGAATCATCTCAGTTTGTCCCTATCTTGCCTCACTGTGGCCTTCCTGCCTGCAGCCCAGAGAGGTTTTTGTATCACAACAAGGACACACCCAGCTCCTATACCCCAGCAGAAGGCAAATCGTGTAGGGCAGGGAGCAAAGGGTGAATGTTTCCTTTTTTTATTAGAGCTGTTGGAAACACAAAATGTCCTCTTGTCCTGCAAGTCTTTGGTTTCATTCCAGTTTATGCAGAAACAAAATCTCAAATTTCAGAACATCCTGGAACTTCAAGTGTTCATCTCACACCTCTTCCTTTATAATGAGAGAAACACTTGGGTTGATAAAAAGGACCAGCCCCAACCTAGAGAGCAGAGAAGTCTCAGTTCTGTTATATCCTACTGAAAAGTTTTCCCTGGAAATTGGAGCCACAGTCTTAGATCACTAGAGAGCAAGGGAAGTGGAGGGAACAATGAAGCAGGTTTCTTTCAGAGTGTTGGCTAAACAAATATATCTAATTTTCTCTCTTGGTCATTTTCTCATGGAAAAGGGTACCCCAATAAAGTTTCTGATTGGCTCTGGTTGCTGTTGTGAAAAACATCACAACTTTCTACAACTGTTCTTGGTATTTTGTTATGTTCTTGTTCCAGCTTCTGAGCTAGGAAAAAATACAGGATTGTGCAGCTGCTTTGCACAGGTTTAGTTCATTAGTATTCAACAAATAATGGTAATATTAACATATACAGAGTAACAATTCAGCTCCCACAGTCACACCATGGCTGTGCACAATTAAGAGGAGCCAGAACAGATCTGAGATTTCCTGGTCATTTTTTGAGGCCATATGAAAGCAAATCTACTGACTACAGACTGCTACCTCTTTGTGAATAGAGATGACAACATCTGTTTCATATTTAATATACACATTTTAAAAACTGAAAGCTGATGTGTTCTTGAGAAATACTGATTCCCAAACACTTGTTTTGCAGCATGCATCAAGACACAACAGGGTATGTCTGCCTCCTGATCCAGCCTGCCAAGAAAGCAGATGCTGGCTGGTACACCTTGTCTGCAAAGAACGAAGCTGGCATTGTCTCCTGCACTGCTCGACTTGACATCTACGGTAGGTGCTGGCTGGGAAAGGAAACAACCCCCGACTAGTTCTTAGTCTGGGTTTGGCATGGATTAGAAATCAGTGTCACAGCATGGCCACAGCTCAGGAAGGCCCCAGAAGAGATATCATGATACAGCTGAATGGCCAAACCAGCTCTGCTGCCTCGGCATAAAGGAGGTGAAGGACAAAAAGCCAAAGCAGGAGTTTTGCACAGTGTTCTCCCCTCCCATTTTCCACCTCCCAGAATCCCCAGACACATAACATATATTTTCAAGCTGAACCTTAACTCCACTGCCTCTGACGTGTCTGTGCTACAGGCCTGACCTGAGAGAGCAACAAACTGCACTCAAGGAAGCAGACCCCTCCTTCCACAGAGCACGGGGGTGCAAACCAAGCCTAGAAATCATATTCCACAAACTGAATTTTATATATATATATATACATGTATATATACATATATTCCACAAACTGGTTGGATTAGAACCAGACACTCAAACTCATATTTCTATTTTGCTTTTCAAACCCCACCTATCAGAAGTAAGTCACCAGTGCATCTCTGTCAGCCTCCTGCCACCTTGTGGTGATACGGGCAATAATAAAGGAAGGCTCCAGAGAGGGCTAGGGGAGGCTGATTTAAGAAAGGTGAAACAAAACTTTAAAATTCCATCTAAATGTTGGGAGACATAAATTTTCAAATGAAGGATTCAAGGCACAAACAGGAAGAATACAGAAATCAAGAAATGCTTCCCAATTCCAACTACATTCTCTAAAATATGCAACTTACACTCCAAAGTGAGTGTCAGAACTCGTTTTTCTTTGTGCTATTTTGAATGAGTGGGGTCGAGAGATTGGAGGTGTGGTCTGATATTTGCAATTCTGCATGCAAAGAAAAATAATAATGAGGAGTTCAAGTAGAAACAAATTGGGCACTGCAAGAAAAAATATTTCCAGATAGGGTCAAAATTCAGCATGGAAAGACATTTCCTATCAATGCTTAACATGTAGATTGTTGTCCACTAAGTTACTTCAGAGCATTGAAGCCTGAACTTGACTTTCATTTTAACTGCTGACAGATATGTCTATCCCATTTGGGTGCAGACCCATATGGATAAACACTGGCAAAGATAATATATTTTTCCCTTGTCTGAAGTGTTTTAGGGATTAAAAACTACTAGGTATTACATCATATAATAATTTTACAAAATTTTAGCAGTATTTTTTCTTATGTAGAATGCTACTTTTAAATTACTGAACATGTGTCTTTGGATTACATTTCTTTCAGTACTTAAAAAAAAAAAAATCTAGAAAATGTGTTAGTAGTTGTAACTACCACATGGCAATAAAACTTGTAATCACTTCCCTGAAGAAAAGCCATCCAGAGGATAAAGCAGTACAGAACAGAATGGCCAGGGCTCTGATTCATCTCAGTTCATCTGTTCATGCTATGTATGTTTTTAGTTTTGATTGCAAGGGCTGTGGAGAAGGCTCCAAAGATTCAATCATTATAGTTTGGACTTTGGGAAATCCATGCAAACATTGCCATTGAATTAAACAGGGATGAAATTTTATCTGTAGACTCCAACAGAATCCCTGAACATACAAACAATGCCAATGACAATATTTGAAAGAGCAGACCCTAGCCCAGAAAGAACAATGCTGTGCTCTCTTCAAGGATGCTGGAAGCACTTCCCAGGTGTGTGTATTGATTCCCAGAGCTTCTCTGTGACCCGAACTAGAGCTTTACACAGCCCGTTGTGTTTCTGTCGCTGCAGCTCAGTGGCACCGTCAAATTCCACAAGCGCTCAAGCTCCGCCCCGGGGGCAGCCGCTACACGAACCTCAGCAGCCAAGGACTCGACATCTTCCCTGCCTTCCCAGCTCCTGAGAGCCCCGTGCTGTTTGCATCCCCAACCCAAAAGCTGGTGGAGAGCGAAGAACTTTGAAAAACAAACACTCGTTCCAGTTGCACCTGCGGAGATACTTAGAACTGTGAAAAACTAAATAATAATAATAATAATAAAAAAAAGAGGAGGTACAACTCACGATGCTCAAGGTTTACACGCAAATTGTTTGTAATGAAGTGCTCTGCTGCTGCAAATGCTGCAAGTAATATATCGTACAAGACTTTTGCATATGGTTTTAATGCAGGATAATTGTGGTATGGAGTGTTGTGCAATAAATTCAGTACTGTGTAGTTTGCTAAGAATTACATAGTAAACATAGTTTTCAGCACCTAAAAGCCAATACCACTTTTACTTCTTGAATTAGAGCTACTGCACTGTAGCTGCCATGGTAAGGATTGAGGATGATTAGCTGGAATACTGCCAGTGAAAACACTGACATTACAGTAACACCAATCCTGAATGAGGGTAAACAGCAAGACTTTGAATGTAATCTTAAAAACATGCCAAATAATCACAAAGCACAAGTTAAATGGAAAAGATGTAACTCATTTTTGTATATGATTATTATGCCAGCCTATTCTAGAATTTTTGAACTCCAGACTAGATAAATATAGCATTTCATGTAGGTACAGCTGTATACCCTAAATATTTATATCTGTGTGTGTGTGTGTACTCCATGAACTGTGTACTCTTGGTGTAAGGGTTCATAAAATAAGGTACAGGGCATGTGCATAAGGCACACAGGAAATGGAAACTCCTCTTGTCTGAAGCATGTTCTCTCGAGCCCATAGCTGAAACTATTTTCCAGATGTGCTTCATACTTTTTTCTTTACCATGTTAGTGATCCTCTGACTTTAACACAGATGATACAAAACTTTTCACTTCATGGCTTTTAAATATCAGTCGCTTTTTCCTAATTTTTAATGTACATCTACCATCTAGCTCATTTTCCAGCTAAATTGAAAGGAACTGTGACCTGGTAAACTTTCACCACCATTTAGGAAATGATCACAAGAGTGGTGTCTAATAGGAATACAGAAAATTCTGTTAAGCAACAGTTAAATGCAAAAAGCTAAAAACCCCCAACAGTAGTAATAAATAAGGCAAATTAATGGAAGATCAACAGAAGGTGTAAAGTGACAACACTTAATGATTGATTTAAGTATATTTGGCATCTATACAGTTACATTAATACCCCCAGCTGTCAGAATCTGTGAATGTTTAAGATGTTTTCCTGCATCTTTAAATTACTGTTAACCCTCTCCCCTGGACATGGGTTTCAAGCACTTCTTACTGCTTTCAACATGGCTACAGAATGCAACAAAGTCATGATCAAAGTCACAGAGATGAAAAAAAAACGTTAACAGATACTTTCATTTTAGACTATGTTTGGGGTTTCTTTAAATTTAAAGTTTTAACTCTAAAAAAATCCATATACAAAGAAAACAATAAAGAGTTATGTTAAGAGCAAAAGAATATTGGATATAGCCAGAGACTGAGAAAGAGAATGCCTTTCATTGAGCTTCCCACAAATACAGTTTCTATTGTTCCTAACTGTTTATTCCCTCAGGATTTAGAGGAATTGAATTTCTTGTGTTGTTTTGCTTCCCACCTGAGTGAACACCATAAAACAAAACCATCATTCTAACTCTCATACTTTTGTTAGAAATCTCAGTCAACTCAACGCAGACTGGACAGACCAGAAAGCTAAAATACAGTCTTATCCTAAGAGTTAAAACAAGGTGCAGGTATTTCCATGGGAAAGCAGATATTGCCCACGTTGAACCTCTTCCCTGACAAACAAAATAAAACTCATGGCTGTTAAAAGTGATGCATGAAGTAACTTCAGTAATGAGGTGCACAACTTAAGACATACTGTGGGTCTGATCTTCTAGGACAGAGTATCTACTGCTCCTGTTACTTTCACTTGGTTTTTAGGATGGCTTAGGGATTCCAAAACTACACCCAAAATTTCAAGTTTCACATATTAGTTACTACTCTTGGAAAAAATCCAAGAAAAGTTACCGGATTTTGCTTGCTTATTTCAGTGCTGTTGGGAAATGGAAAGGTAGGAAATTAAGACACAAAAGACCAAACTCATATCTACAGCCCTGGTCTTCCCCTTATTTCACAAACCAGAGAGTAGGTTTTGATCTCAAGTATTCCAGGTTCCACACAGACCATCAGGCTTTATCCCTAAGCACAAGAGACTGCCTGCTTGGAAGCCTCCTGTGGCCCCTTTGCCTGGCTGAGAGTGAGCAGTTGGAGCAGATGGTTGGACCCCAAGCTTTGTTCAGACCTAAATCACTCTGTGCTTCCTAAATTATTTTATTTTCCACTGCCTGTATAAATATCCTACCTGGATTAAGTTACCTGTGAGCCGAGTAGAAACTAAGAATTCAAGCAAGCAGAAACTTCTCTTTGCTGGAATCTAACCTATTAGGCAAGTCCAGCTACAAGAGTTCTTCACACATGTAGAAGAAAGGAATGCTAGTGCTCAGCACTGGCAAGTGTCTGGTTACCAGTGCTGGTATCATACTGATCAGTCTCACTGACAGCAGTAGTGGTTTTCACACTTTACAACATCAGACATTGCACCCAAAAACTCAAAGCAAATTAGAAGTGCACCGTGCAAACATGCAAACCACATCTCTTCACCTTTTCTCTGCAGTATCAGTGGAGGGTCTCCAAACCCACATTATTATAACCTGAGCTGACACGCTGACAATTAAGTGGTACAATGTTTCTTAAGACTTACATACAGTTCTTTGGAACTGGGAGGACAAGAAGCTGACTTTTCCCAAAGCTATGGAAGAAGGATTAATCCTTACTCATTCAAGAAGGGGCCCCAGAAATCTCAGTGAGAGTCAGGCTACAGAACATAGATCACAAAAAAGTGTTAGCTGAATTATAACATTCTCTCCTGAACAGTATCTCCTAGCAAAAAGATTGCTAGGAAACCTTCAAAACCCTTCACATTTCCCTACAAAATGCAGAAGTCAGCAATTTCAATTCTTTTCTGATCAAAACAAACTCACAGTCTGATCCCAAACAGTCTGTAGTTGTTACACTCTGTTCCATAACTGCTACAGGAAGTTTCTCCTCTGTACACTGAGCCCATGAAGTGAGCCTGTAAAGGCAGCTTGTGTGAATGGATGTCAGTGCTGTTTAACAAGTGCTATTGATGTGCTCATCACAAGGAAGAACTCACAAGAAAATGACACCAAAATTACATTTGTGTGGTTAAGTGGTGGAAAAGACAAGGGAAAAAGGCCTGTGGAAGAGGAGAGCAGGACAGTCCTGTGTTAGGATGTGCTAGAGCCACTCTGCTCCCTCCTGAACAACCGGGCTGCTCATTGCTGGTCTTTACTGAATGACCAGCTCCACTTCACACTAACACAGCTTTTCATTCCCTTATTCAGGGCAGGCTACTGCAGCAACAGAACATGTTAGACTTCCACTGAAGTCACTGTTAGTCATCAAAAGTCCATGAAACCACCACAACGTGGAGCATAATGCTGTATGTGTGATACAGAAACACTCAGGTTTGTGACCTCTCAAGTGTT
>JANRGV010000111.1:34766463-34778780 GCA_024734035.1 Alethe castanea | reverse complement strand
GTCACTTCCCGCTCCTCAGCGCTGGATTCCTCAACCTTTGCCACAACTTGCTGGTAAACAGTCTGGGCTAAAATTGGTTATAAATAAAGCTATCAATAAACATTCAGTCCTATTAGCACAACGAAATCTAAGAGAATGGGGATTACAGGGGATTATAACTTTAACCATATTGTTCACCAGCAGAGATTGATACCATGACTGATTCGTAAGTGCTCACTACTAACATACTGCACTGAAGTGCTTTGCAGGGCTTCAATTTCAATTCTTAATAACTTTTGGCAAGAGATATTTCATGGTTTGTGTTGCTTTGTTCCTCTTTATGAGAGTTTACTACCATGTAATCATTCCCTCCTACTAATCCATTATTTTTTTAATATATCATCATACGCAGTAGAAAATAAAGTAAAATGCTGCATGGAAGAAACAAAATTGGAAGAGAAATGGCTGTTATGTACTTTCACCTGAATTACTGCAATGTGATGTCCCACAAAAACAAATCATATACCAGTAGCACAGAAGCATCAGTCATGTTCTTGCACTCTATTCTGGCATTTATCCTTTTGTACTTCACACCTCAGCTTTAGGTAATCTTTCACTAACCCAGGCTTTCCATGTCATATAATCACATGATTTATTTGCATCCTGTTCCTGTTACAATATGGAAAACCCACTGCTGTGTTAGCAGTGCAGGTGAGAGAATGTCTGCCTGAAGTTTACAGCTAATACATTAGGTAGGGTAAGATAGCACAGCATTTAATTAAGAATTGCAATCATTGTTATTACTTACATAAACTTGCCACTTAATGGTAAGGAATATTCACACAGTATTAACTAGATTATATGATAGACAACAATTAATTCTACTGTCTGAGTAACACGACTTCATATCTGAGGTTGAATCCACTTTCTGCCTGCTGATAAAGATCTAATGTCATTAGATCACGAAGCAAAGGCCCACATTTCAACATGACCTTTAAAGAGGCTAAACATACATTTAAAAACCCATTCCTGAAAGCCAGTGTTTAAAGGAGAGAGTTGCTCAGAATACTCAGTGTTTAAGTTTAAGGCAGCCTGGATCCCAGCCTCCATGCCAGGCACCATGCAGCTCCCAGGCCAGCAAACGTGGGAGCCTCAACAGTGACCGAGGGCACAACGTCAGCGAGGGACAGACACACAGGGAGTGCCTCTCCCCCCAGCACGCCTTAGTTCCTATCAATGCCTTTGTTCTTCTCTGAAAGCTGCTTAATTGTCCAAAGTAACTCCTATCAAAGCTATTCATTTGTCATTTGAAAGAATCCTAAAATACGAGGCATGGCAGCAGCCAGCAGGGAACCCGCAAGCCTTCCCTGCTGGAAATCCACCACCAGCTGCTGTGGGACAGCAGCTCCCTTTCTCCTTCCCTCTCTGGGCTAACACCAGCGAGGGCTTTTCTCTGCAATCTCCCCTCAGCAGCATCAGCAGAAGCACCCTTCAGCTCCACAGTCTGCTGCCACCACAGCAGGCACCGACAGCTGAGCCTCTGCAGACTGCACCCTGCCACAAAAACATCTGCTTCCCCAGCCATCCTCTCCTAGCTTTTTCATCTTCCTTTTCCCAACCCTTTTCTCCCCAGATCCCTCTATCCCCCACAAGAGAAAGCAGTGAGTAAACAAAAGGCCATTCAGCACACCACCAGGGCTGAAATGAATTTGCAAGAATGCTCCATAATTTTTTCCCAAATTCGTACATAAAATACACTCCTTGTTGTAGCTGGGAAGAAAATATCACTTGCTGGTTGGTTCTTCAGCACATTAAACTGCGAGGAATGTGATAGAAGTAGTGCAAAATTTGGGGTAGAAAATCCACTAATAATTTCTAGGGTAAGAATTCCAGGTATTTGGTGAGGACATAGCATAGAAAACACTTTATTTATGATTTACAAAATCTGTGATTGTTTCCAGGTAACATAAGATTAAAAAATAAAATCCCATCATTTAAAGCCTACAAAAATCTAGAAGCTTCGATTATTTCCACGCAAGCATTCTCATTTATGGTATATAATCACATGTGCTTTTACAACCACTGAAAATAAAACATTTCTTCCATGACTTGAAACCAGCTCTTTTTCGAGCATACAAGAGACACCATAAATTGGATTAAAGCAAACCTACACAACTTTGGAACCCATATGTCAAACTTACAAAGTTTAAGAAAGTTAGTTCTCTGAGGACTAGAACTCCAATACATTATAAATTTTTTTTTCCATGTGAACCATTTGTGCGAAAAGAAACCAAAGAACAACTTTAAAGCTGACATAAAAAGAAAAACATGGAATGAAGCTCATTTCTGGTGCTATTCCATTCAGTTACACCATGGGTCAACTTGTCCCATGATCTGTAGAAATACTGTCATGATTCATCACAGTAAAAAAAACATCAAAAGCTTATTTAAGCATCATATACACTAGATAAACTAGGAAACAGAAATATTTCAAATTAAAAGTATAATTTCCACCAGCATTAAATAAATTCAATCATCCTAAATGCCTTTTGATTTTACGTTCTCAGAGCAAATTTATTTTGTCATATTCCTATAAGACGCAAACAAGGACGAGCTATCATCATGCCAATATTACCTTAGCCAAGCAGATTAACTCTTGCTAATTATTAAATTACACATCTGGCCTGCTGCATATGCCCAGCTGGCAAGTTCTAGTTAGCAATTTGGAAGTGCTCGGGGTGGTAGCTGAACACCCTCTGTGCGTAAGGATCGCTGTGTGCTGCGGGTTTCTGTGCCGGGTAGTGCTGGTAGCTGTCGCCATGGAAGTGCTCACAGTGCAGGCTAATCCACTCTCGCTCACTGCTGAACCTTTCGGCTTCGGCCAGGATCCTGGTCAGAGCCATGATGTAGCTCAGAGCCATCTGCAGGGTCTCGTACTTGGACAGTTTCTTGTCCTGCCCCCACTGCGGGACCACCTTTCTGAGGCGGTCGAAGGCCGTGTTGAGCCCCTGCATGCGCCTCCTCTCGCGGGCATTGGCAGCCAGCCTCCTCTTGGCAGCGTTCTCCATCCTCTCCGAGCTGCACTTCACCACGCAGCCCGCTCCGCTTCCGCACTGCGCCTCTGCCTCCACACCTGAGCCCAGGTGACTGCATTTACAGGTTTTCATATTCGATGCAGCTCCACCGTCTCACACACAAAGGTCACCCGGCAAAAATTCCCTATCTAAAAAGTGGTGAGGGAAGCACTCATGGAGTAGCCTTCGTACCTCTGGAATCTGTTTCCCGATATCAATTATGAAGTATTTTTCTTGGCTTCTAAAAAAATAAATATAATTAAATAAAAGTTCCTCTGGTTCTTCTGGAAATGTCTGAAAATTGTTTCTTATCGTTGAAAGAAAGAGTGAAGCATTTTTTACATCTTATGCTTTCATTCTCTTGATTTCTTTAATCTCAAAGAGAGAGAGAAAACAATGAAATCTCCATTCTCAAAATGTATGTTACTGAAGAAAACGGTCCATTTAATCCAATAAGGATCTTACTGGATTAAAAGCACAACAACTCCAAGCAGCTGCTGCAAATGAGAGAAGGTCTGGTTCAGTTCAGGAGAGTATTTTGTGATGGGGAAGGGTTGGATCTGAAGCCATCACTTCCTAAGAGAGATCTCTTTTTCCTTGGCTCCGGCCGGCCAGCAGCGATTGTGCCGAGCGGACAAGACGAGGCTTTATAGCAACTGCACAAGCTGAACAGGTGGCAGCAGGTGGGCGGGCGGCACGCTGCTGCCATCCCAGCACCTTCCCACCCTGGGAACTACGGGGGAAAAAAAGCCAAACAGTAACACCCCAACATTAAAGCCTTCATCTGGTGAGAAGTCTTCCAAAGCCATTCTGTCCAGCCCTAACAACTTGCCATCTGGAGTAGTGTCTGGCTGGCCCCACAAGACTCTGGGCAGTTAAGCAAAAGATCCTTTCAATGGATAATCTGTTGCAACTCGAGGGAAAAAAAAAATCTCTGTGCATTGTAGCATTTGTACATTAAAACACGTGAAAATTCTGGCAAAGTATTGAGGATGGAAGAAATAACTGCACTAATGAAACAAGAGAAAGAGCTAAAAGATACATGGCCAAGAATACCACTGTTTAGCACATATGGTACCAAAATAAATAAACTCAAATTATTAGAGACCCTCCAGCATTCACGATTTTCATGCTGTATAAAGTACAAAACACTGCAACCACAGTAGTATCTCGAGAAAAAAGAGGATTATATATTTGCTTGTCAGCAAACCCACAGTCATTAAAATAATTCAAATATATTTAAACAGTTAAAATGTAGCTATAGATTTATCCAATAATTGCAAAATATTTAGATGGGTTATGATCATTATACACAAAAACATGCAAGTATACAAATCATCTGAAAACTGCCCTTTTTAATACCCTCTATTAAAGTGTATATATGTATTTGACGTGAATTAAAGGTGTCTTTTTAGTAATATCTCTAAATAAGTGACAAGAATAAAAGAGGATGTGAAAGACAAATCTGGCTGCTGGCAGCAAGGGATGAATTCTGCTACCAACTGTAATGATACAGGAGCCACAGTATACACACACTCATGCACCATAATCAAAACATCTTTCTCTTACTGTACTTGTATTATTAAAATAATAACTACATAAGGAAAGGAAAGGAAATATCATATGATCTTTTTATAATGCACACAAAAGGAAAAAGAAAACCCTGCCACACAATGATTTATTATCCGTATTGATTTCAAACTTAATTAAATTGTTACCAGCATTCATAAATTAGCAACTTTTTTCATTAGAGACTGAATACTGTATATTTATTTAGAACTATAGCTCAATTGTTTTCATTATGACTCCAAAACTTGCTGTAGCTGTAAACAGCTGATTAATCCCTAGCAAAAGCAATGACAATGAAATGAGGTTGAATAATCCAAAAACAATAGGATGCAATTGAACACTAATGGACTCCAGCATGACAGATGTTGGACGTCGGCTGTTACGCCCAGTTGCTCTGCTCTTAATATTCTGCATCCTAATGATCATGAACAGAGATGATAGTTGGGGTAGGGAGTCTCCATTATTCCATTATCAAAATGTATGCCACTTCTTCAATTTTTAAAGAAGAGCAACTTCATCACGTTTCATTAGAAATGTTCGACTTGGCTATCTGTGTGCGCTGACCTATTCTCCCCAACATAAAGAGCTCCTACCTCACGCTGAAGCACCACTTTGAGAGACTACTTCTGATGATCTGTGTGAGAACAGCTCCCCTCAAGAACCCACAGAAACATATGTCTTTCCCAAAAGCATCAGCAATTAGAACTTGTGAGATTTCTGTTTCTGAAGATGCTCCATGGGAAGAACTGCATGTGCAGTAGAAAAGAAGATCCACATCTGATCTTTGTGCTACTGCTAAAGCACATTTTAGTGCTACTGCAGCCTTCTATCCCAAATGAGTTTGTTTTGTCTCTTACAATGAATGTCAAATGATTTCTCATGTCAAAGAACACCAGAGGATTAAGGTGTTCTCTAAGTTAATAAATACTGTGTGTTCTCGTGAAATAGCTGTTACTCAATTCAGGTAATTAATCACTCTTCATCTTAAGAGTGCTGCTAATGTCACGCCATAAATATGAAAAGCTTCCCTTTCAAATATTTTTCACTTGGCAGCAGTTTTCTTTTTTTAACTTAGTATGTCCTGCCAGCATAAATTACAATAAAGCCTTCAAATACATTGAAAATCACAGTGCTTCAGAAACTTTGTCTTTTACTTCACTAATGCACAGTAACACAGCACACAGCAGGGCTGTTAATTTTCCCTTCCTAATTGATTCACCACCATTATCATGCTTTGACTAACATACCGCTGTAATCTCAAGAGAGAAGCTGTGATTTATCTCTCCTACTGAACACACGGTAACTTCAGCTTAAATGATTTACTATCAAATCACAGGACACAGATCCATTTAGACTAATAACAAACTAAAACCAGGATTTTATAGTTCATAGGCAAAGCTAAAAAATGCTGGCTGATCAAAATACCTGCTTTTCACCACTTAAAATTTTGTGAAGTTCCTGCTTTATGAAAGCGAAATACAAAACTTATCAAAGTCTTATCCACACCAATCTAGTTCATTTGCACAGCCTCATAATGATGTTGCCTCAAACTAAAAAATAATCTGCTTTATTGCTCAGTGAATAAGAGAAAGGGTATCAGTTGGAATTTTCACATTTCCTTCACTCAATTTGATTTCCTCTATATTTCAGCTTGTCTCAATTAGTGCTTATATAATCTTATCCCCTCCTCCCTTTACTTTTAACAATTTCTCACATATATTACCATTTGAAATATCTTTAAATTAGTATCAATATTTGTATTATATATATTTTTAAAAGCTATCATTATATCCTGATGTGATAAATTTCTATGGTGCTAAAACCTTTCTTAAATCCTAATTTGTATTAGTTTCATGGGTTTTGTATATCAACCATTTCTCAAAAACTTCCCTTTCACTCTTTTTTTCCTAATAAAATAATCTCAAACCAGAAAAACACCAGAATCACAAGAAAGAAGTTCTGTGTCTACCCAGCTGCTCTAATTTCAATCTTTGATTCTCTAACTATGCAGGTACCAATTAAGTGCTACTCCATGATCCTTGTAGCATGATTCCTCAGTCACATTTTAATTCTAAAACATTATCATTAGCCAAAATATTATGTTTCTCTCACAACAACAAGAGACAGATAAGAATGCTATTTCAGTCATAAGCGAGATTATTTTAGCAACTTCAAGTCACTACCAATATAAGGAAAATAAAGGAGATTTTCAATCCATTAAAGAAATCAGCTAGTTTTAGTATTCATGACTACATACACAAACCTATTCAAAGTTGTCTGCCAGGTATCCAAGTTAAAAAACTCAGATGCAATCAGTGCAGCACCCACTAAGAGGACTATATTCCACCTGTATTACTATGGAAACACAATCTAATTACTTTTATTGTGGATTGACTGGGACTAAATTTAAATTGAAAATGAAAGCAGTATTTCTGGTTAAAGTGTAATTCCTCCCTATTTCTTTACCTATATTTATAAAAACATACACAAGCAACGTATCAAAACAAGAATCTTACCTCTCCCTTCTAGCCAGAACTATTTCCTCTCAGGTAGATCCTTTCTAAAAGCCTCAAGACTCCCCACCACTGTTGTTTACAGTGAGCAAAGTAGAAAGACAGGCATGCTGTATGCTGCCTAATTAAGAGCAGGTGGGTAACTACCAAAATACGACCATCCTTAAGGGCCCAATTTCTTGTAACATTTGACTCAGCTCACAAGACAGGCTAGAAATCCATGGCGTGCAGAATCACTTATTCTCCTGCCTTGTTAATTTTGTTTTCCCTGTCGCAGCTATAGGATTATCTGAAACCAGCAATTCACTAGAGAATGTTGTATGCTGAAGGGACACTCAGTAACTAACACTGGGAATGGAACAAGGACGGGTTTGCAGTCATTTCACCTGGGGCTTTCCCACCCTGGTACTGGACACCCTTTCCTGTAAAGTGCTTAGAACACTTCACTCTCCTCTTCAGTCTCTCTGGGCTGAGCTCTTTCTAGCAGCTCAAGTAACTGTCCCAACTACACTTCAGGCTCTCCCTGCCATACTGCCCTCCAGTTAGCACTTCTCAATTCACCCATTTATCTTCTGTTACACGTTATCTTTCTCACCTCAAGTGAGGCTCAAAAGGCAGAGCTTTCCCCAGCGATCTTGCACAGAACACCCTTTCAATGTCTGAAAGCATGCTTTTACAGCAGGAGGTCAGAACACTCTTAAAACACCAAAAAGGAGAAAGGAGTCCTTTTACCATGCTACTAGAGCAACATATCTTGAACATTTAACTGTTTCTCACCTACATTATATATAGGTTTTGGTTACATTATGTACCTTCGTATACAAGAGAGATCATGAAAGAAGTTCCCATCTAGAATGATATTGCAACCCAGTGCACCACTAGAGGAGCAAAAAAGCTCTGAAGTATTACAAAGCTAGTGAATTTTCCAAGTATATATATCTCATGCTTTAAAATTCACTTATCTATCAAGGTCAACTGCACCTGCACGTGCTCAGCAATTTGCAAAAGCTGTCCCGATGTTTTTCACAAGGGAACCTACAGACACAACCCACCAGGGCACTCACAGTGACCTGGCACAGTGCTCAGTGCTCCAGCAGAACTGTGCAGGCAAGCTTGGCTGCTGCAGTACTACAGCTGTGGGAGCTTTGTTCCACAGCTGAACCAAGCAGCCTGGGTGAAACACTGACTCTCTGTTCATCTTTCAGCTGTGAATTAACTTGATCAGCACTATCTCCAATACCACCAGGCAATATAAATTTTAAAAAAGTTTAAAATACTTGTTAAGCGTTACATAGCCATCCTGACACAGACAAGAGCAGAACCCATTTATTTAAGATGTAATTCCATTTCTTCAAGCACTTTTTATTTTCCTACATACTCAGTTTCAATGAGACAAGAGTCTTCCAGAGAAGATCTTCCATTTCTATATAGCTTGAGATTTATTAAAAGCACTCTGCATGCTCTGCACCATGAGACAGATGAGGGAAGGAATCTACCTTATCCTCCTGATTCCACACAGGAATTACTACTTTTATGATCTCTGACAGATATCTTCCTAAGCTGTTCTATAAAACCTCTAACAGAGTAATTAGCAGCACAAGTGATAAATTATTAACTTTCCATAGATCAGATACCTCAGGATTAGAAAGCTGAAGTAGATGGTCAGCCCATACTATATCAGCTGATTTGACCACATTTCCTCACAGCAGAAGGAATTATAAACTCCAGACTTTTTGTTCAGCACCAGATTCTGGAGAGAGCAATTCTCCAGAGATTGTTTACCTCTTAGTGCTGAGGATCTTACCTTAGCCCTTCTCTCTTGTACCCCCTCCCCTTTCTCTAACATTTTCAGGTGTCTCACCCAATTACCACCCTGCCCATTCCTCACACCTGTGCATCACAGTCACCTCTCTAAAATACAAGGGGATCTTTGAGGTTATAGGGATGAGAATTCCTGTGTTTACTCCCTGTGCACATTGCTCTCCAAATACAATTGGTTGGTCCTTTTAGCCTCAAGCCAGAGAGATTTGCTCCAAGTGGATTCTGCAGAAATGGCACCAGCCAAAGCCCAGCCACTTAAGAATCTGACTGTGTGAACGAGGATATGTGCACCTGTTTTTAGAACTAAGTGTAGCTAAATTTAATGAGATTCTTGACACAGAAGCAACACCACTGCTACAAATGAAACTAAACCAAAAACCCCAAGCTTGCTGCAAAGAATGGATGAATCACAATACTTCAAGAGGAAATCAGCTGTGTTCTTCCTTAACCAATAGACATAACCAATAGTCAGGCAGCCTCAAGCAGAGGGCATGATTTGTTACTGCATTTTACCTGCTGACAGGTCAGCCTTTTGCTGGATGAGGTGATGCTTTGGCTTTCCTGTCCCTAAGAGCTGCTTCCTCCCAAACACCAGCACAGGCAGCAATGCAGCAGTCACAGACTGAGTCAGTTCCCCACACCAAGCTTGTGAAAAAACAATCTTTCTTACCCTATAGTAAATTACTCTTAAATTGCCTATTTGCTGTGACATCAGAAGCACAAAAACCACATTAATATTATTGCAATCACTACTAAAAAAACTCCCCAATTTCATTCACTCTACATTAAAAAAAAAAATATCAAGACCATTCACAAGTTAGCCTTTAATTTTTTTTTCCTTTGGAATTGAGTAGAAAGCCTACAAAAAGTCCTAAAAATAGAAACTGAATGTGTAACTATGCTGAGAGACAGTATGGAAATTCATCATGGAACAAAATTACTTCCCTAGAAGACTCTTCCCAGCTGTTGAAGATTATCAAATACCAAGGTGGGAAAACACAACCCCTTTTTATTTTCTGATAAACCTTTTTCTCTTAATATCTGGAGATTGTATTCCTGATACACAGGAGAACTAAATCTGTTCATACAGCATCTACAGACTTTAGTATTGGCAATAAAGTGACTTAATCACAGCCTATGGAAGAGAGAGCTGTTACAGGAGTGGAGCTTTCTGTTTACTCTCAAGGGGACAAAGAGGAGCAGAGAAAGGGACATATAAAAGGTGTGTCATGGTATCAAAGGAGAACAGTGTAAGAATGTGCTCCCACTGAGTTTCCCAAATACCTCACCAGAAAAAAAATCTTATTTACAATCAAGCAAACAAAAAAACTGCTTGCACATGCAGATTTTGGTCAAACAGGGAGTTTGGTGAACTTCAAAAGTAAAGGAAAAAATGGCAGCACTTTATTACTGAATTACATCCTATTTTATTAAAACGTTTCTGCATAATTTGTAACTATGAAAAAACGCACTCCATGAGTAAAAGCACTGTTTCTCTCCCCAGACATGAATAGCTAGTCCATCTCATTTCTCGTGAGGCTTTTTTCCCTCACTTGCCAACTGTCCATGGGACAGGACCAATGACAGCCACTGTGAACATTCAGCTTTTTACTCCTTTCACCAAGAACATTGATTTTTCTCAATTCCTTCATACAGTGAAATTGTTTATTCTTTGGCAAGAGGCATAAAGGCCTCAGACTGAAGCTGACATCTTCCCTGTACCTGTTGCCACAAAATCCAAGCAGACATGGAAATGAGTGCTGCAATCCACTCATGGGACACTATGACTTGTGTAGTTTCTGTATCATAAAGACTTTGCAACCTGCTTCACTCCAAGTACAGAAATAATGAATGTGCGGAACAATACAAGGTAGTTTAAGGATGAAAATCAGTGTTGAAATTGTCGAAAACAGAAATACTTATTGGCAAGGAGACAAAAAAAAAAAAAAAAGCCAGTAGAGAATGGTTCCCTTTCTGAGAAGCAGAAAAGTACACAAGAAAGAAGCTCTGTGTGGGATAAGATAGAGTATCTAATGCCATGAACCTGAGTATAATTAATATTCAGCTCTAAGTAATCTCACTGAATGGAATGGCAATCTCAATACTACACCACCACCTGGAATTTCGGGGAAAAGAGAAAAGTGATGAAAGGCACTGGGGAAAAACAAGAGCCACAAGATGACATATAAGCAGAGATACAGGCAGGAATGGAAAGTGACAATAATAAAACATGGTAAGGCTGCAAGTGGACTGAGCTGCAACAGTTTACAGTGGCAGGAACACACAGTCCCTAAGACTAGGAACTGTCTTTGTTTTATTTCTTCTGGTGCCCTCTGACTGTTTGTTGTAACATGGAGAAGAGAATGTAATGCACCTTGGAAATGAATTACAGTTACACAGCTGGCTCCTAGCCAATTAGGAAGAAGACTCTCCAAACTCTTCATCTCCCAAAAACATAATTAATGCTACAGTTAATGTTGCTTGCTCAAAACAAAATCGTGTATAGACTGTGCCCTAGTTTATTGACTAATAAAAACACAAGAAGGAACAATGGAGAGAGTGATGCCAAAGGATGCTATAAGCTTTTTAGAAAATCCTTTTTCACTTCAGAAGGAGTTATTTTCTTGTGTAAACAGGCATAAAATTACTACCAGCGCCCTGCTTCTCATTGATTTCTACTTGGCACAGTTTGCCAGATGCTGTTTGGTCTGAGTGTTGCCTTGACCTCCACTGGTGACGCTGGCCCCTTTCTGCTTTGTGGTGCAGTATTTTCCCAGCAGGGAGGTCCCACCCCTCTAATAGTTCAGTTGCAACTTTGGCTAAAGGCTCAGAGGTTACCCATATGTTGTAGTGGAGGGGCCAGCCTGGCTGGAATTAACTCGGGAGTGGCGTCCAGCTTTGTGGCTGGAGCTGGCCCAGAGGAGATTATAAATGCCCCAAAACTAATTAAATATTTTGTCTCCTGCTGGTAAACAAAAGCGAATGAGGGCAAAAATACGAAATGCCTGATTTAACTAGGATCTGTAAGTAGCTTGACAAGAGCAACCCTGAAGTCAGTGATGCATGATTTAAAAGCCCCTAATGGGTCAAAGCTGTTACACAAATGAGACTTTTGTCGATCATCCTTCACTTCATATATTTGCAAAACTGGTACATAAATGTACTTCCTATCAGCTTTCAGAGCACTTCACACGAGCATTTCTGGGGTAAGAGCCACGCAGTCCCGATATTTATTTGGAAGCTTCCTTAACTTTCACTTTTGCACTGAAGAAATACAGAAAGTAAATACAACCACCGAGGAAATAGATACACATAAGAAGTGACAGCATCTTCAGCAACATTTTCAAGGATCTGAACTGCC
>JANRGV010000111.1:34746990-34766363 GCA_024734035.1 Alethe castanea | reverse complement strand
AAGTATTGCTTCATAAAATTGAGAGAGAAAAATCCTATCAGTTAATAACAGATCTAGCAAAATTTTTTTCAATTCCATTTTCTCAGCTAAGTGCCTTTTTCTAGGCACTTCTATTAAAATATATATATAATACATATAGAATATATAAAAATCAGTTAAATTATTTAAATACCAAATGATATATATTTAATCAGTTAAATTATTTAAATAGTGGATCAAATGCTTTTGATATATATAATTCAGATTTCATGTATTCAGTTGTGTAAATCAAAAATCTACTCTCATGGCATTTAAAATATTGTATGTCCGTAAGTGTATACTATATATTAAAATACACTGCTGCAGACTCGGTTTCTTTTCTTCAAGAAATATGTTGGAATTGTCACATAAATACTCTATGACAATGTTTTAAAATGATAAGTGATGAAAAGTCTCACAAAAATCCCATTATGAAAGAAAATGAGAATTCTAATTTGATGTTCTGTATACAAATTTCCCATTCATGCTTAACTTCACATGTTTTGGTCATCCTTCTGCAGCTAATGGGAGTAATCCAGTATCCAAAGGTAAAAATAGCCATAAGGTTTGGCTGTCCAGAACCCTAGTGCCTAATGCTGTGAACTAGAAAGTGACTTGTAATGAAAGCAGAGCATTCACCTCATCTGGGAGGGCATGTGTTCAATATTTGTATTTTCCATAAGCCTAGTTTTACTAGCTTTATTAAAAAAACCTTTACAGTAAGGTTATCTTTATCTGCTGAAATTTGAAACTTACTTTAAAATGGCAAGGATCAAGTATATGAGTAAAAGAAAAGGAAGCCTTAAAATAAATTGGTATACATATAAATAGATATACATACACACACATATAAAATATACAAAATAAATATTTAGATCTCACTTCATTTTTATTGTACCTTACCATCAGATTTTTACTTTAGAATTTAACTGTTATGCAAATTAGGCAATGCTCAGTCAGTTTAAGTAAAAGTCCATACTAAGGGCTGATGTTGCAATCACTGCTTTCCAAATTAAGGAGGAACTCTTGCAGCTCTCTTGGCCTGCACCCTGCCCAGACAGCTGAGTGCCCGTGCACACACTCATATTCCACATCTGCTCTTTTGTCTGGATGGACAGCAGGACGCCACAGAGGTTTCCCCACCAAAAGAAAGGCAATTCTAAAAGATTAAGATGTTCTAGTTAGGCACATGGTACCATTTGATGTTTCGGATTTCCAGCCCTCCCAAGTGCCACATTTGGGAGCTCTAACGGATTGGATGTGACAGGTGTATTCTAAAAGCTACCAGGAAAGGCAGTTGGGAAGAAAGAAACACTTAATGTCGTGCCTGCTACGAGATAATGCCTCAGAATGCACAAAGGACAACGTTTCCCATCCTGTACAATAGAATAAAGTGATAAGCCATGGCTAGGAGAGCAAAAATCTCACTGCGCTCCAGATACACAACAAAAGGATTGAACATTTGATCTCAAAAAGCTTGGTGTTTGTTTTTTTTCTCCCACTAAGCTAATTGTTTCTTTTAATTCCTTATTATTTCAGGATTTCAAGAATCTTGAAAGTCACCATTCTGTAAGATTTCAGTGGAATTTCTTCTGAATTCTACAAACTCAAGGATGGGAAAGTCAATCATCATCTTAGTGGAACTTAATTATTATCACAGTGTAAATTTCAAATTAAGAGTTCTAATAATTTTTACAGAAATATTTTCAGTCACTGCTGTTACACAAGTTTCCTTCTTTCCATACAAAATAAATTACACAATCAACCTCATTTAATTGCATACATCATGGTTTATGTCAGCAACTACTCATGGACTAGTTCCTGCAAAAAATGTAGGAAGACAGCTCTATTTCTGTTGCAGCTGGCCTTATTCACATATAATTGAAAAGCAAAAAGATATGTATTACTTTTCTTTCCTTACAATTTAGAAAAAAAACACCTGAGCACAGTAATAATTATATTTGTGTAATTCAGACTCACTGAAATATATGCCTCCAATAAAACTGCTATTGGTTGGAAGAATTAGGGATGCTTTTAAATCCAACACCAGGAATACTTCTGAGGAATATGGGTGACAGAACAAGAACGTTTATGTATGACTGGACAAGGGACACGAGCTTGTCTCTGCTTTTTTCAGCAAGGGTGTTAATGTTTTCTCCCCCAAAGCTAAAAGGTCTCTATACATTGCAAAAGGCCTTTGCACAGGCTCATTTGGAAGAGGAATGTAAGAAAACTTCTCCTAGTTAAGAAAAGACTGGCATAATCAGCGCCACTAAAAGAACAAGATGCCTAAAAACAGCTGAGAGGAAACAAACACACAGAACTTACGACATCTCCTACTTTTCTTTGGCTGGCAGGAAAGGCTATGAAGCAATGAATTCATATTGTAATGTGTTAAGGATCAATATCCCACTTTGTTTTTGTCCATCTCAAAATTCCTAGGGCACAGCACAACGCAATCCACACTCCCAATCAGCTGGGAATGCAGCAAAGGCTTCACCTCCTAAAGTACAATTCCCTTTGGAGCTCTTCCTGGAACTGGCTGTACTATTCTTCAGTTGGTGCTAATGCTTGATAAGACAATCAAATCCTTTGTTAAGAACTTCCAGCACAAAACAGAAATACCAATTAACTGGTATTCTGTCTGGAACTAATTTAATTCAAAGGTGTCTTCTAGTACCTTGGGATATGGTGGGTTCTGCTCGGGAGAGAATCAATCGGTGAGAGATTGATGAAGGGGTGGTGAGGTCAGGTTTGCAAATACAGAACCATCTGCAGAGTCTCCTGGGTTGGTACCTGCAGCATAGTAATTTACAGGAGCAGGTGTTTCCTTTTAATCTACATTTTTTTTCTGCTGAAATTGTAACTTTATTGAAAAGTGCCTGCAGTTTGTTACTAAGAGGGTGCTTTGTTCATTTTTGCTATTAATTAACTGCTGAAAGGTTTTTGAAAGTATCAATGCCCATGATCCTTAAAAATACAGTTAAGAGGCTGTGATGTTAAATATGAAAGTCAACCAGACACATTTTCAGAAAGCTGCTACCTGTAAACATAATAAAGTCCACATGTCTGCTCTTAAAACAGAATTACATTGTTCAAGAATGAGCCATTTCTTCCGGAATAAGGGTGACTGAAATTATCCTAGTTGTTAAGATTACAATTTATTTTTGTTTACAGCTATGGAGAAAGGAAGCTTTCTGAAACAGAAAAAAAAAATTCAAGAATTCCAGCTGGAATTTCGCACCTGAGTTGAGCTTGGTGGGACGGGCAGGGGTCAGTCCCCTTTGGTTTGGCTCCAAAGCACAGCAAAAGGTCAGTAAAGAATATATTTGAATTCAAACTCAGGTTCCTGGCTTTGCTGCACCTCACACGCTGCTCCAGCTCTGCTATAATCTACATTATCTCTTCTCTGGCCTAGCATCTCCCAAGCTGCCTCCCACATCATCCAAACTGCCTTTGCAAGGCTTTCAAAGCTCACATTCCAGTCTCCACACAGACACCTCCTGCTTCTCACACACCTCCTCCAGCTCCTTAGAACCTCTGCCTCTTCACAATTCTACAAATGCTCTGCAGAATTTTCCTTGCGTTTGCCTAATGTATTTTACCTACCTGTAACACTCTCCAGGACAAAAATGACATACAGGAAAGTAGTTTCCTGGTTTGGGTGTATCACCAAAAAAGAACAGAACAACTGCAATGCCAATAAAACTTGGGTTATTTGAATCACAGCATCAAAACCCCAGGAATATCCCCCTTTGCCATTCAGTGAGGCGATGCCCAAGCCAAAGTGCACCTCCCACTGAACAAACCAATAGAGTTAGAAATGTTCATTTTTTAATATTCTGCTTTAGACATTAAATCTAAATGTCTTAGTCTAAAACAAACTTCCTAGGAAAAAACCCATGCACGCTACTGACTATCTGGTCATATTCAGGGTTTTGATCTTTCACTTTCCTATGCTTTGGAAATTTTTATTTATGGTTTGCAATAAACTTCAGGAAATAAAAGGACAGTGACTCAGCAATTGAGAAAAATCCCTTGCTCTGTGCTTTTAAGTCTCTTAATTAATTTCAAGACAGAATTACTCCATGGGGGAAAAAATAGATGTGAGAATAAAATGTGCTTAATTGGCAGGTTTTTCAGTTTTTAATTGAACTAATTTAATTTTTTCCTGACCAAGCATCACCCTTTATTTCAATTTAGGGTTTGGGTTTTTTTTTACTTCTGGGAAGGTTCCCTCTGTTCCCGGCATGTTTCCCTGTCACTCTGATGAATACTGAGACAAAGAAATCTTTCCTTTCCCAGAAATTACTGCCTCATCTGTTGCTAATTTCCCTTCCAATCCCTCAAGGAACACATGGCTCCTTTCTATGACCTCTTGCTGTGTGCACATTCATGAAGTCTTTAATTTCCTCTTCTTGTAAAACTTTTCAAATCTAATAACAACTTTTAATGTATATTTTCTGTCTATTCTCACCTAAATAACACAAAAGAAATGCAAAGTATTTTCATGACTCCTTTAAACAAACCTGTTAAATGGCTTACTGAATTTAAAAATGGCTTCCCATTTTCTTTACATCCCTTTTAGCTCTACATTCATTTCCAAAGCAATAAACTTGTATGGTTTCTGTTGCTCACTAGTGTTTCTTGTTTTGCCTCCCTCGTGGCTATGTGCTTTCCTCCTGGCCCCTACATGAGCTGTGCCTCTGCAGAAAAAAGCCAAATAAGCAAATGGGCATTTGAATGTTCATGTCTGGGCTGCTGGATCTAGCCATGGATTTACTCCAGCCTTACAGTGGCCTGAAGCTTGTGTTGGACACTCTCACAATAAATAACACTCAGTGCACAGGAATTTTTGGAACTGTATTTCCCTTCATGTAATTTGCTCTTGGTTCAACACATCTCTATGGCACCAGTCTCAATTAAGAGAGCAGCACAAAACAGTTCTGCAAATGCTCTGCACCAGAAACACTAAACAAATCCTTTGCAAAAAGATGTGAAACAAGGCCACACAAATTCTAAATAATCTTACTTTAAGTTTGCACAACCTAATTTTTGTACTGGAAGACAGAATTTGTTACAACAACTAATTTCCTTTACTGTTAACTGAAAATGTGCAATAAATTAAAATAAATCTTAGTGAATAATCAGGATCACCAGGTCAGCTACACAATATTTCATGAGAATGAAGTTGCTCCTCAGAAAATAAGTGCTCTTTTTCTTGCCACTCTCAGCAGCCTTACTTGTTTTGCATATGGTTGCATGTTTAATTAGCAATCTTTCTGTAAGTGTCTGCAATTAGACAATGATGATTAATAAAATAACTCTTTTAAAGCTCCATTTAGGCAGCAGAACTGCACAATCAGGTATAATTAATTCATCATTAATAAATCATGGCTGATTAACTAATATGTTGATTACAAACACATTACTGCACAGCCTCCCACCTGAGCTCTGGTGATTTTTCTATCCTGAAAAGAAATAGAGACATAGTAGTAGCAAACTATTTAAAAAAATGCTTAAAGCAGCAAAGATATTAGTTTGGTCAGGAAATGTAGATAACAAGTCTCTTCAAAATGTATGGTCCTTGCTCATTATTAGTCCTCTTGAGGAAAAAAAATAACTGTACTGTCTATTTGTTAAATGTGGATGGGTGAACAATAACTGATTCTTTAGGTCATTTATACTCCTAAGGAAGATTCTCACACTCTTACTTGTCCAGGTACTTGGACTTAAGTAAGATGTAAGTAACAAGTACTGATTAAATTCAAAATAAAAGGAAAAAAAGGGAACTTGGCACAACTAAGTTCCTCATGATTTATAATGGGATGACATCCAACTGTTCCCATAGCATTAGAATCTTTTGAATTTTGAATCTTTTGAATTCAAAACACATCATCCTGAAATATTGCAAAGTACTAAAGCAAAGCTTAGGACAGAGGTGACTTGAAAGGGAAATCAGTTTTAGCTAGAGTACCTGAAAGTTCCATATTCCTAATAAATCCAGTGAAAGACCACATCATGGTGACAAAATCTGAAGCATTATACTTCACAAAGATTACAGAAGAAACTTTCCGTTTAGGAGAAAATCTTCAGGTTTTGAAAAATAATTGACATTGCTGTAGCAAATAAAGTTTCAGATCTTAATCAGCTTTATGTATATCACAAGGTCAATCTGTTAAATCTTTCTTCTAAACCTTTAATTAAGAGTATTGACTAAGGAGCAGTGCTATAATCAAAGGCAATACCATTTGACTTTGAAAAATACTGTTCATAAAAGAGAACCACAAGGCACAATTCTAAACCATTTATATTTTTTCATATTTTAATTCAAGTAAGTTAATGAACTTGGCAGTCATTTCAATATATAGCCGAGAAAGTATCATTTGTTTTTTAAAATTAATTCAGATTTCATGAAAAATTATCTATATGGGAAAAGCTTGATTATCAAACAGATGCTTACATTATAATGCAGGAAGCAGTAAGGGCTTTTACTATGGAATTTGGGAATAAAGAGAAGAATAATTTAAAAGCAGAAAAACAAGATGGCTGTACTCAAACATTTTCACAGGTCAGTGCACATCAGAAGTGGCAAGATGGAAGTGAAGAATACCAAGGATCCTGAAGATCAGAAGTGAGTCCTTTCAAGCAATTTTCAAAAATGGACAATTAGCAATCAAAGACTTTTGAGAACAGTAATAATTCACTGCCCAGAGCTGAGGTAAAATCAGCATAATCAGAGGAACATAAAGATTAGTGATTAGTGAGGGGAGAGGGAGATTAGTGCCAGTTCTTTCACAAAGTCAGGTTTCCTTTTAACACAACAGCACTTTGCCCCGCAAGGTCAACTCTTCCATCACTGCGCACAGAAATCTTCAACTCTCCCCCACGGCGGGAACATTGAAAAGCTGAACAGAAACAAGAACCCAGAGTTAAAAAACCAGTGTGCATCACAAAGCATTTAGAAATCCATGGAAACTCAGGGAAAGGAGGCTTCTGGCTCCAGAAAGCAAGCAGCACCAGGGCAAGCAGTCACCAGGGACACCCTGGATGAACTGCCTTTATGGATGAAGGTCAGCTGAGGGTGCATTTCCAACTCGGCTTTGTCTACTGAGCCTGACAAACATGCTACTTAACACAAGCAGTGAAGAGTTTGCTTTGTTGTAGCAAATTAAGTTTCTTCTATGTATCTAAGTGAATCCTCCCTTCATGGGAGACAGTTTTTGGAGGGAAAAAGAAGAACACCAAGCATTATCTGAATGAGAATGAATAACAATGTTCCTGGCACTGAACACCCAAAGCTGATACTGCATTCAAAGAATGTGCCTGGCTAAAGGGTGAATAAGCTCACAAAGGCAGTGGGAAAAGTCTACAAAGAAACACAGTCACAAACGGACACCAAATTCTTACACATGCAGCAACAGATACTGATATATATAATCTTGAAGACATAATTTAATGCAGCTGAATAAACTTGAAGTAGAAGCAGCCTTCTGCTTGTAATTGCTTAGAGAACGAAGGTTTTGCTTAGTTGAGCCATACACAGGTGGGATGATGTTCACTTAGCATGTGGAGTCTCTAACTTGTTTCAGCAGCCTCATTTTAGCTGCATGACTGGACCACAAAATGGCCTGGTTCAGATGGCATTCAGAACAGGTTTGAGTTTCGAGCAGTGTTTTGTGAAAGGCTCTAAATGGGTGAAGAGGCAATAATGCTCAGTCTCTACTCAATGAACTTCCAACTGCCCAGAAGCTATCCAAAGCTGAAGGGCACGTTTTTCCATTTAAACCCACAATTTATGAATTGGGTAGAGGTTGCATTCAGATCCCAACAGAGTACAGGCTCTCTGATGGCATATGTGCTGTATGCTTTAAAACTATTTCACAGGCACTGCTGCTGAGAAAGCTCTTCTTTGATCAGGAGATTAGATTCTCAGACAAAGCAAGCACTCTGAAAAGAGTGAAAATAGGAGCTGAGACAGAGATTGATACTTTCTGTTCTTTTCCATTTATAGAACCATGGGTTGTTTTTAACTTGTCAGAACACCACCTATGAATGGAGTAATGCTTCAACTGAATATTTCAGGCCAGCTAAAATTGATCAATTGTTATTGCCAGGTATGGGGACACACCTAAACTCTTCCACATAAGAGCAGATTTAAATAAAATAGATCAATTACTTCATCGCTTCAAAGGTTGGTTGGGTTTGTTTTTTTCTTCTTTAAACGTTCAAACACTAGCTCCTTCATATCAGGATTACTAAGATAGTTTAGATATTGCTCCATTTTATTTTACTTTTAAAGAATTTTCCAAAGCAGAAGAAAAACAAAAAATAACCCACAGAAGAAACTTTTAGCCAAGCTTATATGAAAATAACACTTGATCTGTTCCTTCTCTCACACAAAGCACTGATATTTCATGCTATGTCCAAGAGCAGACAGAACATTTCAGTACCTAGAGGATTTCATTTAACAGCACTGCCTCGAGAGGCATCCAGGCAGCTCTGAAGTGCACTCACCTTTTACATCACAAAGTTGTCACACACCTGTTCCATGCCTGTATTTACCAGGAATACCTCAAACTACATGTAGATTTTATACAGATTTTCTATGAAAACAAGTATGTACAAGTGTACAAACACCCAAGAGCTGACCTCCCGGTGCCCTGGGCCCCTCTGTGCTTAACCTGACACACAGGAAAGTTTAGGAGCAGCCACAAGGTCTGTGAGGTTGAGTGTGTTGATATCACAGTATGACACCCCCTGCACTCACCCATCACCTTGGTGGCCTTCTATGAACATTATCTTGTTGTTTCAGAGCTTCTCACCAGCCCAGATGGAGATCAGCGACCCCTGCTTAATGAATTTAAGGACTAATAGTTTTTCTTCATAATGTCATCAGAATGACATCAACTTAGGAAGAAGTGACACTCTTGTAATAATATTTATTTTAAGAAATCACTAGTATTTTGTTTGAATTTCTAAACCCTATAGAGGAATGCTGAAGGAAGCACTTGTTCCTTAACCTAAATGAAGATCTCCAATATTTTTTTTATCCTATGAAAGAAGGTGGACAAATTTGGTGACTGATAGAAGGAAACACCTCTCCTTTGAAGAAATGTTACACTTGTGCATAAATCTATGTTGTCAATCTATGTGGTGAGGTCACCTGGAAAAGATGAAAGCTGCAATGAAAACTCTTGACTTAATGAGAAATCAATTTGCAAAAGCTTAAATACAGGTAGATTTATTGTAGCTTAATGAAGCAACTTCTGTCCTTTTGTGTGTTTGGTTGTTGTTGGCAATGTTGGTGGTAATTTCAGTTTCATTTCTGCCCCCCAAAAAAAACAACCTTAAATGCTATAAACCTGTTCTGTACTGGAAGGAATCAGAGAAGTTAAAGGCAGTAACAAGAAACAAATTTCCCCACAAATTATTACAGTTGTCCCAGGCAAACTGGTAGACCAAGATACCTCTCACTAAACCTGAGATAAAAACTGTCATGGATAAGCCCTTTCTCATCACAAAAACTTGGCAAGTCCTCTCTAATTTGTCTGGTTGTATGGAAATCCTTATGCACATTCATAAATGCTACCTTAGAAATATGGCAACAGTGTGAAGGGTTGGATACACAGACAATTGTTACACACTGCATTCAACAGCAACTGTGGAAGTCTACACATCTGAGAGATTATAATTTTTATACATTGCAGAGACTCCTCCAATGAAAGAAAGGCAAGGACTAATATAAAACCCTGACTGAACCAGCAGCTTAAATTCAAGAACAAGTACCCAGCTTCAAGAAAAGATCATGAAGTATTTCACCTTATAAAAGCACTGGAAAATTCTCCTAGTATTTGGTGGGGTAGTTGTTGTTTGACAATTTAATCTAAAAAAAGTAGGAAGAGAACCCAAACACAGGAAATTAAGTCTGATGCTTCAGCAGAGCTGCAGCTGACCTCCTCCTAAAGGCCTCAACAGCCAGAGAGATCTGACAATAGATTTAATGTTCCTCATTTTTATATTATTTTATATGCAATCTATTTGGGAGCTGACAGATCTTTCACTTTATGGAAGAAATGCTTCCTTTATTCTTGCAATAAAAAGTATCAGATATTACAGAAGCCACCACAGAGGTTTCTAAGAAGTCCAAAGATTCTCTTATTTATTAGTATTTGGTGATATGGAATGTCCTTGAATGCCAGCTATCTTCTCCAAATTATCTCATTAGTACTAGAATTTGCCCAGTACTACCTGATACCTCTCAGACATGTAAGGAAAAGTTATTTTCTCTTAAGCATACATCAAATTAACTTGTCCTATTTATAACAGTTTTGTGTGATTTCTACCACAGTAGTTTGAGGACACATATGTGCGGAATATGAATTTTTAAAAAACAAAACCAAAAACAACACAAACCTACCTTGTGGACAAAGAGGCCTTTTTTTGGTGCTAAATACATTACAGAAGATGATTACAGTATCAGTTGCCCTGGCTGCTTAAGCTAGTTTCTCTAAAAGCAGATCAGGGACAGTACATACAAAATACATGAAAATGCAAAACAGGTGGAAAGTGTCAACTGTAAGTACAGACAGAATTCCAATCCATTTGAGTACTTAAAGTAGCAGTGTCTATAGATGGCATGGAGAGTTTAAATCCCACATTAACATCCAAAAATGTCAAAATCTTTCAAGAAAATTTAAGGACACATTACCAAAGACAGTTTTTCATCTTCAGAAAATAGGTTGAGATTTTCACACACCCAACATTTTTAAAGCTACCACAGATATTGTATGGTATAAATGCAAATACAAGATCTTTGGGACGGAATGTTAAATCTTTCCTTCAATCCATGATGGAGAAGGTCCTCATGGTGGATCCTTTAAAGACTTACCATCCTCAAGAAAATCCATTCTGAGACTCACTTATATGCAGGGTAGCTGTTTGTTTGGAAAAGTGTTTACTACGATGGACAAAGAACCTTATTAGATCAAATATCCAACCCTCTGTTCCAAACTGAATGTGACCAAAGGCTTGTGAGCAGAATTGCCCCTGTCC
Organism: Alethe castanea; assembly: GCA_024734035.1. Taxonomy (NCBI): domain Eukaryota; kingdom Metazoa; phylum Chordata; class Aves; order Passeriformes; family Muscicapidae; genus Alethe; species Alethe castanea. Next base: position 34,755,290 of record JANRGV010000111.1, on the reverse strand, counting down.
CCTCCTGGGGAACCAGGTAGGGGATGAGGGGATTTTGTATTGCTTCTCTTGTTCTTCTGCTCTCTGGCAAAGCACTAGAAACAGGAGAAGCAAGGAGTCACCTCCTCATATAGCATTGTCATATGTTAACACTTTCTCTTGGCTTTTTTCCACCAGGTTCTCAAGTGTCTTGCTTGATAATAAAGATGTGATCTAATAAGCATATCTCATTGGTTGAATGAAAACACGTAATCAACATCCCCTGAGGTTCACCAAGCTTCAGTTATGATGAAAGGGCATGAGAACTAAAATCCAAAAACAAAGATCAAAAACTGATTGCAGAGAGTTATGATCCAGAAACCAACACTTCAAACTCCCTGGGGAACGATGTGTCATGGTGGTGGATAGGAAAGAAAGCAATTTCTCAAAGATTACCTCACACACAAAATATTACATAATATTCTATTCACCTTGAGGAAATGGATAGGGATTGCAGTTTGGATTGCAATAGTAATACAACCTTTTTCTTTTCTGGTAAGTCGATTCACATAAATGGACAGCTTTGCAATAAAACAGTTTATCTTACCAAGCATTTCTTTCTTCCCCAGCTGCTCTGACCAGTAGCTGCCTAAAACAGCATGAGCAGATCCTTAAAAGAAATTGGAAAACGAAGTACAGAATTAAATTACAATCACTGCTTTACAGAGTAAGCATAATCAAAATGTAAATATCATAAATCAAGTGCCACATGTATTTAGGGTAAAAAAAAACTAAGAGTTTGCACAGCAGACAGAACTTAAGGCTTTATAATTTCGATTTATGGTAAAACAGTATTACTTCCACAAGAAGTAATAAAAAAGAACACAATGAAGAGGATATAAATCTCCACTGCAATACTCATCCAGTACTGAACTAGTCTCTCAGTTTTCTCTAATTGTAACACTTGAGTGAAAAGATCTAAAAAAGACACAAGAATATCTGACCTAACGACAGAAGTTGATTTTTTTCTGAATGAGCTGGCCTCAGGTATAAATGTTTTCAGTTTAATGAATACTCCTGCTATCCATATAAACCAGTAATTTATAAGAGACTCCAAAGTACAAAAACAGATTAACAAATTTTAATAAGAACCTTTTAATTGAACTGAAACACAAGTAGGAGTTGCTTATCATACAAACACATACCACATACAGGGTCTTCCAGAACTCCATACCAAGGTGCAAAATATCTGGAGTAAAAATCATGGCCTTTTCCACTGGAATTTCCCTTAACAGTGAGTATGACTCCTTTCACTTTTCCTGTCTTTTCAGCTGACATAAACTGTTGTGCACTCACTTTCAATTCTTCCAGCACAGACCTTGAACATAATTATGAAATTTTAATAGCCCATTTTCTTCATTTTACATGAATGTAAGTATTTAAAAGAAAAATAAAGCTATAGAATCATCTTCTCTACAATTCAAAACCAGCCCTAAAATATTAGAGACAAGATTCCTAGCATTGTCCTCCCAATGGTATTTGACAGAAAATCACATTGAACCTAATAGACTCTGCAAGAACAGAGAAAAAAAAACCTCAAGCCACGCATTTCCTATTTATTTCTGAAAACAGAGCATCCTGAAATATTAGCCACAAAAAAACCCAAAAAAAACCAAAACACTTTGTTTCAACATTTTAATTGTTGAAAGAATGCCCCACTACAGAATTTACCAAGTGCTCCACCTCCTTTGAGAGCAGGCAAATAACTAACATCATTCTGGTTTTCATGGCATCTAAAGCAGTCTACAAGTGGCTGATTCCTCCTCACAAAACAGTCTAAGAGACTGAAATAAGTACTCAGCTGAGAATATTTCTTTCTTCCCCGCTGCCCCAGACTTTAACCATTAGTTAGGCCAAACTCCAAGTTTGTAATAATAGCAATTTAGTAATAATAGCCTGATTAAAGAAGTTATGTTTCAGCAGTATATACCTAAATCATACCTGAATTAACAATGAAATCCAGATGAGATGCTTTGGAATAATTTGCATGGGAATTTCCTCTCTAAAGCTACTTATAGTGCTGTTAAGCACGTGTAAGCAGATTACAGTCCAATGGAAGTAAGAATCCCTGGCATTCTGTCAAATGTGCCCTGAACTGAAGCAGGACTCCCACTTTCTGCCAGGTTACTGGATCATCTTTAGACTCAGATGGATGGGAAAAATGCACCATCATTCAAACTGTTTCCTACACCTCCTCCTCTTGAAGACAGATTTCAGAATGATCTTATTCAGCTTTGCAGCTTCAATAAACTCGTACTAAAATACAAAATAACCACTTTACACAGAAATTTAAATCAGAGCTTTTTAATCTCCACCTGATTTAAAACTAGATAAAAGAGCCTAGTATGTAAGGAATAGAGATTAAACAGGCCAACTCAATTTCTGCATTCTTGATAAAAAAAAAAGAAAAGAGAGTGAGACACCTTCCATAAGTATCACTGAGGCGGACTAAGAGGCTCTTTATGTCGGGAGAGTAACGCACATCTTGAACACTCATGTCACCAACAGCTGCCTGGTGGGAAAGGCAAAGGAGACAGAAAAAAAACCTGCCATCACTTGAATATAAAATATTATTCCCTGAGCACTTCTGTAGAGCACACTCCCTGCTAGAAGAGGGCTTATGCAAGGTCTTCCATGCAACTTTCAAGTAAGGAAAGCAAATGCACCAAGTGCATGAATGGATATGGGTGAGTTACCCATATACACCCCACATATGTCAATTTGGGAAGAAATCCATGACCTAGAGGAGGGCAAGGACACAGACTGCCCTCTTACACACACAAAAGGCTGAAAATGCCATTGAAATAATGGTTATGGGAGACACAGGTTCAGATACAGCATTTTGGAGAATTACATTGCCTGAGCTACTGGCTCATCACTGAGAGCTTTGAAGTTTGGTGTTTCAAATGCAGAAGTAGATCCAGCAGTCACCATTTTAATATATAAAAATAAGCAAAGTGATTATAAATGTTTTTCTAAGACAACTGATAGATTATTTTACCTTTATTAATTCTTCTACTTCCTTAAGTTCCTGAAAAAAAAACAACAAACCACACTATAAAAAACGGAATATATATATATGTACCTATGCAACTACAGACAGACACATATACTGACACACATATACAAACACTTACTTTCCTTGAAAGCCTCTCATGAATAAAATTTTTACTAACCTGGGGGTAGGCTGGGCAAAGTGGCAAGTCCAGGACAATATGATCTTTCACTTGTCTGGCCTTTAATTCCCCACTCAGTGTCATAAACGAGAGAACTGAATTTGTATTTTCTAGAGAGATAACATCGCAACATTATCAAACATAGAATTTTAATCTAAATTATTATAGCCCTGGGAGTAGCTCAGGATATTCAGAAAAAGTTAGCTATGCAGCTCAAATATATCTAGAGTAACACGGTATTCTGGGCAAAATTCCCAACTAACTCAACAGATCTGCTGAGGCTAATAAACACAGCAATTGTCAGGGAATCACTCCTGCATATGCCTAAAATGAATGGGAATGTCCTTTTAACAGAAAGAGCAATATTCCCTCTTCATCAAATCCTGCTGTACCTCTCCCAGATGACATTTGCATATTTAGCACTTTTCTTAAACAGGAGTAAGAGCAGGGCATTGGAATCAGATTACAGCCCTGTAACTACTGAGCAGGAGTAAAAGACAATGCCCAGGCTATCCCCATTTGTGTTCTATAGGTGTTCTGAATGTTTAACTGCCTTTGTCTTAAGAAGCAGAGGTATTAATTAGAAGTAAATGTATTTATTAGAAGTAAATGTTCTAAAAAGTGATAGTAACACATAGGTGGTAAACCTACTTTGTACGTGAAATAACACAGCAGCTGATGCAAGAGTAGCATGACCACAGAGACGAATTTCACAGACTGGGGTGAACCACCTCAGCCCAAAGCAGGAACCTTGAAAAAATAAAGTTTACTTAGCGCTATTAAGTGGAAGAAGTCTATTTCTTCATTTTATCTCAACATATACAGATGTTTCAGTTAATCAAAATGCATGTTGCAATCAGTTATGGTCCTAAACACACTTTTAGGTACCCGTTTCACACTGATTTTTCAGAATGCTATTCCTTTTGAATTAGGTCAACCACCTTTAAATGCTGCACAGATTTTTCTTTGTCCTAAACAGGTCTTATTTAGAAGACAAAGCCTCCATGCCCTTGTGCATTATGAAATCCCACAAGGGCACAGTTGCAATCTGTATATTCTGCAGGCCAGGTTACCATTTAGAGGTCATAGATGGTTTTGCTGGTACAACAGAACCTGTACTGGGGCTTAGCTCAGTCGTGAATTATTTTACTAAAACCACCAGTCAAGTCCGGTAGAAGTCTCTAATGTCTGCTGACCCTTTATTTCACTAGAAATCACATTTCTATTTGCTCTTTAAAAAATTTGGAACCCTCATGTATGATACTTGGTTTCCTGTAACTTTTGCACACACATTTCAAGCGAATAATTACCATACAAAAACAATTAAAAGTGGAAAAGCAACTTTTTTTTTTTTTTAATCCAAACAAGTCTTGTCGTTGCTTCTATGGAAATTAGTGCATTAAAGTCAGGCCCCTCTAATGAAAACAAATAGAACCCAAATAACACCTTGTGGTGGAACCTAATGGCCCCAGCCCACTAGTAGCAAAAGTACTATAATGATAAAGAAGCTGGCATTTGGTATGCTGTCAGATATGGATGACTTGAAAATATGTGTGTTAAACATATTGGCAAAGTGCAAACATGAAAAATGAAAAGTATCATCACTTCTTGCTCCAAGCGAATAGCCTAACCCTAAAATAAATTCCAATTTATTAACAACAATTATAATTATTACTACCCTTAATATTTTTAATTACAGGGACAGTACAAAATCTTACTCCCTGAACAATCCACCAAACAACAAAGATGATAAACACCTTAACCTGGAATCTAAGTCCAGACTAGTGGAGTCCCAGCCCCTTGGCTCATGCCACCACACAACTGCCAAGTGAGCAGGTTCAGCGAACTGATTCAGCTGAAAATTAATCCAGAGTGAGTAAGAACAAATTCTGCATTTGTCTGATGTTTTCTTGTAAACAGAACCACTAACTTTTGGTAAAGTCATCTCCAGGTTTCAGTTTTCTGATGAAAGCTGTTTCTGAAAGGTTCATTTCTGTTGCAATTTTTTGGTACAAATCTTCATCCAAGTCCTAGGGATGAAACAACAAATCCAATCAAGAGTAGGCCAAAAAACACAGAATCAAACTTTCTGTCAAATACAGTCACTTAATTTTCTACTATAATAAAACACAGACTCAGTTTTAAATCAAAATATTCTCTGAGAGTAAAAAAACTGTAAGTGAGACTATATGCTCGCTCTGCAGGAGCTGAGAAAAGACAAACTGGGGCAAAAATAAAGCAAACTGCTGGAGCTCACTGAGTGCCTGTGACTTAAGGCAGTGGACATTGATCCCAGGGATTGTATAACATCCTCCTTGGCCCAGGTCCCACTGCTCTTGGTTATGCTGACTGGCCAGGTTTGAGAATTTCATCTGGAAAATATCGAAACTCAAGAGAAACAAAGTACATAAGGGATCTGGTCAGGTTCAGCCTCTGAGAGTTAAAATGTGCTCTTTTAACTCGAATTACTTCCTCTAATAACTAATCCTTTCCAGCCAATAATCCCATGCTACAGCCACAAACCAATAACTGATTAATACACTATAGCAGACTGAATTCTGTACAGTTAAACAACATCCTAGCATTTTACATTCCCATTCCCCAGAAAGAGCTCTGTTAGTTACTGCAAAGATTCTAGACCAGAACAAAGACCAGAAAAAAATGTTATTAAAAATAACTTCTTTTTTTTTTTTTTTTTTTTTTTAATAACAGGGAACTTTATTGAAATACTGCCATCCTGTGGCCCCTCTGAAACACAGAAAGGACTGGTATTGCCATGCTTGCATTTCTCCTGATTTTTTTCTGTAAAGCATCTGCTGAGACTCTGGAGGGAGCAGAGAGCACTTGTTTTGCATGGCTGCATCACACTTTCTTCAATCTTAGAATAAAATACTGAATTAGGATCTCAGCTTTAGCTGTCACACTAAAGCCTTTACTTCCAGGAACTGTAGAAAAAACTTTTTAAACATCTGCATTCCAAAGTCAGCACACAAGTAAGGTGGCCTCATGATATCTTAACCCAATAAAGTTAAATTAATATTAAAAATGCAATTAGAAGCTCATAATTTTAAGGCAGAGATAATTTGAAGAGTACTTAGATTTTATGGGGCCAAAAATATCTCTGAAGAAAGATGTTACCAGTTATACCTCTAGCTGAGTTGGTAAGTAGGCAAAGTTATATGAGAATCAGACTCAGGAACATCTAGAAAGGATTCACATGGTCATTGCAAGCTGTCGCCATTGGTTACTCAATCTATTTTCATATGAAAACATTTTCATATTTACAATTTTTATTGGGAGTTATTATACAAACAGTACAAGGCCTGTAAATTTCTAATCCATCTTAATGATTCTTTTTGTTAGAAATCAGCACCAATTAGTACCAACTGCTCACAACACCCTGATGAGGAAGATAACTGCACCAATACTACCATGCAACACTGAAGCAATAAAAACTGGCTGTTTAAACTTGGCTAAAGCTGAACCCAACACACTAATAGTAACAGATTCATGTCCAGGTCTATACCTTTGCTCTTTTTCTTTTCAGAGAAAGGAAAAATGTAAGATATAAAGGGAGAAAACCTACATCAAAATCCAAAACCAAATCCCACAGTTTAATCCTTCTACTCAGTACTGATTCTGCTCTACAGCATTACTTTTCAGATTTCACTCTTAATCCCTCAGAAACTTTATTCTGAATAATTCTTGAAGAAATTAAGCCATTTTCTTAACTCAAAACAAATCCAGTCTACTCCTTAATAAAACATTTTTAACAGCCTACAAAAGATTCAAAGGTTGTCTTGCATGATATCGTTTTGATGAAAAAAAAAGAGCACCCCTGTGCTAATTTCTCTGTATTTGCCACACCAAACAGGTCTGGAAAAAGAAAAGTAAAGTCTGATGCAGTGCAGAGTGCTCAGGCCAAGTACAGAATGGCAAATGTCACTGCAGTACCTCAGAGAACAGCTGGGTTGTTGGTTTTTTGTAACTTACATTTTCAAGCAGACAAACTGCCGCAGGGTTTCCAGCGAATGGCCGGTTTGTAAATGCATCGACCGTAAAAATTGGGATCTGCATTGTCGTGTGCACCTGTGCAGCCGCAGGCTGCGCTCTGCAAGGCACTCTCTAACCTGTTTCACCCAAATCCACAGCACAACTCCAAGTTAATGTTTTCCTGACGGCAGGCGGAGCCATCCCGTCACTTCCTAGCGCCGACACGGATTGAGACTCCTTCCTTCGCCCCTGGCGCTCGGCACTGATTTTTTTTTTTTTTTTAATTAAAACACATATTTTAGCCTCCCTCGCCACCAGTCCCTGAGCGCCTCACAGGCCCTTTCACCTCAGCGCCCGGCCCGCCCTGCCCCGCTCTGAGGGAGGCGGGATCCTGCCCGGCCCGGCAGGTTCGCTGAGCAGAGAGACGTGGGCAGCCACTGCCTGCGCGCACACCGGACAACCTTCCTCATCCTCACTGCCTCCCAAAGCTGCGCCGAGGGGCAGGGACGCGCTGAGCGGGACACACGCTCCGCAGCACGACCGAGCCGCCGCCGCCGCAGGCCGAGAGGGCAATGGCGGCGTGAGGCGATGCCCGGGCACGCGCGCTCCGCGCCCCCGCCCCGCGGGCCCCGCGCGCGCTCCCGCTTGGCGCCAAAACGAGCGGCGCCGGCCGCGTGACGGAGGTAGAAGCGCGCACGCGCCCCGGCGGCCCCTCAGCGGAGGAGGCGGTGAGAGGAAAAGGCGGGAACGCCCCCTCCCCTACCCCGCATGCGCCGTCGCTCCTTTCCGCCCCCCCCCCCGCCCTCCCCCCGCGAGTCGCGCGTGCGCGGGAGCCGCCCAAGGGAGTGTGAGGCGGCGCGCGGCGCGCGTATCGCGATAGTCGCGCGGACCGGACGCTCCGCTGCCCGTGAGCGCTGCGCAGGTGTGGGCCCGCCGGACGGCTCGGCTGTGAGGGAGGAGACGCGTCCTGCCCGGTGCGAGCGGCTGCCGGGGCACGGCCAGGGGTGCGCGAGAGGCTCGCGGTGAGCGGAGAGGGCGAGCGGGCCGGGCGAGCGGCGGCGGCGGGCAGTTTCATTTTTTTAGTATAAATTCTGAATACAGGCTAATACATCT